>CM053502.1:35826649-36001088 GCA_028627145.1 Eidolon dupreanum
ATTTTACTCATCACTTTCTGTGCCCCCTACAACATTTTGTGTTTATCTCCACCATCTCATGGGCCACACTGTATTCTATTGGTCTGTTTACTTATGGAGCTCCTTCTAGATGGATAGCTTCTTAAAGACAAGTATTCTGATTCACCTCTGTGTTCCCAACACCTAAAAAGGGCGATGTTATTAGATGGCTAGTGAGTATTTGTAGAAAGAAGAGAATGTATCACTTATATATTACCAGAGAAGTGCTAGGTAACAAACAAGCACAAAATCTTGGTATTTTTTTATTTACAAGTTATCAGATGGTTAGGTGATTCTGGTGACCTGGGCTTGTTAGCTGCTGGTTGTTTGTTGATCTTGTTTCAGCCCTCTCATATATGTGAAGCACCACCTGCAACAAGTGGGCTGACTCAGCTCTGTTGCAGTCTTTCCATTCAGCAGGCTAGCCTGGGCATATTCCTATTGCAAAGGCAGAGGAGCAAGAAGAGTAGAGAAGCACAGAGGCCTCATGATGCCTAGGCCTGGAAGACTGGCACAGTGTCACTTTCATCTCATTTTTTTTTTTTGGCCAAAACAAATCACAAAACTGACCCAGATTCAAGAGTGGGAACCCTGTCTCTCAATGAGAGTTGCTGCTGCACTGTCCCATTGCAAAAGGGGTGGATACAGGGACTGGTAGGAAATGGGGACCATTTGTGCAATCAGACTACCACAGAGAAGGAGCCAGCAAGGAAAAACCTTATCAGTTTCTTTTGCTACCCTGGCATCTAAATGAATTTATCAGAAAGGTTCCCAAAGACGAAGTCATGCGCTTCCTTTGGAGGGAGTGACTTGCCTACCATGAAAGGTATTTAATAAGAAGCTGAATTTCATGGTCATAGAAACATCAGATGGGAGGAGGAGAAGGCTCCTTCTAGTCTTGAGGGTCAATATTTTTATATGTATTGCTCCTTTCTTTCCAGATCAGCAAAGACCCAATTTTTGTACCAGGCGTCTGGGGCCCTTATTTCTCAGCTATGGTTCCTGGGTTCTGGCTGAATGAAGGTGGGCAGAGTGTTACTGGAAAATTGGTAAGTTGGCACTTCTTCATTATGGTCTTTAACGTTTTTACACCCTTGACTAGCTCATTTTGTCACTCTACCCATATACAGAGTATCTGGAAGAGTTTCAGAATCTTAAATCAGAAGAATTAACTTTTCTTAGTGTATGGCCTAACATATGGTGCATATGCAGCACACGTTTGCCAAAGGAATAAATGTTGGTTCAGGCGATGATGACTAACCCATCTTCTCATCTCTCTTTCAGACAACAATCCATTTTTCTCATGGCAGAGAGAGTGGTATTGCCCTTTGTGAAAAGGACCATGTTATTCTCCAGCCCAAATCTTTCAGTGGTTCTCCATAGCCCTTAGGACATAGTTCAGACAGTTTTCTGTACATATCATTCCCTCTGTGGTGTACCCCCTTCAGTCCCACACATGTACTTATCACTAAGGCTAGATTGCCCTACTCACAGCTTCCCCATGGCTTATGTTATTCCATGCCTTTGTATATGCTTATTTTCCTTCTTGGAGAGTTCTTTACCACCTTGATAATTTTGCTTGTCCTTTAAGACACAACTTCACTTTTTATCACATTCTATTATTATTATTGGTTTACGAATCTGTCTTTTCCAGAAATCTTTGAGCTCCTTAAAGATAAGGGCCAAGTCATCTCTTTGTATTCAGCTCACTGCCTGTTTCTTAGAAGGTGTTTGATTAAAACTTGTTGAGTGCATGCAGTTGTCTAATAGGGAAGGCAGAAGATCCATAAAAGTGAGATGAGCACTATACCAGAGGTACAAGGCACAGAGTTCACACAAAGCTGGGTCAGGAAACTCTTTGCAGGGGAGAAGGAATTTGAGCTGAGCCTTAAAAGAGAAATAGGAACAAACCAGGCGAAGAAGTGTAGGAATACTCTTCGAGGCAGGAGAACTGGCATGGGAACAAAGACATGGAGTGAAAATAACAAGACATATTTGAGGGTAATTGCGAATTACCAGAATTTCAGCTGTGGTATAAACTTTTCTTAGAAGAATGACTTACAATAAAAATTAGGAAGCTGGGCAGGGACCACATCATAAGAATTCCCTGTAAAGCACGCTAAGGAATTGAACTTTGTCTAGTAGACTGAGACCAAGGGGAACCAGTGAAAGGTTGGAAGGATGGACAGGCATGTTCAGGCATCAGTCTGGCTAGCAGCAGTGAGGAAGGCGTGAAGGCACATGGCTGGAGGCAGGGAGACCAGTTTTAGTAGGTTAGTCCACAGACAAAAAGCCATGAGGGCTTGAATGAGGATAGTGGCAGTGACGCCTAAGAATTGAGGTCAAGAGATTGGTAGGCCCTGGGGGAGTTAAATGTGGAAGGCAAGAGAAAATGAGACAGCCTCAATTACCCAACCTCACATTTACTATGTTATATTGAAATCATTTGTTTGTGGTCTGATTATCCCACCAACTCTTCTAAATGTTCAGTCAAATTATAAATGATCTGATCCAAAGCTGGATGGGAATGCAATAACCATAACTTTTCATTTCTTAGTGTATTGCTGTTTCATACTTACCTGCCTCAAATTCTCTTTCGAAGTCGGTGGAAACGTAGGTGGATGGATGGCATCAAAGAGTATGTTCTCTGGCCCTGCTCTCGCAGGCTACAGAGATGAATTAAATGAATTAGGCTTCATCAGTTCCTGATTTTAAGGAGCTCATTGCCCAGTAGGGAAACTCAGTGAGTATAAAACAAATAACCTCTGATTGCTCTTAATAAGCAGTGCTTAATAACCAGAATAGTTGAGAAGATATCGCTAGATGCCTAAGGTGCAGTGGGACTGGAACTTTACATTCTCCTATTTAAACTAGTGCTGTGTGTTTATACAACTTTCAAGTTACATATCCATTCACTTTCTGTGACACACTGAAAACCCATTACTGAAATATAGCCCTTTGCACCCCTGCATCATGGTGTAATCACCCTTAGCAGATCCAGAACTCATAGATGACACAACCCAAAGGCTTTTTTAACAAGAATAATAATCCAGTAAACCCAATCTTCATGCTGGATGCATTGTCCATGAAGCTGTCTATCAACAGGTTTTCAGAGACTTAGTATGCAAATTGAACATCTGTTTCAGTCTAGAAATGCTTTCCCCAGTATTTGGCTCTAAGTTTGCTCTGTTGCTATGGATATAATCCATCTTCACCCAAATGTTATGACGTATCTTTGTAGGGAAGAATTGGTTATTCTTCTTTACTGAGCCTGAATTTAAATTAAAAATTTAACCTTTTTTGGTCATTAAAAAAAATTTCATAAAAATCCACGATTTTCCATAGGAGTCATGGGAATTGTTGGCCTTTATCTAGTTAGTTAATTGTGCACCATTGACCAATTGAGCTGCTTTTGGAGGTCCAGTTTGAGCAATTCTACATATGTAGTTTCCTTGGACATATTAATGAGGCATGATTGACTCATGGTGTACAGAGAGTGAATTCTTAGGAAATCTAAAAGCTAGCATAATTGGGCAAAATCTGAATCAAGAACAAAATAGACTATCCACTAAAGCATCAGTTCAGAGAGGCCAAGCAAAGAAACAGGAACCACCTATAAAATAGAGAAAATAAGAATAGCAATAATGATGGTAATAATAAAAACAATAATTGCACCTTACTGAGTGTGTTTATTAATAGGAAGGATCTATATATATAATCTTGTTAATTCTTGAATGATATTCATAATAATCACACTGCCTAATATTTATTTTGAAGGCTTATTCCCAGTCTCCATTCCAAAGCTTTTCGTGTACTATCTCATTTAATCTTCTCAAAACCCCTGTGAGATAGGAACAGTTATTGTCCATGTTTTACAGATGAGTAATTGAAACTCAGAGTAGTAAGCACAGCGTAGAGAGATTACTGATGCACTGACGATGGCCTTTTCCCATGGTTCTCTTGCAATTCACCTTTCTTTTTCATTCCCTTATTCTCATTTATTCCTTCGTGAATTCTGATCTCTGGTTTTGTAATATACCGTTGTCATATAGGACACTATAAGAGGAATTTATATAATTTATATTTTGTTTCATATGCACACCATCTCTCACATACCATGTCTGAAAGTGTCTGTTCTATTATTACATTGTCCATAGTATATTCTAAACATACAGTCATAAATACGCCATCTAAAGCAGAAGAGAGGGAAAATGTGGAAAAGAAAGTAAAGGAGGAGAAAGAAGAAAGAAAAAAAAAATGAAAAAAGGATCTAAACTCTAGATTTGAAAAATAGATGTTTTGTCTCATTTAAATACGATCTTCTATCACAAAGCAGGTCTTTCTTTCCAAAAATATGAATAGATTGGTTCTTTAAAAATATGTCCATCTGGTTAACTTCAGGATGAAGAAAAAAATAGGATAGGATCTTTTCTGGCTCGGGAACCTTGCTGTTTCATCTGACTGAGATTTGGACTCATTTTTTACTTATTTCAAGCGTGTGCCTCTGACAGTTATTTCCTCTTAGAAAAACACATACCCGTATCCCATAGATGATTGATTTCAGTTGCATCAGTCAAGCACCCATCAAGGATCGTCTCATGCTTATCAGTACTCTCTCTAGAACAGTTGTGCATAAATATATTGATTTTTGCCCAGACTTCTTCCACAGGTCACCAACCCATGCATTCACTTCATCCGGATGCTGGAGCTTAATTCCAACTGGAACTTGGCCATCCCCCTCTCCAAGCACCCTTCTCTGTCTTACTCAAAGTCAGTTTTATTGGGGGATTTGTAGCGGGAGGGAGGCTAAGACAAATTTCTAAGCTGCATCTATGGTGGCACTGGCTTTCTGTGATAATCACTTGGCGTGGAGGGTTACTTTTGAATTGTTTGAACCCAGAATTTAAATTCATGAACTTGAGCCACAGGATCGCAATGTGGCAAGATGCTTTGTGCTCTTGCAATTTTAGGATTTGTGCATTGTAAGTACCTATCTGCCTCTTCCCTTATTGCCAGTGCCGATCAGCCTAGAGCTAGCCTCAGGAAGACAGTCAGTCTTCTATAAGTGGGTGTTTGAAGAGCTTGCAGTGTACACAATGCTGTACAGGTTATGTAGATAGTGATTCATTCACTTGTGATTACTCTGGGCCAAGCAAGAATATTATCACATGATTCCTATCCTCTGGTACCTTATTATCTTATGGGAAAGTTGGATATAGAATCGATAATTATAATTTATTGTAGTACATAATAGTAGATTGTACTACCCCTACAGCATACGAGGATTATCTGTTAAGTGCCAAGCGTTTTTAGGCCCTATTAAGATTCAGTATTTCATTTTATCTTCACAGCATGTCTATGTGGTCATTGTTATTATGTCAATTTTACTAGTAAATGAATAGAAAAGCATAAACAGAACAGTAAGGTAACTTGATTAAGGTCTTACAGTTATAAGTAGGAGAGCCTTGATTCAAACCCCAGTCAGCTCCTGGAAGCTCAGGATCTTTCCACAGCTGGATCAGACTTTTGTGGATCTGCGTTTCTGAGTTTCTCTTAGAGTTCTCTTATAGATTCCCTTGAGAATCAGTTATT
This sequence comes from Eidolon dupreanum, assembly GCA_028627145.1. Lineage (NCBI taxonomy): Eukaryota > Metazoa > Chordata > Mammalia > Chiroptera > Pteropodidae > Eidolon > Eidolon dupreanum. The sequence goes on from CM053502.1 coordinate 35,832,260, forward strand.
GTCAGTCAGTGTGACTTTCTTTTCAAGTGTTTTGAAGCAAATGCAGTTGGCAGGCTTTTAAGGCCAAGAGAGGAACTGATATCACTATTGACAGGATCTTCGTATAGATGTAGGTGTGTCCCCAACATTTCACATTAGTGAATTGGAATGACTTCATAGATAAAAAAGACCAGCTCTACATAAACAAATGCCTCTCTGTTCTCTCTTCCTGCGCAGGCTTTCACTGTATTTTTTTGTATCCCACCTAGATTCCTGCACCACTAATTACCTTCTTGCTTCTACTTTTTTCCCCTTTAACTCCTATGTCTTAGTCCATTGGGGCTACTGTAAGTACAATAGACTGAGTGGATGAAATAAAACAGAAATTTATTTCTCACAGTTCTAGAGGATGGAAGTCTAGATCAGTGTGTCAGCATCGTCTGGTTCTGGTGAGAACCCTCTCCCAGGTTGCAGAGGGCCATCTTCTCGTATCATCATATGGCTGAACTCTGGACTCTGTCAGACTCTTACAGAGCACCAATCTCATTCAGGAAAACTCCACCCTCTTGATCTAATCACTCCCCTAAGGAAGGCTTCACCTCCCTAAGGCTCCACCTCCCAATACCATTGTACTGGTGGTTAGGATTTCAGTGTATGAATTTTGGGGGCAGGGAAGACACAGACTTTCAGTCCACAATACCCTTTCCAAAATTTGCAATTGAAGTACTCTTTCTAAAACATAGATATGGCCTTTTATTCTTGATAGCTCTCTAGTTATCTGTAAAATAAAGTCCAAATTCTTTAGAATGATCTTTATTTACACAGCCAGTATTTGTTGAGTGCCAACTATGTTCAAGGTACTGTTCTAAGTGAGGAAAAGGCACTGAATAAAACAGCCTCTTGTGTCCCCTCTCCAAAAGTCTGTCCCCTTGTCAAGCTTACATTCTAATAAGAGGAGACAGAAAATCCATAATAATGTGATAAAGCAATAAATAATTTTATGGTATAAGTTGTTAAAAATAATAGAGGAGGAAAGTTTTTGATTCCTTTGAGCAACTTGTGATTTTAAATAAGGCAGTTTGGGTAGAACTCATTGAAGTGACATTCAAACAAGCATCAAGAAAGAGAAGAAAACCTGGAGGAAGAATATATACCAAAACAGGAGAACAACCAGTGCAAAATCCTGAGGGGGTTGCTTGCCTAGGTTATTACAGAAATAGCAATGAGACCACATGGACGGAGCAGAATGGACCAAAATGAGAGCTGTAGGGCATAAGTTCAAAGAAGTAATGGGGGCTATATTATTAGCCACTATATGAATTTTGGCTTTTACTCTGAATGAAATGGAAAACCACTGGAGAATAATGAGTGCAAGAGAGATATGATGTAAGTTTTTACAGGATCTTTCTGGCTGTTGCCTGCTATGTTGGGAATAAACTGGGGTGGGAGTGGGGTAGATGGATGCAGGGTGACCAGAAAGAATCAGTAGTCTATCTGAGAGATAGGATGATGGCAATGGAGCTGCTAAAAAGTGGTCAGATTTTGGATATAGAGCCAACAGGATTTCCCGATGGAGTGGATATGAGTATGCAGAAAAGAGAGAAGTCAAGGTTTTTGAAAGATAGCATCGCTATCAAGGAGAATGTAGATTAGATATCAAGGAAGCAGGAGAAGGAAGGAGTGAAGAATTATTCACGGTTTTCTGACTGTGGTAACAGATACACTCCCTAAGGTGATCCTCCACTATTTGTCTTCTGCTTAGTAAAGAGCACCATCATTTATATTTTTATTAAAGCCAGAAAATTAGGATTAATTCTTAACTCCTTTCTCCTCCCTGCCCACACCCAATCCATTAGGAAATCCTATTGATTCTAACTCCAAAATGTATATCACCAATCTGTCTTTTGTTCTTTACCTTCACTCACAGCAACATTAGCTGAACAACCATTTTTTCTGTCCCAGTCTATTTAAATTCATATTTTATACACAGCATATTGTTGGGTCTAGCTTTCTATACAGTTTTATAATCTCTGATTTTGGGAGGAGTATTTAAACTATATTTAATGTACGGTTGGATTTAGGTCTTCCATTTTGTTATTTATTTTCCGTGGTCCTTCTGTTATTTTTTTCTCTATCTCCCCTTTACTTGCTTTCTTTTGGATTAATTGAATATTTTTCAATTTTCAGAATTTTGTTTCTCTATTTGCCTTTTAGGCATCTTTTTTTTTTTTTTTACGTTTTTAAATGATTTCTTTAGGAATTACTATATACATCCTAAACTTTTTAGTCAACTTAGAGCACATATTATTAAACTTCAGGTAGAATATAAAGAGCATCCAACTCTATAGCTTCACTTACCACTTCACAACTCTTTATGCTGTAGTTGTCATATGTGTGGTATTTTCATATGCTATATACCCAACAATACAGTAGTTGTTATTTTATTTGCTTTAAACATAGTATCAGTCTATGCTGGCTGCCATAACAAAATATTGAAGACTTAAAAAATAGAAAGATCTTTCTTCTAGCTTGTAGATGGACACCTTCTCACTGAGTCCTCACATGGCCTTTCCTAAGTGCATGTACCTAAAGAGAGATCTGCTTTCTTGATTTGCCCCCACACCCTACCTCCCTATCCTCATTTTATACAACTTTTCTACTTACTCTAGTCTTTACATTTGTTAATCTCTTTACTAGGAATTTTTTGGTTCCTTTTTTTCCTTTTTTTTAGTGTCTTAGCTTAAATTTCACCCTCAGATCTTCCCTGAACGCTGTCTAAAACCAGTGTCCTTATTATAGTAACCTATTTTCTTCAAATCATTAATCATGATCTCTATTTATTATATGTGTTTGTTGACTGTCTCTTTCAGTAGAATATAATCACCATGTGGACAGAGTTTACATCTGTCTTAAATGCTTTGCTTACTTATTATGACTAGAAGAGAGTAAGTTTTCAATTAACATTTATTGAATTTATAAAGAACCTATTTAGTCTAAACTATATTTAAATATTTGCCATTTTCTGCTCACAGGTATAGCTTTTTGAACACAGTGCTTTATTTATCTTTGTATCCTGAATTATTCGAATGATGCCTATATCACATTAGTTTCATGAATAAGTGAACTAATTAACAAACCGTAAAAATACACAAAGTTACCAACTAGTTTAGTCAGTATCATTCATGACTGACTAAACTAGTTCTACATTAAATTGGAATTTATCTACTTATAAGTGAAGTTGTTCTAAAACTAATATTAAAGTTCTAAAAATAAATTTGTATTTTTTTTTTAGAAATGTTTGCCACTCTTAAGAACTGTTCATTATTAAAGCCCACAATCCTTTCCAGCAGCATAAAAGAAATTGTCTATATTTTCATGAGAATTTTAAGGCTGGAAAAAGTCAGGCAAAGTGTTTTCACTTTGAGATAAAAAGACTTGCTAAGTAAAGAGTTGGAATAACTTAGGTGAAAAAATTGACATTAAACCCAGATGGAAAAAAGGCAGTTGTGACAAGTGATGAACACTTCCCTGAGCCTAACGATTTCTTTATTCTATCTGCAAAGCAAGGTAAAAGACAGCCTCAACACTAATACATAAAGCTGATTTTAATAGAGAAAAACCCACCATGCAACAAGAAAGCTTTGTCTTAGCAAAATAATCATAGAACCTAAAATTCATCAACTCTAATTTGCCTTTGTTACATGTTTTTCTTGACAGTGAACTCTTTGCCAGTAGTTTTAATATCTCAGGTGATGTAGTTCTCTGTGTAATTTTATAAACAGTTGGCTATTTGTCATATTAATTTGTTACATGTTTTAGAGAGAGTATTAGATATGGTCTTGTCCACAATTATGCCCTAAACCAGAACTGAACTCAGGTCTCAGGATTCTTGTCTATGTTCCCTTTGCTATTTCAAGAGTCAAAACTCAAATACCAAAAGGAGTCAGATAGCATAAATGAATAAACAGACTAGGCAAATAAATATTTTCTTTACTCCCACAGAGAAGTTTTTCTTTCAGCTTTTGTACTCTAGGATTGAATTCCATGATCCCTCCTTTGACAGAGAGATGGGTGTAGAGAAATAGCTCTCTGCCACAAGTAAAACTTCATACAACCATGATGATAAATTGATGAAATCCAGTGTCTATTATGGGGAAATGATACAGGGTAGTGGTGCCTCTTACAAACTGAAGGGTGCAGCCTTCTGAAGGGATCAGTCACCACTCAGCTCCAGGTGACTCTTGGCATGGGGAAATGTGGGTGGCCCAATGTCTTACATTTGCCAGTTCTTCAAAAGAAACAAAAATCTGGATTTTAAGTGAAATTGAATTTTAAAATATTGGCTCATTTTTAAAACACATTGTATTTCCCAAATAAAATACATCTGTGGGCCAGATGCCACCTCATACTACCCATTTTTTATCTCTGTGTTATACTATAATGCATTTCTATTTCTTCCATATTCCAAATGCAGATCCCACCTTTATAAAGAAGGCTTAGACATCTAGCCCAAGTTATTTATTGTAAGATAGCCTTTCCCTCTTGATCTAGATTTGTAAGCCATCCTGAAGGAGATCTGTCTCCCTCCAGCTCAAGATTTCTACCAATCAAAATAATTTGTAGAACTTTTCTACCTACTCTTAGAGCTGCTTGATATCAGAGCTGAATTCTGAGAAGATGGAGGAAATAAGAAAACAGTTATATAGTTAGACTAGCTTTGTATATATTTCTAAGGCAACCACTTAACAAATATAGTAATTGTAGTTAAATTGGTTATTTCATTGAAAAACAAATAACCACTCATGCGACACTATGTTCTTCTACACTGTGCTAAATGCATTAGAGAATAAAGCATAAGTAGAGAGATCAACCCTAGGAAAAGGCACTCCAGGCTTTCGAAGTAAGCACTCAATTATTTGGCAAACTGGCTTGCTCTTTGCTAATCAGGGTAGGTCTTTACCACCAGATGCTGTGAAAAACCAAAACAATGCTGCTGACCACTTGAGATCCTATTCTCCCAACATTTTTTGCTCCTTTGGTTGCATTCCCTTCTTATTAATAATAGGTATTATGAACTGAAAGTCACCTATACACCACATCCTCACCACAACCTTCCCTACAAAGCAAATTTTATTATCCCCATTTTACAGTTGTAGGAGATGAGTCTTTGAAAGGTCTAGTAAATTTTTCTAGGTAGCTCAGCATGTCAGTATCAACCATGAGTTTGAACCCAAGCCTGTGTGTTTCCAAAGCCCTGTTCTTTCCACTAAGCCACCATTTTAAGTTGTAGGTTTTATTATTCAAGATGATGAGGCCAACATCAGGAGATGATTGTCATTGAAAAGATGGTTTGTTACTGTTCTCAAGAGGAGGCATGCTACACCACACAGGTCCATTCGAGAAGCACCAAAGTTGTTCCTAGTTGTCTAGTATCTGGCCCTGGGATGATAGAGCAGGAAAATAATGGCCCATAGAAGAGGTGGTAGAGAGGTGGGCTCTGAATTAGTTAGTTTGTGTAAAAGGCATGCTCACAGGTGAGTTTAGCCCTTTACTATCTCTAGGAATTGGCTAGCCCTGAGACAGGCATCCTTCCAGGATCAATAAGGCCTCAGAAAGCGTCAGAAATACAGAAAATAAAAAGACATGATTAATATGGCCACATTTCCTTTCCTTAGACCCACAAGTTCAAAGTCATCCTTGACTCTGAATTTCTTATATCCCGTAATTGGTTAGTCACTAAAATTGTTTTACTTTTTTAAAAAATGTGTCTCATCCATTCATTCACAATGCCAGGCATTGTTGTAGGCACTGGGGTGTGAGAAATAATGGAGCTTTTGACTTAAAAGAGCTTAGAGTGTAGGGTAAAAGACTGACATAAAAACTAATGATTTACTAAAAGAACTTGAAAAATGCCTCAATAGAGCAAGGACAAGGAATATTTGTGTCTTGTGTTTTCACTATCAGCCTCTGAGTGTGTCTGCGTTTCCTGCTCTCTATGCCCAGTTATCTCCCTGTCCTGCATACCCTATCAGACCAATTTTTCCTAACTTTTCATCTTTTTGCTCCACAATTCGAAATAGTCTTCTATGGCCTCAAATCCAATAAAACTATAAACATTTTTCTGATTTTTGAAGACCCACTATCTCCTGAACCCTCTTTGTTCATCCAGTATTCCCATCACTTCATTTATTCTCTAACTTGTTACCTTCTGAGCAAATTGTGTCCCATGCAAATAGACACAATTGTGTGTGGTAAGTGCTACCAAGAAGTACATGGTCCTATGTGAGCATGTGGTATGGTATGCCTCCATTATGATTCATACATCCCATATTTATTCAACAAATACTTATTGAGCATCTATGATATGCCAAGCACAGGGCTTGACCAGTCCAGGGTTTGAGATCTAGATCTGTCACTTAGCCCCTGTGACCCTGAATAAGTTATTTTATCTCTTTTACTCCCAGTTTTCTCATCTCCATAGTGGACAATAGTATCTTTTCCATAGCGGTATTGTGAGGAATAAATAAGATAATGTATGTAAAATGCTTAGCTTTGTATTAATATATGATGAGTGAGTCAATAAATTTTAGATGATAGTATTTATACTGTTGTTGGCCTCGTGGTAGAGACACTCTCTACACCACAGTAATTCTGTTTTCAAAGGAGGCTAGTGGAAGAGAAAAGAGGTTATTGAGAATCAGAGTAGTTAAGTGACTTGCATAAAGTCACACAGCTAGTTAGTATCAGAGCCAGAGGGCAAATCCAGCCACGGTGCCTCCAGAACAAATTCTCTCCCTGTTACACAGCCCCTGCTCTCAGGAAACATGCTCAGAGAGGACATCTCCTTGAGGCAAAAATATCCAGTTGGTTCATGGTTTGAGTGAAAATAAATCTGTCCGAATGGTTGTTTTGGAATCTGAGACTCATGTAAACATTGAGAAAATACACAAATTAAGTTCAGGAACCCAAACACAGTGTTGGCTATGTTCTTGCAAACAGAGTTACAGCATAGGGAAGCATGTCTCTTCCTGATGCATTTTACATATTATTTTGTTCAGAACTACCAAGTGGATTAAGGAATAGAATTTTAGACATGGGGTTTCAAGTGAGAAGATGGTTGTTTCCAGATCTCAGACATGTCTGTCCTTGGAGAACTCTGTCTCAGTTTCCCATGTGTTAACTTTTCAATCGAGAGGTACTCGTGACAGCTTTAGGACTTTTTTTTTTAACTTTTTTTTTTTTTAACTGAACCTCCCTCCTCATAATCTCTTTCACTCAGCTTCTCCATTAGTTAGACGGAATGAGTAATTCAAAGTCTGACATTGCCCTGGGGTAACAGCCTGGATTGGGAAGGTGGACATGGTGTGAATCAGAACTTAGTACTCTAACACCCAGATCCCTGACCATTTAACTTGAGTTTTCCCTCCATCTCAGTCCTCTCCTCACATCTAGTTCTTGAACCTACTACTACCTGCTGCTACCAGTTCAGCCTTTGGAGTTTCATTTCCTGCTACTCTTCTCTTTAAACTTCTTTGCTTTGTAATCCAAGAGGCCAGCACTAGGTTAAGCAAAATTAGATTTCTGAAAGAGCTGAGACACTCTTGCCGAGTTAGAATTTTAACATTCTTAGATTGTCTATGGACACGGAGCTGAAAAAAAAACAGACATTTTAATATCTTTTTTCTGGCTTAAACACAGATTAGAGAAACTATAAAATTGACCCATCTCTTTTGTTTTTCAGATAGACCACATGGTGCAGGGTCATGCTGCCTTCCCTGAACTACAAGCCAAGGCCACAGCCAGGTAACTGTTCTCTGTCCTCTACGACTTTTCATGCCTGAATATGTTGAGGGCATTTACTTTAGGCTGATCCTATGGGCATTAAAAATGCCTGGCAGTACTTGGTTATAAGACAGTCATCCAGATGATCTAGATCATACAGGTATTAACTTTTAAAATGACCTAAGAGAATTCAAAGAACCTACAGATCCACACTCCCTTCCCCCCGCCCCCACCAACACCACCACCAGCAAAATAAGCCAGGAACCATGGATGAGAAACTGATATAGTAGAAGGAAGATGGATTTTGGAGTCAAACTTCTTGAGTTCAAATCCAGCTTTATTCCTTGCTCAGTGTGTAACCTTGAACAAGTTATTCAAGCTCTTTAGGCCCATCTCTTCATCTGTAAAACTGAGGATAACTGATATGGAATAAAATCCAGGTTATACCAGTAAGTAAAGAAAGTAGAGTACAAAGCAGTGTTGACAATATGCTCCCTTTCATGTAAAAAGAAGGAGATATAAGAAGACATGTGTATTTGCTCCTTTTATGCTAAAGAAATAGAGGAAAGTTAAACCAGAAACAAATGAGATTGGTTACCTATAAAGGGTGGGTAGGAATGGGATAGAAAGAATGGAGGAATGGGACCAGGGTTGTAGGGGGGGAATGACACTTCTATGAGTACACTTTTTTGCATAACTCTAATTCTTAGAACCATGGTGATGTTTCATGTCCTTCTGAAAATAAATAGACAGAAGGTAGGTAGGTAGGTAGACTGACAGAGACAGACAGACAGAGACCAGGATGTGGTTGAGGTAGACAAAATGAAATACAGACAGTAAAAACAGAACCTCTTATATTAATAATGAATAACATAAATACACTAAAGGGGGTTTGGGAAAGAAAACTAGCCTAAGTAACTTTGAGGAAGAATATTTTGACATTATGCTATATGGTTAAAGGTAAAATAACTGTACATAAATATTATACTGTAATTATCAATTTTTTCCTTAGGTATATGGTTAGCTATTCTGAAAATCTTTTATGTGTATATTACAGTTGAGCAAATAAACAAATATATTATGGGTAATAACATCCAGGGAAAGGGAAGGTTAGAATGAACCCTATGGTACTGGCTGGAAATCAGGTATTAGGATCAACTTGTGACTTTGTGTATATACATACATACATATATATATATATGTATATATATATATGTGTATATATATATACATATATATATATGCATATATGTGTGTGTGTATTTATATGTATATATGTGTACATATATATATATGGATATAAGTAAAAATAAATATAGATATGCACATTTATGTGTGAGTATACATACACATATTCCCGGCCTAGGAACAATGACACCCTAGTAGCAATGTGCATACCTAACACCGGTTCTGTTTCTAAATGCCATTCTCCTTTTTTTCAATAAATTTATCAGGACGTCTTAGAAAAATGATCAATTCCAACTCTAGGGCAGGGAAAATGCATGAACATTTTGTGATGTCAGAAAGAAATTGTGGAAGTATATAGGAGCCAGCTTTAAGACTCTCTTAATGCCTGCCTAATCAGGGACAATTTGATCAACTGAATAAATAATGATAGTATAAAATAACTCCATGAGGCTATACTGATATAAGTAAACAATTGAAAAATTAAATGGGGAAGAAAGAACGGATCTTCCTGTCCACTATAAGGACACTGTACTTAAAATTAATAAATATAGTAGAAATAATGGAAATTAAAAATCATTATTAGTCACACACCACAGTTTATCACTGCAAGCAAGAGTCATCAATAGATGCTAAAATTAGTGAGTGAAAACAGGATGCAAAGCAGGATATTTGCATAGTCTCAAAGTTATCTCACTATAGGCTACTTAGTATATAATAGGAAAACCGGTAACTTCACAGTGGAGAAATCTGGCAGACAACACCCTACCCAGGTGATCAAAGTTAACAACACTGGCAGTAAGACATATCAACATCATGTATGTCTTTTTGAAGCACTGAAGTCATAACATCATTCCTGTAATGTTCTTGCAAAAAAATGCATAATCTCAATGTAAACATGAGAAAATATCAGACAAACCCAAAATGAGCAGTATTCTACAAAATTATTAGCTAATATACTTCAAAAAGAGATTATGACATGTAAAGAATTACTGAAGAACTGTCCCATATTGGAGGAGACAAAGGAGATGCTACAACTAAAAATGGTATATGATCGCCATTTGATCCTGGATCAGAAAAAGGACATTAGTAAGGGAAAACTGTCAAAAATCAAATAAGTCTGTAGATTAGTTAATAATATTGTATTTATGTTAATTTCTTAAATGAGTGTAAGGAAAGTCTATTATTTTTGTAACATTTCCATAAATTTAAAATTATTTTTTAAAACTTTTTATGGTAACAGTGCTCAGCTGCTGGGCTTTTTCAGAAAGTAAGGTATTTTATAATACTAACAGAGAAACCCCATGCAACTAGTAGATGGATAAAGAGAGAGAGTCTGAGGCTGAGTTTAATAGTATAGGCTTTGGAGCCAAATTGCCTGTGTCTCAGCTTTATCCCTTAGTAGCTCTGTGACCCTGGGCAATTTATTTAACCTCTTTGTGCCTTAGTATCTCACTATGAAGTGAAGCAACAGTAGTCAACATTTCCCCAGGTTTTTGAAAAAATTAAATGAATTAAAACAATGATGGCACATATTTGACAATTAAGTGTGAAGATGTGAATGATATTCAGTAAATGATACTGGTAGTAATAGAAGTAATCGTTATGGTTGTCGTAGTTACTTATATTAAACGTTTCCATTCCATCAAGGGTCTTATGTTCCAGTAGGGGAGGCACACTTGCACAGAGTAGAATGAAATGCATACTGTACTAGAATTTAAGCAGTGTGTCGTCAGGTATAGAGAAGGAAGGTTGATCCTGACAAGGAGTTTGAGAAATGCTTCACAAGCTTTCCATTCCAGAAGTCTCTAGTTACAAGGCTATTACCACCAAGAGGGATCACACTATGTAACCTCATCAACTAGCCCTTTATTTGCCTTAGAGACCTTATAACTTAGAGTGATTCCTAACTTCAAATGATCAGTGAACTCTTTGTGTGCAGTTTTGTTGATGATATACATATATTTCTGCAAGGAGGGGTCTTAACTCTCATCAGATTCTTGAAGGCCTTCAGAATGTATAAACCACTAACCCAAAGACAAGAGCCTTGGATTTGGAGTTTGGAGCTCTAGATTCATACCCACTTCCAACGTACATCATTGTGTGAACTTCAGTGTCCTCATCAGAACGTGAGAGAATAGTTATGAGAGAACCAGCCCTGAATACCTCTGAGAAATCACTTTAAGTTTAGTGAAGTAATGTATGGGAAAGTTTTATAATCTGTACTATGACAGTAACTCCTCCTCCTCCTACTGTTCCTGTTACTAATGATTATAAAAGAAGAGGCAGTTCTGGCAATAGTTCAAGGTTGAGGAGCAGATGTCAGTCATCTATAACCTGCCTACCTTCTTGTGGAAATTGTGGTAGAGTAGCGAGAATGCTGGACTAGGAATTATGGGTCGTGTGTCAGTTCTGCCATAAATGTCTTGGTGACTCAGTTTCTTCACCCATAAAATAATAATGCTGCCCTGCTTAACTCATTTTACAGGTGTTTATATGGATTAAAGTTCTTCTATAGATGCACCTCATGTGAGTAGTTTTTACTGAAAATAGGAAAGAAGGATTTATGGATTAACTTGCAAACTCAAACAGCAGCATGACAGCCATTTGTAGAGTTAGGTCTTGGAGTCGGAACTAGATTTAAATCCCAATTCTTTTCACATGTAAATCGACTTCCTGCCCCCTTCCAACTACCTCTCCATATATCTCTTTAGAGCTAAGTTTCACCAGAGCATTGCCTATACTCTTGGTCAGTGTTTTCTGAATTCGTACTTTCCCCTTGCCCACTGCAATTTGTATTCTGTTGCCATTGGCCCCCGAAACATTTATTGTTAAGATTCTCAGCAATCCCTGTCTGATAAGTCCTTAGGATGTGTTCCAGCCCCCTTACTTGTGCTCTCAGCAGCATGTGGCACCAATGACGACTTCTTCCCCTCCTTTATAACACTCGCCTTTCTTGGCTTTTTTTTTTAACGGAATTAAGACAATAATTAATTTAGATGAAAAGAGCCAAAGTTACAATCAGAGACATAATTTATACTACCTTTAAATGTACCTGAGATTTGGTATACTGGGGACCAGTGCATTTCAAGAAGTTGATCCTCAGAGAGATTGTGGGAATTACAGAAGCAAAAGAGGTCTGAGGCATAAATCAGATCAAGAAAAACAGATGATCTTCAAAAGGAATAATAAAAAATTCCAGAGAAAGTAGGGGAAAAAAAACAGGTTGAGAGAAAGTGAATTAGGAGAACGTCATGCTGATAATCTGTAGGGACCTGAAACCAATACTGCTATGACTACTACAATCAGAGACATAATTTATACAACCCTGTGCCTCTGACTCTTCCTTCTTCAAGCTCATGGTCTTTTTCTTGATCATAACATCAGAATTCATCACGGCTAATTTCCTAGACCTCTTCTCTTTTTGCTATCTTTTCCAAGGTGATCCCTTCTGCACTCTAAGCTTCATCTCTATTTTAAGGATTCTCAGATTTTATCTCCAGCTCATATATTTAGTATGTATTTAATAAATGTTGGTTCACTTTCCTTTCACTTTCTATTGTCTTGCAAAGGAAAGTGTATCTCTATTTTATCAGACCTATGAATATGATATTCCACAACTGTAGGACCCATTGTGCTTTAGGTCTTTGAAAGAAATAGGCATAGCTTTTATTAAAGTGAAGCTGGCTATTTGGAAAGGACAATAAATTCCATGGAATCAGAAACCATATGCCTCTTTTGGTGTGACTTGGGGCTCTTTGAAAGCAGCAATGCAGGCCACCCCTGTCGTAGAGCTTAGCATCCACAAATCCTATTTGAAACTACAAAAACAAGTGTTGATAAACAGGTTTAGTATTTTATACTCTTGATTTACCATAATTCTTTTAGATAAGACATCCCTGAAGAGAAATGTCTTATGAGCTTATAAATTAAGTAAACACTAACTAGATGTGCCCATGCATGTAGCTGGCAACCAAAGTCTCTCTCTGTGTGGGGCCAAATAGCCAGATATTTCACTGTGTAGCCAGAGATCTTTTAGCATTGATCGTAACTTTGGCTCTTTTCCTCTAAATTAATTATTGTCTTAATTCTGTTATGTAACCTTGACTACCAGTGTCTCAAAATGAGTTTCTGGTGATGTCAGGATTTAGCAGGAAGATGTTGGCTTAATCCACAAGTGCTGGATTCCAGGTTGGCAGCAGAGCCAAGGTTCAAGTTCATTCCTCTGACTGTATGATGAGTGTCTTATGGGCATTTATGATGCAAGAGTGAACAAAACAAAACAAAAAAAGTCTCCGCTTTCATGGAAATTACACATACACACGTATATGTGTGTGCCTCTTTGTGTGGAGAGAGAAAATGCATCTGCACAGCAGGAATTGATTAACATTCTAAAGAAAAATAGAAATTAGTAAGGAATATAGAATAGGGGGTATTGGGGTGGGAACTCTTTCAGGTGGGGAAGCCATCCTTGATGAGGTGACCCTTGAGTAGGACTCTAAATAAAGAATGAGAATAAATTATGGTTATAGGGGGAAGATCCCTCCAGTGCAAAGGAACAGCAAGGCTCAAGGCCTTGAGCAGTTCCAGGGACATTGTAAAGGCCACTGAGACTGGACCAAAGTGGGAGAGAGCAGAGGACAGGTGAGGGCTGAAAGTTAGCCAAGGGCCAAACTGTGTGGGTCGCTGTAAGGACACTGGATTTTTTTCAAGATTTTAGTTCTTTAGCAGGAGAAGGATCCAATCAGATTTACCTTCAAAAGGATTAAGTTGGCTGCTCTGTGGAGAGTCAACTAGACCATTGGTAGGGACAGAGGGGCAGGGTGGGAGGTATGGCTCCTGACCTCAGCTTACTTAGGTCTGCTGGAGGGGAAGACTGTAAACAGAGAAGCTCAGCCTGTTCTCCATTACATTTGCAAGGTTACTGTTGGCATAAGTCATTTCTCATTGTGATTCTATTGGTTTCAGGTCCCTTCAGATTGTCAGCATGTAGTTCTCCTAATTCACGTTCTCTCAACCTGTTTTTTTTTCTCCCATTTTCCCTGGATTTTTTTATTATTCCTTTGAAGATCATCTGTTTTTCTTGATCCGATTTATGCCTGAGACCTCTTTTGCTTCTGTGATTCCCACAATCCCTCTGAGGATCAATTTCTTGAAATGCACTGGTCCCCAGTCTACCAAATCTCAGGTACATTTAAAGCTCCCTATTAAAGATTGTATAAATCCCCCTGGAACAAGAAAAGGAAAAAAAAAAAAGGATAAGAACATTTATTAAGAATTCACATTGTCCCCAACACTGTACTTAGTGATGGTTTTCTGTATATTATCTCATTTAATTCTAAATGAGGAAATGAATATTATAGGGAGCTCTCAGACTCCACTTCTAAAGATTATTCTCCCTTTCTATTCTGCTCTTGTGTTTTCAGATTGCTCCCTTGGCCTTTATGGCTTTGTCAACCTCCATCCCTCAGTCTGACAACTGAGGCCATCAGTTTAACAGCGAGTATTTACTAGGCTCCCTGAGCTAGTACATTCATAGAACCAGGGTGAAGATATTAATACCTTTCATCCCCTAGAGTATGCCGGGATAATCAGTCAACTTTTAATGGCTTTTGGATGAGAAATGTTTCTTAAATCGAAAGAAGCTAGCTATTACAATGCCTTCATTTGGCTTCTGTTTTGCATGCAAGGATAAGAAAGTGCTCAGGGCATCAAGGTCCTCTCCAGAAGACCGAGGGCTGTACCAACTTAGGAAATAAATTATCCATTTTCTACCTCTCAATGGGTTACCTGTACCCCGGCACGTGCCTGGAACATGGTAAGAGCGTGTCACAAGATGTTTATCCTTTTCCTTGTCCCTTCTGAGGTGCACACTGGCATGCCTGGAACGTTGTAGTCATATGACTCCAGAGATCACCCTTGGGAAGCCCAGTGCTACAATGAGATACAGAGGTATCAACAAAGAAATTTCAGTGCTAATATTCTGAATGGGATCTACATTCTTTTTACATTTTAATAACTATGTTTTGAGCATCTGAAAAGATGAATAAGATGTGGCTCTTTCCCAGAAAGAGTTCAGATTCCAGAGATGATACAAATAAAATATTACCATACAGTGGGGGAAAAATGCCATTCATCTATTTAATGTATACTTATGAGTGGTACTATGTGCCAGGTTTTCTGCTAAATCCTGAATGGATTCTCACGATGCTCTGCCTTCATTAACTTAAAGTCCAGAGGAGGCCATAGGCAGTTAACAAACAAATGTACAAGTAAATAAGTAAATAAGCCTGCAGGGACCATGCATGATATGAAAGAAATTAACAGAGTGCAATGATAGAATACCAGGGAAACCCCATTTAGGCAAGATGATCAAGAAAGCCCTGGCTGGTGGAGGGACAGTTAAGATTTGAGGGATAAAAAGGAGCTAACCATGTGAAGAGCAGAAGGAGAAACAGTATAGGCAAAGGGATTGACGTATGTGAAAGCCTTGAAGAGAAGGCTGAGAAATTGATATTAGGCCACAATCCATAGTAGGCAAGGTAAGGTTGAAGACAAGGGTGAGGTCTGAATTGACTAGGGCCTTATAAGCCAAGATAAGAAACTGATTTTAACCAATGGACAGTGGTTAGCCATTGCAGGATTCTAAGTAAGAAGATAATGTAATCAGTGTTCCTGCAGGGCTTTATTCTCAAACCAGAGGGCACAGATTTTATTGTCAAACCCCCAACATAGTTGATAAGGGCAGGTGGCATTCTACTCCTGAGGGTGCTTGAATATGTCAGGATCATTCCTCCTTTCTTCTTGTAAGGTTGAGATTGAAGAGTGAGGAAGAGAGCTGAGGCAGTTGTATTCTGTGTAGGTTGCTATGTGGCCATAGGCAGTGAAAGAAGCATTGGTCCAAGAATGACCTCCAAAGGATGGTATCAAAGATGAGTCTAGAATGATGATTGACAGAAGTAGGTAAAGAAGGCAAAGAAGAGAGTTCTAGGCAAGAGGAAGCAGAATAGGCAAGCATCCAGAAGCATATTATGGAAATTAAAAGTAGTTTAATGTGATTATGGTATGGTGTGTGCAAGGGTGAGGAGGGAGGAAGAATGGAAGACATGTATGCAATACAGTGCAATGTAGGAAGAGCTAGGTAATGAAGAACATCTCATGCTAGGCAAGGAAGTTTGTGCTTACTCTTGAGGACAATAGGGAGAAAGCACAGAAGGGTTTAGATAGGGGCAGAAGGTATAATCAAAGTTGCATTTTCGAAGAATCACCCAGGAAGGAGTACAGGAAATGTAGGGGGCAAGATTTCAAGAGAGGAAATAAGGTAGGAGGCCAAAGCTCTAATACAGGCATTCAAATGTGGCCTGAATAAAGTAGAAGCAGTTGAGCTGGACAAAGGTCTTCTGGTTAGAGGAATATTTAAGTTAGTAAATTGACAGGTCCTGGTGAAAAATTAAATTTGAGAGCTGAGGGGAACACCTGACTCTGTTCCCCAAATGGTTGCTTGAGCAATGGCTAAGGTGAGATTGGCTTTGATTAACCCAAGGCACACAGAAAGAAGAGTGGGTATACCAGAAAAGACAATGTGTGTCATATGATACATTTTTGTCAAGATCCCTTTGGACATCTAAGAGGAAGCATTTGATGGGTGGTTGGATATTTGACCTGGAACTCATGAGATAGAAATGAGCACGAGGTAAGGGAGTCCTCGGCCCTAGATGGTAACTGGAGCCATGAGAGGAGGATGGAATCACCCAAGGGTATATAAAGAGAAGAGGAATGAGGACAGATTTCTGGGAGACTTCAGGTATTTAAGGGACAAGCAAAGGAAGAGAATGAGCTAGAGAGGAGGTAAAACCAAAAGAGTATAGTGTCCTGGAAACAAAGGCAAGAGAACAAATGAGTAAGAAGTGGTCAAGTGGTGCAAAAAGTGGAAGAGAATTCAAGTAAAATAAAGGCAGAAAATTGTCCAGTGGAGTTAGCAGCAGAGAAAGTATTGTTCCTCACGATGGGACCAGTGTCAGTAGAATGGGGCAGGCAGAATACATATTGTGGTGGCTCAAGAAGTGAGGATCTGGAGACAGTGTGGAAACTTCCTTTCCAAGTCTTTCTTACTCCTGAAAAGGGACCAATTCTTCTGTTAAACCATGTATTCAGATTTTTGATTTGAAAGTATGGTCATCATACTTCTGGGCAGCCTATGAATCCAGGAAGTTAAATGATTTCTGGACAGAGAGGAGAGAATGGAGGTTTCAGGGGTTCTATCTGTATTCAAGATTATAAACAATAAGGTCTGAAAAAATCTTCCCGGACTCTTGGATTTTTCTAAAGCTAGAAATTAATTTTCTGTGATGGGAAAGGAGAGGGAAATGTGTATTGATCATCTATCATTTTATAGTGCTCAGGACTCTATATTTAATCTTCATAGGAACCTATAAGGTACAGATATCAGCTCTGATTACAAAAGAAGTAAACTAGGTTCAGAGAGGTTCAGTGTACCTGATCACCCAACTGGTACATGACGAAGTCACTTTGTGATCGTTCAAACTGTATTTTCTTTATTATACTCAATGGTACTAGGACAGCAAGAATTTCTCCCTCTAAGACAGGATATATGAGCCTGGAGTTCATGAGAGGGAGGGAGAATGATCTATTTGGAACAGTTAATATGTGATTCCCAAGCTAGAAGAGGGCAGACAGCCATTTGAGAAGGAATTGATAAAACATACAAAATGAATCAAAGTCAGAACCAAAAAAGGAATCATGCAAGGTTAAAATTATGTGAATAATGATGTGCATTCGTTATTTTAATGTTTTCCAAGTGCATTTCATTTTGAATGATATACTCAGATAGCACACATGGTAAGGTATAATTGAAAAAACGTGCAGGAGAATGGCTGCATTCAAAGAATAAACATACAGCTGCGAGGAGGTTAGGAGTCAAAGGGGTAAGCATATGCCCCGTCCCCCAGGGATCTCATTAGTGCATGAGTGACCATATATGCAGAGGCTAAATGAATCTCACTGTTTGCAAAGACCCACGGTAAATGAGACAATGACGAATCAATAGTAATTAGGCCTATAGGTTCTTATTGACCCAGATGACTGAAACCAAATGCCCTGCTCTGAGATTCCTTGAGAGGCAAATGAAGAGATTTATAGACACGCACTTCTTTAAAAAAAAAAAAATCCCTTTCCTCTAAGTGCAGTGATGCTATTCTAAAGAAAAATGTTGCTAGAATTAGTGCACACTCTAGACCTCTTGCTGGAAAAGATGTTCTCTTGGCTTTTGTTGACAGTGTGGTTTGTGTTGGACCAGGAGCAGAGAGAGAGCAGGATGTGATCATATTCTATCCTGACAGTTGGTTCCCACCTTCCATGGAGACCTTGGAGGAGCCTTTCCTGACACTATCATACAAGCATGCTAAAGCAGAGTTTGAATGAGGGAATTTGGCAAATCATTACTGACCTGGAATACAGAAAACAAATGGCTTCAGAGTCACACAGAGAAGGGTTTAGATTTGGACTCTGTCAAGTAAGTGCTTCACCTCTTCAACGTCCCTCTTGTAAAGGGACATTAACAGTGTTTGCCTCACCAAGCTCTGGTTGAAGGCCTGGAGCACGCAGTTGATGGTAATGTGGTTGGTGAGCCTTTTCCCAACCACACTGCTGTCGTCCCAGTGTGATCTAAGGCAGATTTTTACGGGTGGAAACGAGGTGTCACAGCAAGAAGCAAAAAGATTGCCTGGTAGGTAGGACCGTCCTTTCCTCTACCCAGCATACGTCACACACACTCGCACACATTCTCACGCTTACACTTCCTCACGCACTTACATAGATCTGTTTTGCTTTTCTTTCTTTTCTATATTGGAGTTCCACATAACATTTTTATTCAATAAAAGAGCTCTAAAACCACTGTTCTGCTCTTCTTTAATTTACGAAACTTCATGGGATCCTTGGGAACACTCAGTGTCACAAAGCTGGAACTCGAAACCTCTGAGCTGTACTCCTAAAACATGTTTTAAATGACAATAATAAATACAATCTTAGGTATCTTAGGTATAACCTCCCTTGGATACTGATTTCCTATTTTTTCCACTGTTATTCAAGCCATGTTTTTAACCATTAAAGCTATCGTTCCAAAGACACCAGTGGGAAGTCGCATGGATGCCAACCTCTGATAAAACCACTTTCTTCTAGAATTGTTGATTCAGGACTTTGAGGAGGAAGCACTTTTAAAGAGGGGGAGGTAGCCAACTTGAATCTTTGTGACATGCAGTGAAATTTAACCCAGTGAAGTAGCTGTTCTTAATGTATGGGAAAACTGAAGTTCAGGGAGGTTATGTCATTGGCCCGTGTTACCCAGCTGAGACAGGGAGAACCAAGATTTGAACCTAGAACTGCCTCGACTCCCAAGCCCCTCATCTCCACCTCCCTCTCATGTAAAGACTGAGAGAGGTACTCAGACTCCCTCATTCTACACATGAAGGAACTAATGCAATATCATTTGGTGGGTTAAGGTTAGAAATCAAGTGTCCTAATTCCTGATCCTAACTGCATTCACTCCATACTATCACTTCCCTTAACAAGCTCCTTTCCTGAGTCTGGGAACTTATATTTGCCTCCATTCGTCATCTCATCATTATTACTACAAGTAGAAATAGCAATTTTAAGAAATCCTTTACATATGTACAGTATTGTACACTTTATAAAATACTGTATCTTCACATACATAATCTCCTTTGATCTTCACAATAGCCCTATGAGGTAAGTTGGACAGGGAATATGTATCTTGTTTTACAGATGCAAAGAAAGTGGTTCAGAAAGTTTGGTAACTTTCTCATGGTTACACACCTACTGGGGTAAAGCCATTCCTAAATCTGGTCTTCTGATTCCAAACCTTTCCACCCTCTGCTAGGACATACCATCTATTCTGGGTGATAGTACAATGATGTGAGAGTACGGTATGCTGGTTTCTGTGGGTTCGGGGTAGTTTCTTTGCTGAAGCTTTTGGGACTCTGCTTACCTTCTGGATCTGATGTGGAAGTACAAATGGTTTCTTTCTGCAGAACAGTTTGCTCCCCGACCCTACCCCCCTTTTAAAAACAAAATTCTCTTCTCTTCCAGATGCCAGAGTGTATATGCATATTTGAACAGTCACCTGGATCTAATTAAGAAGGCTCAGCCTGTGGGTTTCCTCACTGTTGATTTACATGTTTGGCCAGATTTCCATGGCAACCGGTCTCCCTTAGCAGATCTGACACTAAAGGGCATGGTAAGTGACAGCCAGTCCTTGCTCAAAGGTGAAGGCAGGGCAAAGGGCGACAAAATTTGGAAGAAGCAAAGTGGGAGAAAGGAAAAGAAGAAAACTAAACAAAACAGGCCAACAGCCCACTAGCTTCCTGCAGACGCGCTGCTTTTCTGAAGGCTCTTGCTGCTCTGCAGGATGAGCTGCTGAAGGTTCTCCTTGTTTCTGAGCCAATCTCAAGAGCGCTAAAAGCAGTATTTCTTACATTTAGCTACTGCTGCCTCTTTATCCCATGGAGTGGCTGGAGGTTGTGAGCCCCTGCCTGTGTAATTTTTGTATTTACATCAGTTCGAAGAGTCATGTTTTCCATCTTCATCCCCAGGCTGCCTGGTAAGTAAGTGGTAAATATTACCACCCATGGTCTTGCTTGCCACAGACACACATCTGCCTGGTCTCTGTAAGTCAGAGCTATTCAGAGTCCATGCTAATATGGTTAGGATTTCAGATGAAACTTTGGTAAAAGGAAAATACAATTAATAACTTGCGTTGGTGGATAAATTCAGCTCTTAGTGACATTAAGGATCACTTCCAGTGCAGAGAGTCCAGGCTCTCCCGGAGGGGCCAGGATGAACTTGGTGGGAAAGCTCATAACCACCTACACTAAGATATAACATCTTGGCGACCAAGTGAGATTAGGTGGCTAAGAGTAGTATAGCCATCAAGAATCATGTGAAAGTGAAAGAAATAGCATTAAGCTTCAGTTCCAAGAGGCCAGGAGAGGCCACAAATAAGAAAATAAGCCATCAATACAGAATTTAGGAAGCTGCAAAAGCCGAGAAGCAGAGTGTGAGTTAAATTAAGGTGGAGAATTCAGAGTGGAGGCTGCGAGCAAAAGTAAGGTTTATGCACTGCATGGCAATGGGGCAGGCCTGCTGGCTTGAAGCACTTCAAGACTCAGAATTCTATGGTTTGTGATTAATTTCACTGAGATGGTTTAAAATATTTTTATGATGCCAGCAGGAAGACCTGATCCTTATTTTCATCACCTTGTTAACGTAATCAACTTCTGCTAAAAAAAGGGAGTCAAGGTGAAAAGAAAAGAAAATTGGACACAGCAAAAGTTCTGTGTGTCTGGAGTCCGTGAAGTGTGCCCACACAACAAAAGTTGTTTGGCCTGTGGAAGCAGAAGGGAAAATGTCCGGAGAGGGCCATGTGGCCACAGGTTGCAGCTAGAAAGCCATACTTTCAGATAACTGACTCTCTGGATGCAGACAGAGGTTAGGGGAAGAACACATTTTTGTATGGGTATAAAAATGAGTGTCAATTAAAGACAAATAACAGAAGCCAAATATATTAGACACCTAAAATGCTAAAGAAGTTAAGAAGCCTGACCACTTCGTAAAATGACCCCAAAACACAGCACAGTCATATAGAAAAATGATCCTGGGTCTGGAGTCATTCCCTTGGAGTCGTCCCCTTGCCACTCTCTGTCTACCCAGTTTCAACACTCAGCATGGCAGGTGCCATGGCGCCCAGTGGCTTTTGTCTATTTCTTAAAACCAAGCCCAACATTCAAAGACTTAAGAATTAGCATCACAGGATATTCTAATAAAGATAGCTCAAATGCAGAACATAATTCCAAAGGAGACCATGGAGTATTTTTATGAATGCCTGCCTCATTAGAATAAGTGCTTGCTCACCAAAGGAGATTTCTTATGTGGGGAAATATGCCCAATTATATCGAAAAATTCTACTATGTTTGTTTCCTTTAAAGTTTCACTGGTTTATAAATATACCTCATATATTACCTGATATTTCTTATCGGTGTTTTCCTTTCATAACTGTTCATGGGTTAGGCTAACATTAGAATAGCTGTCACTTCATGAGTTTACACCACAGCACTGGAAAGAGAAGGTGACCTAGATAAGATAGAAGGAAGTTCTGAGCTAAAAAATTTCCCCCAAATCTCTTTCCCTCAATCCAATTTATGGGTAATATCAAAATAATCATCCTGAAAATCATGTTCTCATTTTGTCAGAACCTACAATGACTACTATCTCCAGCATTCCTTCAGTAAATATTTTTTGGTACCTACTATGTGCCAAGCACTGATGTAGATACAGTAAGGTACAATAATTCCTTCATTCATGGAGCATATTTCAAGGGAAGGGAGGGCAATGCTTGATAAAATGTATACATAGCAATTAGAATTGTCAGGGTAACCCCAGTAGGGCAAAAACCATATATGATTTCTTTTTTGGGCTCTGGAAACATTTCTCTGGACACATACTAAGTGTTTAATGTGTACTTATTGATAATTTATAGTCAACATGGAGATAAAAAAGAGATCTTGTATTCTTTTAGAAAAAATACATATGAACAATTTGCCAATACTGAATGGATTAGTTGCTACTCTTACTATTCGTATGATAAGTATTTAATAACAATATTAATGTCCAGGTAAATTCAGAGAAGAAGCTCCCATTTGATCTTAATTATGGATACATTTGCCAATCAATTATTTTAACAAACACAGGCCCTGTTATACGTGGTAGTAGGTAGAAGGGTAACTAGCCATAATTCCAGCTCTTGGGAATATTACTGTGTTGGGAGCAAGCAATATATAAACAAGCATTGGGGATACCGGGTCAAGCTCCAGGTACCATTCAGTGTCTAGGGCTCCCTACATGGATAGAAGATGAGACCCAACCTGTTTTCACTGGTCAAGAAAGGCTTCAACTAGGAGGTGACATTAACACTAAGTGGAGAAGAGGTTTTGGAGGAAGGGAAGTCATAGTATATGCAGTGTTCTGGAGGGGAGGAGAGAGCATGGCATACGAATGTCTGTGATTTTGGCTTCTTATATCATTGTCTTACCCATGATAGGTTGCATTTAGCATTTTATCTTGGTAATAAGAAAAGAAAATATTTTCTCAGAACCACTGGGACTCCCTATTCTCCTTCTGCTTCAGCAGCATTACATTATCTTAGCTTTTACTCTTGCATCAGTGACTCTTGTCTCTTACTTTTGTTAAGCACTCATTCATTCATTAAGTGTTTATTGTTCACCTACTATGAACACAAAGGAAAAAAGAAACTGTACCTGTCCTGAGTTCACATGAAAGCATGGAAGATAATTATTGTACATGATAAGTGTGTGTGTGTGTGTGTGTGTGTGTGTGTGTGTGTAATCATTATACAGTGTGATACCTGTAATATAAACATCTATGTAAGCTGAAGGGGGTGCTCTATAAATATCTGACTTTGAAATTTTTTTAAAAACTGACATTTGGTTAGCAAGCCCTCCTACAACCTTTCTCTACTTCACTTGAAAATAACCGGTGAAGATTCAAAAAATCATTAACTCATGCTGACTTTGACAATTAAGATGACATTCAGTTAGGAAAAATAGAATTGACATTCTCAGAATCTAGGAATATTTTCCAGCATCTAAAAGACTAAATATAACTTGTTTGATAACTGTAATACATGACATATGAGCATAGTAAACCACTAGCCTTGGAAGAGTTTGGACATCTCCACCTTTTGCTCCCTCACTTAAAAATGCAAGGCCCCTTTAAGCCTAAAAAGAGGACAGTCATCTCTCTACCCTGCTACTGCGGTTAGAGTTTTTGTTTTGTTTTGCTTTTTGGAAGCAGCCACCAAGTTGAATTTCCCAGAACTCCTACACAACCCGAATCTTATCTTCTCTTTCAGTTCAGTCCATTAGAAAACTGCCAACCCAAGAAGCCAACTGAGCGGGGAGTCTGATTTAGGATGAATGGTGGTGCTGGCCTGCATGCTAAGGACCCTGAGTTAAAAAAAACAAAAACAAAAAACACCTCTGTTAATGGGGCAGAGACAGGAAAACCCTGTGAATTTGGAGGAGGGGTGTAGTTTTGCATGACTGCTGTTTTAGGATTAGAAACCTGGGCAGTGGTGACCCACCTCTGGCCAACGAAATAAAAACTGCTAGTCTTCTGAAATTGGCAACTAGCTATAGATCTGAAGAGGCAAATGCAAGCTATAGTGAGTTGGACTGGAAGTAAATCATGAGGACTGTATGCTGGGAAACACTGAATATGTATAACTCTAGTTAGAATGAATAAAAAAATAATAAAGTGAGTCCATTAGGAAAACCATGTTGCATACAAAGAAAAAGAAATACCGTATTGAACACTTAGGGAAAGGCCTCTTAAAAAATATTTATTACTGAAACCAAAAGAAAATATTAAAAACTCTTTGACATATTCAATGAGATTTTTTTAAGGCACATCTCTATGAAATAGGATAGAAACTTATTAGGAAAAAAATGAGTTTGGAAGAAAAGTCAGTGGAATGGAAAAAAAAAAAGGAAGTGATAAAGACAACCAAAAATACTAAATAGAATTAAAACCTGCATCGAAGGCAATAAACATAACTTTTACTGAAGAAAATAAGATCAGAGCTGTCATAAGATACAGCATATATTTTAAATTTACTAGAAAAACATTTTGAGGGTGGGGCTATAGCTTATTTACTGTTTAAATTTCAACAGTGCCTAGGTCAGAGATAGGCACATGTCTCTGTTGACTTATAGTTAAGCAATTATTTTAATCTTTCTTTGCCAAGTGAGGAATGAATGGTGGCCTGCTCTGGTTCACAATACCAAGAAATGGCAGAGCTTCAATAAAAACATGAATCCTGTCTTTCGGAGCTCTTATCCTCATGAGGCTGCCTTAACTCATAACTCTGGACTTCAAGAAGTGCACTGAGGACTATAAAAAAGGAGTCCAAATTCCTACGTCACATGCAGCTTAATACTGAACCACACTCCTCACTCTGGTCCTTGCTCCCTTGTTCTGACCACCAGCTTTCTCACTCTTTCTCCAATGTTTATCCTTATTTTGGTCCTTGGATTAAAGCTCTTACCCTATCTTTTCTCAGTACTAGTTCCAGTTTCCTTCCTACCCTCACTGACTCAGAGTTCAAAAGTAATTGCCACGCCTGGTTCAACCTGGCTCTAAACCCTTCCACGTTAGGTGCCTACCCTTGTAAGCAGGAACAGGGCACCAGGCATCTTCCATTATGCTTGATAGAATCATTTATTTTTTTGTTCTGTTAACAGTTGGCTCCCTGCCATGTGACTAGCTATATTATTTTGTTTGGTGATGCACTGTCAACCTACAGCATTGGGCTAAAAAGGGATGGGGGTTAGGGAGTAGACAACTTAATAGTATGCCTGGACCAAGTAGTCACCTATGTAAATAGTTCTCTTTCCACTTAATAAATGAGGCACGGAGAGCTAAGTAATGCACATGCAATATTTAAACGAAGTAGAAGCTTGGTAACAGCCATCAATCATTGTCAAAACATTTAACACTGGCGATTCTAGTTTCTTTAAACCCAAACCAAAACAAAAAATTCTTACTTTTAAAGTAAAGAAACATGACATGGTCACACGTGGAGATAGATGAAGCTAAATTTTCACCATCAGGAATCGTTGCATGGTTTATGCTTGTTTGGGTGTGTGATTGTTTTTATTTTGAATGATTGTTGGATAGTTTTACCCCTGTGAACTAGTAAAGAGAGCCCAGGTTTTGCTGTCAGACCTGTATCTGAATCCTGACTGGAAAGTGTATCAGTTGAATGACCCCTGAGGTTAGCTCTGTGAGGTCCATCTGCTTGTCAGTGAGTGGGAAAGACACAGGCTTCCATGTCTCATTGTCAGAATCAAATGGGGAGACTGTCACGTAGTGCACAGACAGCAACAGCAAATGCTTTTGAATCTGCGGCTCCTTCTTAGTGGTTCTTACTCGCATGTTTACAAGGTGGCCAGCCACATGATAAATATCTCCTTTGAATTCTGAGCAGCCTGTCATGAGCTGTCCACCTTAGTCTCAGGACCGACCAGATTCACCAGCCATGAAAATCATAGCCACCAACAGCCAGCTAGAAAAGCTGAACAATTACTTGGTCTGTCACAAGAACCAAGTTTTATACAGGTGTAGTGATTAGTCTTCTCTGTATTTGAGTCCTTGGCCCTCAATTTCCCCATCATCATAGTGAGAAACTCAAATTTGGTGTACCTGCAAAATAGCTAGTGCTATAGGAGTTTTGAAAGAGTCCTTACCTCCTCGTATATATGACCAGTTGTTATTCTCAAATTAATATGACCTTTTCATTTTGATGGAGGTTTTTAAAATTATTTTCCTGAAAAAGCCACTCAAAGAATTAAATTACCTCAGAGACATGGCAAGCCATGAGAACACACCATGTTCACCATTGGTTGAAACGTGTTTTCTGTGCTTCATTTTGGAAATACAGCATTCTGCAGAACAGAAAGTTACTTTCTGGTTCTTTGAAGAGCTGTGATTTCTAACGTAAGGCCATATGCTGCTCAAACTGCTGGAGAGGTTGAATGCTGCTCCAAAAGCTCTTCAAAGCAAGCACAGAGCAAGTGTGCATGTGGAAAACGGGGAGAGAGTCAGGAAAGAAGCGTTACAAGATCTTAGCCAGTTCCCAGAGGACTAACTCCTAGCTAGAGATGGGCAGCACTAAACAGAGTCAGATGTGGATGGAGTCAGCAATTCACATAAGTACTTTTGTAAGAACTCAGTAGAAACCAGAGGGTGTATCCTTGTGGCTTCCTCTGATAGAGTGATGGATGATGGAGCTGGAAGTGCGTGAGCAAATTAAAGCAGCTTTTGAGTGATATATTTATAAGCCTTGGAAACATGTGGGCTCTTTGACATACATTTGTTGATGTTTTTCTTATTATTTAATGCTGTTTTATTTAGCCATTTTTACATATTGTTTTTGCCTATGAAAAAACGAATCCTATAACAAAGCTTAATATCCTCAGTATCATTTTACTGGTTGTCTGAAAATGTGTATTTCTTTTTTTTTTTTCTTTGAAGTAACTAATGTAGCAGCCAGTGTTGTGATTTATAATAGGTCTCATTTATTCAGGGACCATGATGTGCCAGGCACCAAGGTAGCTGCTTTAAATGCATCAACACCAATTTTTATATTAACCCTACAGGGCAGTGTCATTGCTCCCATTTAAAAGAATGGAGAGACTATGGTTCAGAAAGTCTAAGTTATTTACTCAGAGAAGACAGGAAGTTATATTAGATCCTAGTCAGTTCAAACCAGGGTCACTGATATTCTTTGAAAGAAAAAAAGTTTTAAAATTAAAAAAACAAAACAAAACAAAACAGGTCTTTGTATTTTCATACTCTCTTGCTCTATTTTCAGTGTATTTGCCATATTTCTCCCTCATTTTGCTGACTTTTAAAATTATATCACAGAAGTAGACTTTTCTTTCCTAGTACATTCTATCTTCTCTATATACACTAAAAAACAAGTAGTATTGGGGGAGGGGGTAGATAATGGACAGGAGTTCTGCCCGAGTGCATAATGAGGAGTGAATTAGGTAGAAGTCTGCTAGGAAGGCCCAACAGATAAACAATGAGAAAGAACTGAGGCCAGAGAACCAAGAGTGGAATCCAAGGTATTGTATAAATCAAAGACAGGTTGGATGATACAGGTGGGGGCCAAGACAGTTGACCAGAACAGCTTTGAGATACTGGTACATGACATATTAAACGAACAGATTTAGAGCTTCAGAAGCAGAGCAGACAAAGATGTGAAGTGCTTGGTACATCTGGGAAACAGCAAATGAACTGGAGTTCACCAATAGAACAAGGTTATAAGGAACAATGCTGACCCATCATCTAGTCAGTGTGTGTGTCTTAGTTGTGTGTTGCTGCTTTAGTGAATTACCACAAACTTAGAAACTTAAATTTATTTTCTCCTAGTTCTGTAAATCAGAAACCCTGGCTGGCTTAGCAGATTTCTCTGTTCCAGTTTTTATAAGACTAGAACCAAGATCTCTTATCAGCAAGCTCTGGGAATAATCTACCAAACTCATTCAAATTGTTAGCCACATTAAACTCCATGGAGTTGTAGGAGACCCCTGTTTCCTGGCTGACTGTTGGGCTGGGGTCCTCAGCTTCTGAAGGCCACCCTCATCTCTTGGCTCCTTGTCCCTTTCTTCTACTTTCAAAGTCAGCAGTGGTGGGTCAAGTTCTTTTCATGCTTTGAATCTGATTTTCATTTCTGCCTCATTTCTTCTGCCTCTTTCTTTTACCATATCTCTTGACTGACTGTTCTGCCTTCCTTTTCTGCTTTTAAGGGCACATGCAATTACATTGAGTCCAGTTGGAGAATCCAGAATAATCTCCATGTTTTAAGGTCAACTGACTAGTCACTAGTTCCATCTGCAAAGTCCCTTTATAACAATGTTTAGATTAGTGTTTGAGTAACAAGGAGATGGGGATCTTGGGGGAACATCTTTAGAATTCTGCCTACCACATTGTGTTAACACATTTGTTTGCATTCCTCAAATCTCAGTTCGTTTTATGTATTGCCAAGTGTCAGCCCCGACTCCTGATAATTACTGAAACCTCTAATTGTTGTTGTCTGGAAGATTTGTCCGTTTTCTCTTCCAGGCTGCTGCTATCTCAGCCTTGTTCTCCCATCTCTGTCCTCTCTCCAGAGGTTTTCTATAAATCTTTCTCTGATCCTCCTCATTTCTTCACTGTCTGTCCATCAGTTCCACCTTCATTATTGACTGAGCAAACAAGGCATTTTTTCTTTTCCTTTGTGTTCTGAAAAACTTTCGACCATTTCCATGGATACTCCCCGTCGAGTCTGATGACTAGAATAAATCTCAGGACTGGGAATTCTGTTTTTTGTTTTTTGTAATTTTTAGAAACCACTTGAGAATCTATATCTAATCCCTCCCCCACCACTTTTTTTCCCCTTATAATCACTTCAATTCCTTTAACAACTGGCAAGGAAAAAATTAGCTAACTAAGTTGCTAATAAATTTTTTAATCTCAACTATTTTGGGGCCTATG
Source organism: Eidolon dupreanum (assembly GCA_028627145.1). NCBI lineage: Eukaryota > Metazoa > Chordata > Mammalia > Chiroptera > Pteropodidae > Eidolon > Eidolon dupreanum. Next base: position 35,861,357 of record CM053502.1, read on the forward strand.
AAACTATAATTCCCATTGCCAAGATTTAGGACAATTGCTCCTACACTTAATTGTGTATCAGAACTTTGCTGAAAATGCAAATTGCTGGGTGCATACCAAAGGTTCAGTAAATCTGGAGTTGGATCTCAGAAAATCTATATTTACCTGAGATCCCAGGAAAGAGTTAAGAGATATGCCCAAGTTCTCACAGCCACTAAGTGGTAGCAGGATTTAAGCTGAAGAGCTGAAGTGCAGGGTGAAGTTCACTTGTCTTTCACATTCACAGAGTGGAAGTATGTAGGTTGATAAGAACCAAGCCTTCTCCAAAGAGTTTTTGAAAGTGAGTCCCCCACTGTCCTATCCTTGGGCACTCATCAGGGACACACTGCTTCTCCACACTCCTCGATGCCCATACCTTTAAAATCATGATCCTGATGCTGATGATCAGCATACATTTTATCCTGCCTTCCCACCTTGTGCAGCCACAGTCTTCAGTGGCCTTTATTAATACCCTGGAGGTACCCATAGCATGTTGAAGGAGATGCTTTATCGCTTTATTCCAATTAATGAATAAGATTGAGCCCTTCCTGCATTCAAGAATAAGAGGATGTACATTTATTAAGAGAAAGGAAAGGAAAAAACATTAAGTGCTACCTATGCACATATTGTTGACGCTACAAGTGTCTAGCTCTTGTAAACTCAGTACAGCTTGCTGAAAAAGTAAGTCACTCTTAAAGTGATATTTAATCTTCACACAAATGCCTTGAGGTGTTATTATTACTATTTGACAAATGAAAAGAGTTGAAGTTAAAAAACTCACGCTATCGTGCAGGTGGTCAGGGGGAATGTCAAAATTTAAACCCAGGTAACTTATTCCGGACCTCATCATCTTTCTGTTCACCTACATTCCTAAGCTCGAAAATCCTATAACCATTTGATATAAGTGTTTTATAACCATTACCTAGGATATTGAAATGATCAATTTCAATTCACATCTCTTTGGCCACTAAATGCAGCTTTCCCACGTCTCTAAATATTACTTATAAGTGTTTTCCCTTACAGTTGTCCTGATTACACAATAGCCAAAATAAATAAAATGTGCTTACCATTGCAGCTGTCCCATGGGGCTTCCCCATACATTTCACCATCTTGCCCAAACATTCAAAATAGGCACATGCACATCTATAAACACATTCCTTCCACTTCCTCTTAATGATGGAACACATTGGCTTCAGCCTGGGGTGTCAGCTCATCTTCCCTATCCCAGCTTTCTCACTGGTTACAAAGCTGCACCTCCCGCAGGATGTCCTTGGCATTCCCAGGGTACTGTTGCCACCTCTTTACAAAGACAGCTTCCTAAGGGCCCTTTTGTAGCCTCCTGAGTTGTCCACATGGTTGGCATTCCTTAGAAAGTACCGTCTTGGGTTGACTGTCATTTCACTGTTGCCAAGGCAAGGCTGACGTCCCTGGTATTTGAGAGAATCAAATGGACTTAATGATCGTCTACCCTTCTTGTGTCTCCATCTTCATATCAGGTGAGATGTTAAAGAAGCAGGGACCCCGACCATAGTGACGTCACACTTTAGAGAGAAATGTTTTTTATGGAGTCACGTTTCAACTCCGTTGCCCTGATGCCAGTGGTGAGGAAATGTTGGAAATTGCTGTGGGAGAACTGGAAATGGCTGCTTCCTTTTTGTACTGAATACCTTCTTCCCAGGAATAATGTTTTCTCTCATGAAAGATAGGTATGTTTTATTTGTCAGGAAAAAAATAAAACTATGTCACTCATCATGTGTCCCTTTTTAACATAGCTACTAGAAAATTCTAGAGGTAAATTTGGTGCTCATTTACATCAATTATCTCATTCTCGGTTTCTGGCTAAAAGAAACTATCTTCTCTTTTCTGCCCTATGATTTCTAAGCTCTGGAGGAACTAGAAATTTAGGGAAGAATTCATGATGTCTTTTTCCTTGAATACCAGTAATCTTTGGAAATTCTTATGAATATTTCCTAGATATTAAGAAAGCTAAATCTGGCGATATCACACCTCTTTTCTCTTATGGGTTCTTACTAATTGAGTAGGAGATCAGAACCAGTAACATTATCAGTGTTATGAAGTGCACAGGGGTTCCAAATAAATTGATAGGGGAGTGCATCTTATATATGAAGTCAACCTTCTCCCCCATCACCATCACAATTTATCTAAATCTGGTGTTTAGGACCAACTTGGAGGGAGATGTGGGTCTGTCAAGCAGATACATACCCAGTCACACAGAGGATTGTAGCTTAATTCATATCACATTGATGACCAGGGAGAGGAAGCCAGAGGTAGCCTGCCTCCTGGACTGGCTCCGGAAGAGAATCGTAAGCCATGACCCAGTTGGCTTTCCCAGTTAGACCAACAACGGAGATGCTGTTGAGGCCAGGCTAGAGAGAGAGAGAGAGAGAGAGAGAGAGAGAGAGAGAGAGAGCGAGCGCATGCTATCATTAATGATCTTTTCCTGGGACCACTAAATGCCTTGGTGCTGGTTGCTCACACAAGATATTAGCTGAGGCAGCATATGACAAGGCTGAAACACTGTTGCTCTGCTCCTTTTTGTAATTAATTCTCCCAGATGGCATTCCTGATGTATTTAATCTACCTGAAGGGAGCACCTTTTTCTAATTCACACAACGGCTCCGTATGAACTGCAGGGATTCTACTTTTACCCCAATCTCCTATAAGCCACTTCTCCAATGAGGAAGGGTAAATGTGGAGGTTAGGGGTGTTGGGAGCATGGAGTGAGCAACTAAAAGTGATCTTCTAGTGTTCTGTCTTGGGACATAGAGCAAATGACTCTTCCACTTTGTGAATGAATGAGGAGCCGAGGCAGTAAATATTGTCCTCTCATTATCTTATAATTTGTCAGAGAAGGATAGGATATTAGGAGAGAGTGGCATACAAAAAGAAAAAGGAGCATTGAACTGTCACTAATTCACACATTCAGAAGGTCTTAACTTAGTGTGTACTATGTGCCAGGCACAGTGCTAAGTGTGGAAGATTCTGTGGTGAATAACAAAGTGCGTCAGAACACCTAGGTTCTGGTTTCCATTCTCTGTGTTCCCTTAGGCAGATTATTTCCTCAGGAAGATTATAAAATGAGTTTCTATATTGTCATCATTGTACATGTTCTCTCCTAGTTCCAGTGTGCTTACTGTATGTTTATGTCTCTGGGGAGTTTTATGAGAGATGTTCCTTCACAGAGTTATTGGCTTGGGAGGATGCATCCCCTGAGTTCCTCTCTGGTCTCTCATTGAAACCTTCCATGCTCCTGTGCGTTAAAATCAAAGCCATTGTTTTTATCTAGTTGACAGATTATTTGCCAAGGAACACTTATCAGCAAGTAGCTCTACTGAATTCAGGGATCCCCTTATGAACAGACTTAGGTGAGTGAGTATCCAGAAGAGCTGGAAGATAGGATGCTAAGTGAGGAAGGGCAAACACAGGTGCTGAAGAAGTGAGCAGGGGCTAGCCTGAGAAGAAACACACAGAAATAAAGGCATTTCTGCTTGGAAATAAGGGCAGTGGGGAGAATTTTTCACAGGGAGTAACATGATCAAATTTGCATTTGAGAATAATCACTAGCTCCATCCTAGAGAGAAGCACCCTTAGAAACAGGGAGATTTGCTCCGGGGCTAATTCAGCAATCAGGAAAGGACATCATAGTAGCCTGGGTTAAGGAAATGAGGATGAGAGACAGTGAGGATGAGATAAGGGAACGATTCAAAAGAGATTTTTGAGATCAAATGTACAAGGCCTGGATACTGGCTAAATACAGGAAGGGAGAGAAAAGTCACGGAAAGGTGCTCCTGAGTTTCTGGTTTGGGCAACGTAATGGTGTCTGTACCCTTCCAACAGGTCAATACTGGCCGCTTCACCACAGCTTGGGGTAGAATCTGGAGAGTAATAGGTGGGGCTGGGAGGTGAAGGAAAGGGGTCTGAATAGACCACTCAGTTCCCCTTTTGTAATACAAGCTGCACATCACTACCTCATTGAACTCAGAACCACACACACTGTAGGCCCCAAGTAAATGTATGTTAGGTGAATTAAATTTTGTAATGTGAAAATATAAAGTGCACTCTGGTATTGAAGCCCATACTGTTTAGGCTAGACTTGACAAAACCAGCTGTCTTAACCCTCTAGAAATGTCCCAAGAGAATACTTTAATGAATGGGAGACGTGAAAGTGGGACTGTGAACAAGTCTTGAAGGTGTTCAAATCCAGCATCCTGTTCAGTTCTGGAATCCCTCAGAAATTGACATACTCCATACAAGCATGTGGTTCTTATTGATTTGAATAGGATTCCCTTGCAAACCACAGGTCCTCCTAGTAGGTATAACATCTATAGGAGATCTATTATTTTACCCAGAATACCCCCTGGATGGCGATACTCTGAATTCTGAAAGTAGCAGAACTCAGAATAAGATCACCTTTTATTAGAATGCCATTACTACATGTTGATTTCTGTAAGCCAACGATATTTGCAGTAAAACAACATTTTTTTAAGGAAGAAAAAAGAACTATAATTCCATGCTAAGAAATATCAAATACAGCCTTCCAACAGTATTTATTTTGTTTTGTTTTTGTTTAATTCAAGGCAAGGAATTTCTTTTAAGAAAGGATAGATTTTCCCAGGTCTGGAGATTAAACAATTTAGTAGTCATTTCACGTTCTGCTCACAAAAAGGGGATTTGCATATGAACTTGTTTCGGCAAGAAAACATGTGAACGTGTTTCATGGGAACTAACTCTATCTGTGGCAGCTCCTTTTGGCCATCATCTTCTTTTCTTGTTTTCATCCCTCCAGGTCACCGGATTGAAACTATCTCAGGACCTCGATGATCTCGCCATTCTCTACCTGGCCACAGTTCAAGCCATTGCTGTAAGACACTTTAATGCCATTTTTAAAAAGACTTAGGGTATCAGTAAACTTTAGACCACATGCTCCCCAAGATATATCATATGCTTTTGTGACGGCAATTCTTAATTAAAAGGGAGCTTGCCAAAAAGAGATGCGTGTCTGTCCAGAAGGAAGTCTAGACGGTTTTCACCTGCTTTATTAATAACCTCAAATAGCTAGAAGCTAAAAGGAGTTAAAATTTTTGAATGTCATACTTGTCATTTGTCTAATTTGCCTTCTAAGTTCAATTAAATGGAAGCAAGCAAGCAGATGCCATGTATGTTTGCATTAAGAAAAACTAGTATTAAGAATGTCCAGATTTATAAAATGCATGATATTGTTCACTTGGCAAAAAGATTTATTAAAGAGTTTTTTTTTTTAATACTAAGCTGCCTTAAAACATGAAAGTATTTGGTTTTAGATAATTAGCTGCTTAAATGAGCAGTTTGGATGGTTAGGGAGTGAGAATATAAATCTAAAGTACCAGGAGCTCCTAAAGAGAAGATCAATCAAAAATGAAAACAAAATCCTAAAAGCTTGAACATGATGATCTAAGGTGTCTTATTCTCTAGAGGTGACCCATGAGTGGGCTGTAAGAGGGTTCTAAACCCTGAAATCACTCATGGAAGATTATATGTGTGCACATGTTAGAAAGTGCATTTGGGCAGATTGGGTCATAGCTTTCAGGATCTCAGAGCTGGCAGGAACCCCAAAGTCACTGTTGATCTAGTGAGACTTGGCCACTCTGGAAAGAAAATGAGGACCAACAGAAAGGAAAAATCAGTTCACTAAATTTGTATTCAAAATTGATTTTCAGGAAAATACCCACTTAAAGAAAGATTTTGTTAATGCTTTATGGATATATTTACATGCTGTTCAATTATTGTTTTCCCATATTTCTTTTTTAACTCCAGTGCTTCAAATAACAGAACTACATGCATTTTTTCTTCTATCTATATTACCATCAAAAGTATTTTTCTTATGTTCTGATATGTCCAGGTGCCATGTACATATGATGAGAACAGAACTCCCCAACCACTAAAGGAACGTATAGTCTTTAGTACAACTACATAGGAATCAGACAAGGTCATTAGATTAAACAGCCCTCTCTCTTTTTTTTTTTTTAGTTATAGGCCAGTTTGGCTATATTTTTCTGAAGCTATTGATCGAATAGCTTGGCCAGTTCAGTGGAATCAATCACCCTACCTTATTTATGATAGGGAATTGGTCAAAAACAGATAATTCTGACATCTATCAAAATGAAGAGAGTGACTAATAAGATGGAAGTGGAGAACAAAACTGTGCATCAGTAGTAAAAACAATGATATATATAGTGATCCTATTTTATAGTAATGATGGTAATGACAATGATATAGTTTTGGGATGTCATGTGCCAGTCACTGTGCTAAATATTTTACACATTATCTGACTTAACCTGATGAGATAGGTATGATAATCCCTATTTCACAGATTAGAAACCTAAGCCTCACTGAAGTTAATTGCTCAGTTTCATATAGCTAGTAAGGGGCAGAGCTGGGATTTTAAAAATTAGACATATGATATATTGAGGAACTTTCTTTTATTTACTGATTCATTAATGTCATTGTATAGAAAATCTTATAGTGGAATGAATTGCTTGTATTGAAATGAATAATCCCGGTGAACCAGAGCTGGGTGATGCTCATCCTCCTGAGTCCATGCTAAGAGATAGACATGAAGAATGATGCCACACAGGAGACCAAGGGGCATCATCATGTGGTGATAATGACTGTTACCCCTCCTCGATACCCACTCTCTGTGCCAGGCACCTGAGTGCCTTACCCATCTGTGGCTTAAGACAGTTACCTATAAGCAAGTGAGATTGTCCTTATTTTAGACACAGAGGGAAACCACTTGCCAAGGTCAAAACATGTAGTATACTGCAGAGTTAGAATTTGAACCTCTGTCTATCTCACTCTCCCAGGCTTCTGCTCTTTCCAGGTTACCAGGCTGCATTTTTCTTTTATCTATTTGTTAAAGCTATCTAGATACAATAAGCTTCCAGGCATTCCCAAAGGCAGTTTTGATTTGACACATCTTAGAAAACATTGTTAATTTGGCCAGGATTGTCTCACAGAGGTCCCTTTCCTGGTAAGAACACTGTAGTAGAAGTCCAAGAATGTATAAATGAAGATACACTTAATGCAGGCCGTGTTGGGGGTAGGAAGCCTGCTATATTTTCCCAAATACCACACACTTGGAAAATCAATCCTGTATATAATAGGCCATCATGAATTAAAAGCTATCATAGTTATTCTGTCCATTGTCTTAATGACCTTTATAGAAATGTCACAAAGAGAAGCCAGTTTAAGACTGAGATTTTTTTTTTTAAAAAAAAGACTTTATTATGGAGTGAAATGAATTGTGAGTACAGTCTGTTTTGCACAAGTATCTTGGTGTGCAGATCTTTTAGGAAAAAATGTGCATTTTAATGAAGAATTCTGATAGCAGATATTTTCCCATAATGTTCAACTTGAAAAAAAACATTTTTTTGTTTCATCGGCTCCAAATAAGGCTATAGCACCTATTGCTTGTTGATAAGTTAAATTGAAACAAATTTCTCTCTATAGTAATATCTATGGTTGGTATTTTGTAGAAATAGAATGAAATTGAAGAGATATTATAATGAAGTTAACTTGGGACTGTGTGAAACCCTCCATGAAGTAAAATTCTCTCTTGATTGAATTTAATTGAAAGACCTGTCAAACACCCAGTTTATCCATAGCCTGTTCATCTATAGTTTTCTTTTCAGAATAGACCCTTAAAAAGTACTATTTGCATTTGAAGTCTCTCAATTTGCATTTGGTTCTGTACATTCCCAGTGGAATAGCTTAATTTTAATTTAAATTTCTCTGTGAAAACATTTTTTCCAGAAAGGTGAGCACAGAATCATTTTAGCACAAAGCCCTTTGGCGGGGCATTTAAGGAGGGTGGAGCATTTCACAGAGTGGAGTCTGGGACACCAAAAGGGAATGCCCTGTAACAAACTGCCAGCCCAAGTGGGAAATTCCAGCCAACAATGCCACACAGGAGAGAGACAGGCTGTCACGGCCCCTCTTGAGGGAGTGCCTCTTGTTCCAATCTTTCCTTCCTTTTCCCAGGCAGTGGGCTTTGTATTACACTTAACTCAGGCCTGCTAATCTTATGAGCCCCAGTTTTTAGAGACATCAGTTTTGCATTGCATTTCCTACAGACTGTTGTACTTTAGGAAAATTATATAACTCCTAAATGGGGGTAGCAATATGCAATTTTTGAATTTGTCATTAGGTTAGAGATGACAGTTAAGTATGTAGCAGAGTGCCTAGCATATAGTTGATAAGCAAAATGACTCATTTCTAAACACTTCTCATGAGCTTGACACTCTTCTGCAAACTTCCATGCACTATCTACCTTACAGGTAGGGTTAAGTGTTTCAGCAAGCCTAAGACCAAATTTAAATTTTTTTTAATTTCTGACAATCCATAGAATTTTCAAATGAACAAATGTGGTATTATTAAATTTTTAAATGGGAATACCATTTTTAAATGGTATTCCCATTTAAAAATATGAATTGAGTCATAGAAAGGTTAGGTATAGGTTTGATTCAAGAATTAGGCGAAATGCCTTAATACCATCCTAGGTTTTTTTAATTCAAATGTCATAATCTTAGCTACTACAGATTCATGTCCCTAGAGTAGACTTAGATTACCTGTATTCTGTGGACACCAAATGAACTGTGGTGGATGTAAGGGCATCTGTAGACCTCCTGAAACTATTTATAATACCATTTTGTGACTTTTCTGGGGAGGTCAATAGGTTTTATTATTTTCTCAAGAGAGTTCATGACCGCCAAAAAAGCTTAAGAAAGAACATCTGGGGGTAATCAGCCATAATCAATAAGCAGGATCTGGCCTTATATGGTACAACATGTTTTAATTTTTATTTTTAACCCAGTACATCTGTGGATTATCTTTGGTGGCCCACATTTCACCTAATCCATATTCTTACCAGATTTCACTAATAGCTTCAACAAAACCCAGAGACCTCTGGGCTGGAACTGCTGTGCTTCTACTCCTTGAACTACCCCTCTCCCTCATCATTTATTTCACAGCAATCAGGATTTCAACCCCACAGCCCCCAGACCACCCTATAGAAACCCCCTCTCCCAGAGGCATCTCCAGCCCAGGATAAAGCTCTCCAGCTGGCCTTGTAAAAGGGGGCTTCACTTACCCTATATTGTACCCCATGAGGGTCAGGGGAATATTTAGATCACTTCTTAAACCCTCTACTTTGATTAGGCCTCTGATTTGGCATTCCCTCAAGCTAAACTACCGTCTTCTTTTCTATACCCACTTGGGTACCAACTTGCCAGCAATGCTGTCACACTCTCATTTGTGATATTATTGGCTCATGTATTCTCTCCAGCCCAAACTTGCCTTCTTCTTGGTGGCTGCGCCATCTGCGGGGTCTCAGATCCTTGACCTCCAGTCTCCCTTGACCTTCTCCTCTGTCTGCTTTAGCATCTCCCATGTCCACACCTAGGACTTTGTCGTCCCCCAGAATTGCTCAATCTCTAAACATTTTCAGGTCTATCTCACCACCAAAAAAAACCTCTTCTTGCCTCATAAGCCCATATCACAGTTCATCTTTTATGTTCTTAATTCTTATCCCAAATAAGTTATGATTTGTGGCATTCTAGTTTTTGAACTTCTAAATAAATTATGATTTTTAATTATTAGAATATTCTAGCCCAAACTAAGGAATCAGACATTAAGATTCACCTGATGACGTTATGATAGTGTGCTCTTCCCAGGCATTAACATTTGTTATCAAGTTTAGTAAACTTAGCAAAACAAGGATGAGAATAATGCATTTTAAGAAGATAGCAAAACATAGGGCTGAAATGAAAATATTGTGAAGACTTGAGCCAACCAGAACATGTGATTTTGCATCATCCCAGATCATTAAGGACTGACTGAGAATGGATTCTCGCTCTGATAGCCTCAATATTAGAACCACTGCCTGGTTCCAGGTGACAACAAACACTATTTTAGCCCTTTGCCAGCCTGAATTCTGTGTCTTGCCTTCTCTGTGCAATTAGGGCGCCTTTCCGTGTTTCTGCTGCTGAATTTGTCAGTGTCTTTTTTCAAGAAACAAATGTCTTTAGTTCTTGTTTAGGCACAGAAAATTGACTCAGGGACCAATGACCACTGTTTTTGGAATAGTATTGCCAATCGCTCCATTGCCAGTACCTTATAGAGCAGTGGTCCTCAGACTTTTGACACCAGGGACTGGTGCTCCTATGAGACTCTAATGCCTGATGATATGAAGTGGAGCTGAGGCGGTGATGCCAGCGCTGGGGAGCAGCAGCAGATTCAGATGAAGCTTCAGTCACTCAATTGCTGCTCACCTCCTCTGTGTGGCCCGGTTCCTAACAGGCCACAGACCAGTACCAGTCCACAACCCGGGGGTTGGGGACCCCTGTTATAGAGGACCTAGACTATAACAGACACTCATCAAATACTGCTTTGAATGAACTATATTAATATGAACTGTGTTAGCATCGTCATTTGTTTTCATCAGTATTTTGTAGCAATTCATAGAAGCAAATGGTGTAGTAATTAAAAGGAAATTCAGTCAGGCAAGTGCAGGTTGGAATTCCCACTCTGTGACTTCATGAACTGTGTGATCTGAGACAACCTAACCTTCTGGGTCTCAGCTTTCTGAGATAGTGTATATAAAGCTCTTAAGGCAGTGTCTGGACTGGGTCAACACTTAGTAAATGTTTCATATCATTTACTTTTGCTATCACTCTGATACTTCTTCCATTTTTCCCTTGAAGTTCGGAACCCGCCTCATTATAGAAGCCATGCAGGCAGCAGGACACTCAATCAGCACTCTTTTCCTGTGTGGAGGCTTGAGCAAGAATCCCCTTTTTGTGCAAATGCATGCAGACATTACTGGTAAGTCTGAGGAGGAGGGGAGGAGGTCATCATAGGCTGGGCAGAAAGAATGGTCTCAGCCATGATCTAGACAAGGTTGAGAATAAGAGGATGTATATGCTGTGCCAAATTATTTTGAATATTTACTATTTTAAAATGTATTTTTTAAAGATAACTGGAGTATTTGTAGTCATGATGGGGAAAGTGACTTCGATGTGAATCCAACTATGGAATGATGGCAAGAAAGGAGACATGAGAGGTCAGCAAGGGCTAGATCCTAATTTAAGCATTTACAGTTTTGAGTACCAATTCTGATTTACACATTGTGAGGAATCTTGAAGATACAGAGATGAGTAAGACAGGATGTCTGCCCGCAAGGAGTTCACGACCTGTTGAGGAAGGCAAACAGCAAGCAGATTCCTTAAATCTAGTGTGGCAACAGTTTCGACTGAGAAAAGTGCAGAGTGTTATGAAAATGCAGTGGGGCTCTTCCTGGTTTGGACCTGTGATGGTGCAGGGCAAGTGATCTGGAGGAAGGGATAAGGATACTGTTTTGAAAAAGAAATGTAGAGCCTGGCTGCTATGGAAACTGTGGGTCTGGCTGCAGATAGGAATTTGCCCCCACAATCCTGTGATTTCTTCTCAGCTCATCAGAATTAGAGATCATGACATAAGTGGAGAGAATCCAGAGTAATGGGCTGATCCCTCTGTGATAGGAGCAGACAAAGTGAGCAGTATCCATAGAGCAGACCCCTGGGCCCCATTGGCAGGAGTCTTGCTGGTGTCAGAGGCTGGCCTGTACTTCCATGCCTCTGGACCTGGCGTCCTATTCCTCTTGCTCTTTTCTCTCCCATTGTCTCCTGGGGACTGCTGTTCCCTTCCTAGGACCCATCCCAGTGTGGCCGGGCACTAGGGTAGGGCGAGAAGATGGAAGTAGGATAGGACTTGACCCTGCATACAGCCCTAACTCCATCTTGACATGAGCTCACCCTACACACTGGCCTCCATTCATCACGATCTGTTGCTGTCCCCCACCCCCTGGATTCCTTGTCTCTGACAGCTGGGTGGATCACGTTCTCTGCCCCTGACTCTGCCCCAACGTATCTCCCTTCCCCCTCTAGGCCATGCAAATTCCTACATATGAGCGCTTTACCAAATGTGATGGATATAACTGACCCCCGCACATTGTGAGATCAAACTAAAGTTGCTTATCCCCTGATATTAGAGATATGTAGACTGAGCCAGAGGACAGTATAAAAAAACACGCAGTCTAAGGTTAATATATCAGGATGTCAAGTATAGAAATATGTACCATTAACCAAGCTCCCACTGTGTGAATTACTTTATATACATTTAGTCCTCACATACCACCGAAAGATAGAAATTGGTGCCCACATCTTATAGACAAGGAAAACTGAGGTTCATGGAAGTGAATTAAATTTAACTATCCAAACTCAAACATCGAGACAGGACCAAGATTATAACCCAGGTATGTCCAGGCCCAATGTCCCCTATACTATGCTGCTGACACAGTTTCTTAACTTTTCTGCCTAGTTTGTAACCATTTGATGATGATGAGTCCTTCTTTCCCAAAGGGTCCAAAACCTGTTGAACTGGGCCAGTCTGAGGCAGAAATAGGAAAGACATGAAAAGACACCCAGATTACCGTATAATTTTCCCCAGGAGAAAAACCATAACTGCATTTTATCTAAATGTCAGCTAGCTGGTTCAGATATGATTCAGACTTAAAATCTGATCTGTGAGTGACTTTCCAATTCCCAGCTTTCTAATAGCTACCAAGACTTCCTACCTGGATGCAGGAGGGGAGATAAGATCAGCCTTGGCTAACACATCATCCCAGGGAATGGGAAGCAGGGCTCTGAGAGCAGGGTAGCCTGAGTGACCCAGCCAAACTCTGCACTGCCCCTGCAGCCTTTGTAAATGTGGGTCTTCTTCCAGGCTTTATCTCCGAGCTGACTCAGAGGCAGGGGGTGCAGGGGCTCCACAGAAAGTTCTGCTTTGGAAACTGTTCTCCTTCAGTTGAATGAAAAGGCTGTTAATCGTTGTTTAGATTCCAGTTGAAATTAGACCCCTTTGTCTCTGACTACTGACCAGTTACAGTCTCAGACAAAGGGACCTTTTCTTTGGCCTAGAATTCCTCTGCCTTGTGAAGCCTATGATTGACAACTGATGGCAAAGTGCATCTGCCTTTAAATGCTTTGGGTTCTGCTAAACTCATTAATGCATCAGATAAAATAGTTCACATTCCAGGCAAAGCTGCCTTCTTCCTCTCCTTCACCAAGCACTTAGGGAAAAGAACACATTTGCATTCATTCCTATAAAAGGCACGTAGGCAGCATGAGGTGTAAGGTAAAGTTTTGGTGACTTTAAACATTGTAATTGCTCTAGTTTTTCCGCAAAGAAAGACTGAGAGAGGACAGTAGAATTGGTACTAGATTCTCTGAAATACATATGAAAAATACAATGGAATTTAGAAGATGCTTTAAAGAAAGTGTGGAGTAAGTAATGGCAAGAGACCGGGATATAGCTCTGTGACTCCAGCCAAGTCGCTTTACCTCTCTGAGCATCATTTTCTTCTTCTGAAAGATAGAAATAATATTATTTTCATCATGTAGATCATACTGAGGAATAAATATTCACGAGTTTGTGAGCACTAACCTCTGTGCTTGACTCAGTTCAATGTTAGTTCACTTCTTCTGTGAAGGCAGCCCCACACCAGAAAGAAAGAGGTACATTTGAGAAGAAAGCAGTTTAGTATTTTGTAAGCAAATCTTTGCCATTTGGGGAACAGCTTGCTCCATGCGAGCAGGGAAAGTGGGGATTAGCCAACTTGGAAAATGCCTTCTATGTGAGGAGGAAGACTCTCCTTGTACCCTTAGGCATTTAGTTAACTGTGGTTTCAAGAAATACTTAGTATGTACTAAGTAATTGTAGGTTTCCCCTACTGACTTAGAACTAAATGTTCCTCCTTCTAGATTTTGTTTTTTAGTACTGGCAATTTCAGTAGGGGTTTCCCTCTTCCTGTCTTATTATTTTAATCATTCTTTACTTCATTTACTCCAAAGCCTTTCTCTGAGCACACCAGTAAACCAGGCACTGAGAATGGCATGGAGATGTGAAGAACAATAATGTCCTGCTAACAGGGTCATTATGAACCGAAAAAGTGCTGTTGGTGCTTTGACCAGTGTCCAGAGAGTACAGTGGGACTCAGAGGACACTGGTGTCAGTATGAGTCAGGTCCAGGCAGGGAACAGATGACACACTCAAACTGGATTAACTGTAAAAGTTGAATAAAGAGTCTGTTTACAGAGGTGTGGGCAGGGTGTAGGGAAACCCTGTCCACCAGGCAGTTCCCTGGGGTTACTCACAGCTTTACCACCCGCACCCGCCAGGCTTGCAGGTGCCAGGGTAGGAAGGTAACAGACCTGAGATGGAGGGGCTCTATGAAGAGGGCCGCCTGACTGGAGCTTAGTCAAGGGTGCATCCAGAAGTCAAGGGGGCCACAAACGTGGTCCACACAGGCCAGCGTTCCAGGACCCAGAGCAAGTTGGGGGGGGGGCAGTAAGGGGGTTGCTGTGGGAAGGGAAGAGGTGAGATTGACTTTAGAGGCAAATGGAAGCAGTGAGTTGGTCCTACCCAGGGCAATGTGTGAGGAGAGACTTCAAAGATAAGGTAAACTTTAAGAATCGTAACAGCTGAAGATAGTTTACGGCTCTCTCTAAGCCAAGCACTGCTTTAAGTGCCTTGCTCACATAGTACTTTTAATCCTCACAGCAACCCTGTGAGGTAGGTGGAATTTTAACCCCATTTTGCAGATGGGAAAACCGAGGCATAGAGAGATTAGGTAACTTAGCTGTGCTCTCACAGCTAAGTCACTGAGGACACCACAATTCAAACTCCGGCAGTCTAGCTCCAGAGCACTTTGGGCTGCAGACAGAGAGCTGATAGGGACTCACCAGGTTCACCCTGGTTTCTACTTCCCAAGGGGAGGGGCCTGCAAGTTGTTCCTCCCTGCTCAGAACTGGTGAGGCTTTTGATAGGGTACGGAAGGACTGGGAGGTGAAAGGCATTTGGAGGAGCTGTCTTCAAAAAAATCTCAGTGCAGTAGGTGGTCACGGTCACACCTTCGTAGGCATGATCCCTGGATTTTGCAGTGTCATCCCATACTCTCTCCTGGCTTTGCCAACACAGCCCTTCAGAGCAGACTGGTGTCTGCCTTTTCTCTCTAGCTGATGGACGGACACCTGCCCTATCCCTTCCCCACTGTTCCAGTTTCCAGCCCAGGTGAAATGAAGGCAGAATAGCTTCCCTCACCATCAGTACTCACTCTAACAGTAGCAGCCATCATTTCAAGGGCTTATCATCGGCCAGAAATGTGCTAAGTACTGTATGTGCCTTTTCTCATTGATCCTCACGGCAAACCTGTGTGGAGAGTCTTATCATCCTCCTCATTTTACACGTGGGGAAACAGAGGCTAAAAGAGTTTACGTGATGTGGCTAGTGGAACCAGGTCTGAGCTTTTTCACAGAGACCCCACCCCACCAGATACTTGTCAGCAAAGTCCCACATGCTGCCCCCGCAGTACAGCGCTGGTACTCCCGAGTACTCCGGGATGTGTGTGGGAATTCTGTGCTCCTCCTCCTTTGTCTGGGACAGCTGGCCAGCTGACCCAGTCCTACAATGGGAGGATGAGTTGGGAGGTAGTGGGAGCACAGAGGAGGTTATGTCAGGAAAGTCTTTCCAGAAACAATAGGAAGAAAAATACAGCCTTTAGGAAAAATAAGTCTAATGTCTTGAGTAGAAAAAGATTTTATAGGTCTGGCCATAGAGCTTACCTCTGTGGACTTTGCTGCCATCTCCTGATTAGCAAATAGATTTATATTTATATTATGTATATTTTATTTATTATACACACACGTGTATATAAAATCCTAAAAATTCTCAATGATTTCTGTTAATCTTAAACCCACCATGAGCCCACAGCCTCTGGGAGTTGGCTTCTCGCTGCCTGGCAGACCCCCCAGTCATTCTTCAGGTTCCTGCGTAATTCTCATCTCTACTCTGATGACCCCCTTCCCCATCCTGGAAAATGGTTCTTTCATCATTTGAGCACTTAACTATGTCCAAGATACTGGTCTCAATTCCAGGGATCTAGCAATGGACAAAACAAAGAGTCCCTGCCCTCATGGAGCTTATGTTCTAGCAGGGAAGATAGACCATAATCAAGCTACTTAATAATGCAGTGCCGAGAGGGGATGAGGAAATAAGAGATGGTAGTAAGGAGTGTTGTGCGTAAGTTGTTTTTCAAAGGGATGGTCAAGAAAGCCACCATAGGAAGGGGATGTTTGTACAGAGACTTAGAGTGAGAGAGAGAATTGCCCTGTGGACATCTAGGAGGAAGTGACCCAGACAGAAGGAACAGCATGGGTGAGAGCACTGAAGGAGATCGAAGAAAGAGCAAGGAGGCCAGAGTGATGTGGCCAGGAGGAGAGGACCCAACAAAGCACTTAATAAATGTTTGTTGAACTGAACCTGAACCAAATGGCAGGTAACAAGTAGCAAGAAGCCTGAGAAACCTGAGCAAAAAGGTCTCATAAGTTGATCTATATGGTGTTTTGACCCCCATGGGGCTTTTGGCTACTGCACTAGCAGGCAGAGGC
Organism: Eidolon dupreanum; assembly: GCA_028627145.1. Classification (NCBI taxonomy): domain Eukaryota; kingdom Metazoa; phylum Chordata; class Mammalia; order Chiroptera; family Pteropodidae; genus Eidolon; species Eidolon dupreanum. The sequence goes on from CM053502.1 coordinate 35,877,916, forward strand.
AGTGAAATCCTTTATGGAACCAGGAAATCTCATAGAACAAGGAACTGCAGGGGTTGGGGAGGCGACACCCACTGCTGACTTCACATCAGGTGTCTCTGCTGCCGGGGCTGCTTGCTAGCTCCACACAGTGCCCCAGTCTTGCTCCCTAACCAAGGTGTGGCCTTGTTCTGCGCAGGCATGCCTGTCGTCCTGTCGCAAGAGGTGGAGTCTGTTCTTGTGGGCGCTGCTATTCTAGGCGCCTGTGCCTCGGGGGATTTCGCTTCTGTACAGGTATGTGAAGACCAAGGGGTGGGCCGTGGCCCCTCCCCGTCTGAGACTGTCCTTCCTCTTGACAGCAGCTCACATCTTGCAAAACACACACAGGATATAATTAAGAAATGATAGGTTCCAGCCAGTGAAAGCACAAATGCTTCTAGCCTCAGACATATTTATTGCAGTTTTTATTTGACTTGGCCTCTGTTAGTGTTGGTTGTTCTGTTTTTCTGTTGATTTTCTTTTTTCTCCTTTAAAATAGCTCTGAAATGATTTCTTTGAAATTTTCCCTTGACCATTTTCCTTTTAGCAAGTGAAACAGGTAAGGTTCAAAACTTAAGTTTTTCATCTAAATTTCAGATTTGTATTTGCTTATTTTATTTCTACCCACCATTTTCCAAATACCTTTGAGTCCTCTATCAATAAGAGACACAAATGAAAATGTTAGTAAAAAGGGAATTAAAAGGGAAAATAAGGAACAAAGATATAGGAAGAAGGAAACAACTTGGTGGCTGTGATTGAGTGTACAATTTGACTCTGAGCTTCCTGGTAACCAAGACAAAAAGAACACATGGTAAGTTGCATAACTCCAATTTTCAAAAAGAGGAAACGTACTAGTTTCTTGTAGGAGACAGAGCTTTTCCTCCCACCAGATTGCAAAAGACATTTCACACATGGGTTTAATGGAGAGACTTACAGGCTTACAGAAAGGTAGAGAAGCAGCCTAGGTAGATGTTAAGAGCACAGGCTGCGTGGAATCAGTCTGCCTGGGCTCAGATTTTAGTTTGACTGCCTACTAGCTCTGTGACCTGACCATTCTTCTCTCCTCTGCATTTCTTTATCTATAATAATAATAAATAGCACATTATAAGTTCTTTCCCTGGATCAGGAATGTACATTTAGTCCCACAACGGCTCTATTATTCTCATTTTATGGTTGAGCAACTTGAGGCATAAGTTTGCCTAAGTTGAAACAGCCAGTAAATGCCTGAATAAAGAAGTCTGGCTCCCAAATCTCAGGTGAGAGTTCAGGAAATATTTGTTCAGCTGAGCATCAGAGAGTTTAAATGACTTGCCCAAGGTCTCAAGGTCAGGGCTACAAGCCAGGTTTTCTACCAGTTACCCAGTAATTTACTGTGGCCCTCTTATGTACCAAGAACTATGCCAGGTACTTTTCATATGATCTTCCTAATACAACAACATACATGGGCAACAGAGATCCAGAAAGGAGACAGAACTTAAGGGTAATACTATTAAAAGCAGACAGATGCAAAAGTCTGATTCTAATATCTGTGCTCTTTGTACCACATTTTGGGAAGTGTGGTATACAACATACTGTCCAAGCCTATGGAAATGATGCCTGTGAACTATCCCTTCCAAGGACTGAATCCATTAATGAATGTTAGTGGATTTTAACTGAAGTTTTTAAACAAAGATGGTAGAGTTGAATTCTCAACTTCTGGATTTTCTGAAACTGAGAAACATCACAAGGAGATATTTATTTATTGTTGAAATGTCAGTGGCTTACCAATTATTATTCTAACATTATCAGCTTATGAAGATTTTTTTCACAACTAGATGCTTTGCCCTTTCTGGGCCAAATTGTTATTGCTAAAATGAAACAATAGAGATGCTTGCAAAGGCCCTGCATAGGTTATGTCACATTATAGACTGAATGTTTTTGTCCTCTCAAAATTCACATGCTGAATGAAGCCCTAACTTCCAATGTGATAATATTTGAAGGTGGAGTCTTTGGGAGGTAATTAGGGTTAAATGAGGTCATAAGGGTGGGTCCCTCATGCTGGGTTAGTGCCCTTATGAGAAGAGACACCAGAGAGCTGGTGCACACATGCTCTCTAGCTTGCTTACGGTCTCTCTCTCTTGCTCTCTTTCCTGCTCTCCCCCTTTCTCTGCCATGTGAGGCACAGCAAAAAGGTGGCCCTTTGCAAGCCAACAAGAGAGTTCTTCCCAGAACTTGACCGTACCAGCACTTTGATCTTGAACTTTCAACCTCCAGAAGTACAAGATAATAAATCCCTATTATTTAAACACCCAATCTGTGGTATTTCATTATGACAGCTCAAGCAGACTAAGACACCTCATTTAATTTGGACAGTCTTCTTGCCTGCAGGATAGATGTTTTTATTCTCATATTATGTATGAGGAAACCAAGGCTCAGTAAGATTTTAAGTAATTTGCCCAGGATTACAGTTAATAAGAGACAGAAGCAGAATTGGAACCAAGGTTTCTCTGGGTCTATATCCTATCCTACTTTTCATTCTTTTCTACTTTGACCAGTTTTTTTCCTTTTTTCTTAAAATATTTTTTTGGCTTTTTAAATGTTTAAAGGTTTATTTTTCGAAATGTTATTGATCACAAATCCAGAGATAGTCTGAAGCCTGAACATGTAGAGTAGTATGACAAGATGGGACAGTTCCGTGGAAGACTTCATACCATGACCAATGGCACCTCGTTGATATCTTAGTCAAACTGAAGGAAGTTTCTAGCTCCAAGAGGATTCCACTCACAATTCCACACTGATATCTTTATTGCATGTGATTTTCTATTAATCTTTTGGAACAGAATCTATGCTATGGTGCATCAAATACTGGCATTGGTGACTTGAATAGAAGCTGTGAGGCACACATCTGAAAGACAAGCTCATGTCTCCTATTCAACCCAAGGATATTGCCTCTTCTGACTGTTTTGGGGAGATACTGTAACCTAGTAAAGACAGCCTTGGCTGGGAGAGACCTGTGATCTTATGTGTCTTCAGATGCCTGAGAGAATCCATGTGGTATTGACTTCCATGCTTACTTGTTGTATATCCTCAGACAGTGTCACCTGGCCTCTCCAGATGCTCCTTTTATTTATTTCCTTTAAAAAAATGTTTACAAAGAATTGCCATTCATGTGAAGACTGTTGAGATGAAGAGCCTTGGAAAGCTCTGATGACCTCCATGAGCCCTAGGTATAATTATCAACATTATTCTAGTGATTATGTTTGGAACTGCTTCAGAAATATAAATGCATGTAGACTTGGCTTCATTCACCCCTTTCCAAAAAGACCTGGCTAACCTGTGTGCCATGGGCTTGGGGACCAGCTCGGGGTTCTGGCAAGTTGAGGTAAAACAGAATTGCTTTCTCCCTGTGATTCATAATTTTCAATTTTCAATTCAATTTTTTCTTGGAACTTCAAAGATCCTAGCTTGATCTTCAGGATGTCTGCCACTCCTTTCTGTAAGAAAACTGAGCAATTCTTGCCAGAAGCTCAATGATTCCAGCAAAACGGATGTTTTGTCTTCTAGACCAGGGGTCCCCAACCCCCAGACCATGGATCAGTACCAGTCCGAGGCCTGTTTGGAACCGGGCCGCCCAGGAGATGAGTAGCAGGCGAGTGAGTGAAGCTTCATCTCTATTTGCAGCCACTCCCCAGCACTAGCATCACTGCCTCAGCTCCACCTCAGATCATCAGGCATTAGATTCTCGTAGGAGTACCAGTCACTGATGCCAAAAAGGTTGGAGACCATGATTCTAGACCACACATCTGGTGGTTGGATGGATGACTTCACTTCTTATCTAGGTGTGCAGACTTCAGTAGACCAAGCCAGAGTCTTCTCCACTGTGAGGAAAAGTCTAGGAAGAGTCCAGAGGACCCAGGCTCCAGACCTAGGGAAGAAGCCTGGGGAGACAGGATTTCCCAGTTTCCTAGGCCCATGAATGGATGTTTTATCAGATGCGGGGAGAGGGACAGTGGATGGAATTTTCTGAAGGCCACTGCTATTCTAAATTTTGAAACCTGCTGACAGTTCCAAACTTCTACTTCCTGTTCTTTTATCTGTTCATATTCTCATTCTCGTAGTTTCTCTCTTCCCCTTGCCCTTTCTGGCAGTGCCTTCCTTTAGATATCTAAAGTCTCCCTACTATTTTCTTTTTAAATTAGGATCTCACAGAGGGTACTGATATAGCCATCCATCCTCACTAAAGAGTAGAATGATGAATGACATCTTGAATTATCCCTCTCCAGAAATGGTATTCTTATTTTAGCAGTTTTAAAACTGTGTCTCTAGTAGACAGTTTGACAAGAATCAAGTCATGGTCATCTTTACATTGCAGCTTAATCAATAAAATAGAATCAAACCACATATATACCACTGGTGAAACTTCAGCTGTTGAGTAGGTGGGAGGGAATGCAAGGAAGAGAAGCTTCCTCCCTCCTTTTGTTGGTGGGAGTATAGAATCCAGACATTCTTGACCTCTGTGACCTTCTCATTTGACCACTCCCTCACCCCTTGAAAGGCACCCATCACTCCTTTGGCTATCAATGCACTCCTAAGTTATCTTCTCTAATTCTGAATATCCTGGAAAGCAAAACATTATGATTAGAAGTTGGGAGCATCCCATAATACTTATGTAGGCTCCGGACCCTAGAAAATTAACAAACTGGGAAAAAAAAAAAACAGTCTATGAAATAGCAACGTGCTTACATTTTCTAAGCACAGGCAGTAGAGAAGTTCTAAGAAATGTAAAGGAGTCATAAAACAAGAATCTGGTTTCAAAATGCTGTGAGAAGAAACTCAATCAAATGGCAAAGAAGCAGAAACACAACATGGTTTTCTACTTTGCTGCCTTCAAGCCCCTGAGGATATCATGAGCTTTCTGCCATTTCTTATGAGACAGTTTTTTTTTTTTTTAACAAGACTATACAAAACAAGCTCTAATTCTAACAGTCCTTTTTATCTTGACACTCGCCCCCACCTGACCCCTTCCCCCAGAAAAGCAGTGAAGGGAACATCTGAAGCAAAAATCAGCAAAAGAAGACAGTGACAAAAGATTAAAATGAATTCAGCAATCAACTTAAGGCAAGTAACAATGTAAAGAAAATAAGCCCTAGGAATCAACCAATTCATCAAACCTTTCTTCCTCCCACGGTGTGAGGGCTGCCGCCTCATAAACCATTGACTCCGAGTGCTCCCACCATCAACTTTCCCTGTCACGTTCCAGACAGACTCCTGTGTCTTGCAGACCAATACATGTAAGTGGCCAGTTGAGAGCTCTGATTACTCACTCTTTCTGTAATGTGTACCCGCAAGATAAACCATCCACTCTGACCACTGTGGTCTGCCCTCAAGGTCAGTCCTTGCAGACATCTTCATTGCTTAGCTGAAGCCACTCCTTCTATTCTTTTTTCATGAAGTTTACTTCATTTAGAGCTGGCTCAATTCATCACCTATTAATTCCTTCAGAGCTTGTGATTTTGTATACGATATGATACATTTCCATTCAGTTTTATTTTGTAGGAGTCAACTTTTTGTGATTTTTAGTTCTGTTTGGCTATCACCACAAATACCAGATTTACAATTGCAAACTAAAGCTGATTATCATGACTTCGGTTTCTGGAGGTTTACTATGAATGCTCAAAAAAATGAAACCATCCCATTTTGGGGTACATTGTCATAGTTTGCTTTTTTTTCTTTTTCTGGACTACAATTAATAATTCACATTCATCAAGAAAAAGAAAATTCAGTTAAGCTGAAAGAAAAATATGAGAATACTGATCTTACTACCCTAAAATAACCAGTCTTTAAGATTCTGGTTGCTATTCTTTTGGTCTTCTTAAACATGTTTTTAAATCCTTGTTCACTTTTCTAAATTACAAAAATGTATTCATACAATGCACACTGTTTTATAACACTTTCCCCATACCACAAAACATAGTAAACATCTTTATTTATTGTGTTAATAGGCTGCACAATTTTCTACCCTATAGACTATATGAGGTATTTCACCAGTCCCCTGTTTTGAGTATTTAGGTTGTCTCTATTTTTTAAAAAATGCTGCAACTGGCATCTCTGTAGCTAAGTTTTTGCACACACCCTAAATTATGCCCATAAAACACATTGTGAGTATAATGGTTTGTCAAAAATCTTCCTAACTTTGAGGATTTCAATACATATTAATACTTTATATTCCCACCAGTAGTATATGAAAATTCAGGACTTACACTTCTTGTATACAAGGAGCCTTTTGCTATGAATTTTAGTTCGGGTTAGTTTATCCCAGACCTCTTATAATCCTATTCATTTCACATATGGTCCTGATATTATCAACTTTTTTTAGCCACCTTTTGCCCTTTGCTGCATAAGCATGTGTTTCTGGAGATGTGAGATTCTAGTTTCTAATTAAATAGATTCAGAGTTCTGATTGAATTTTCAGAGTGTCCTGTCCCATATGTCAGTGCCTCATAGAAAGTCAACAGAAAATCCTGGATTGGTAAGTAATAGTCTAAAGAAGGATTAAATTAAGAATGTGATGCTGACCCTAACATTCATTATACTTATTGCCACACCTGGTTAACAACAATACATTCATACTTTTCCAGAATTGTTCCCTCTGAAAAACAAATAAAGCAGCAAATCTAGGTTCTGTTTAATTGTAAATCTCTTTGTTCCAATCTACTCTGTATAATTGGAACCAGGGATGTCCAAGTCAAAACTTTTGCTCAAATTTAGAATTCTATTTTCAGGAAATTATTTCAATATATAAGATATATAACATTTGACTCTCCTGTTCTTTACAGGGTGATCCAGGCACAGGGCCTATTACATGCCTGTTACTTCCCATCCCTTGTCTTTCATAGAATCCTTATAGCAACCAGTAGGTCTTAATAGTCCTCACTATGCACATGAGGACTCTGAAGCATGGAGAGGTCATATAACCTTACTTGATACAAAGCCCATACTTTTTTATTCCATCAAACCATATCCTATTAATATATATCCATTACTTGGGAAAGTCGTAGATTCCAATATGGCAACTCAACTGCCCTTTACAGACACTATCAGCTCCACACATTTGTCAGCATTGCTTGGTTGAATATTGAATATAGAAATAAAAATAAGTAATGTGCTCTCTTTGATTTGGAAATTTTCTAATTCTTTTTATACTGTGCTCACAGTATTGTTTTGTTTTATTTACTTTTAATTATAATCTGCCTATTTGCTTTTTATAGAGGTGGATATAAAAAAAGTACTTTAATTAAAAGCTTTAATTAAAAGACAATTTTTGTAGTATTGTAATTAACATGAAAAGTTAGGCTAACGAAATTTTTCCCAAATACCCTTCTCCCCTTGAGGTTCTTACTCAGGAACTTAAGAATTGCACTGTTATAAAGGCAAAAATGGCCAAATATCAACTGAGTTCTTTAGAAACTTAGCAGGGTTACAGAACTGCATTTCTAAAATAAAGTTTACCTAACTCCTTGACTTCATTTTGTTCAAGACAACATTTTATGCTAGTGAAGATACGAAAAATATGTAAGGTCTTTTTACAGAAAGAAATACTCGTAAGTAATTAATTCTTCATTCTATTTGTCATTTATGCTTTTATGTTTCATTAAAAAAATTCCTTATTGGGAGTGAATAGGTTGGGTATTTTATTCCTTTACACTAGAATAACTCATAGACAGAGGATCCATGCTGTATAAGCTTAGTATTCAACACAGTAAATTAAGCTATGGAACCAAATAAGAGATTAGGAAAGACAAGACCTTTAGTTAGGTCAGAAATTTTTTGTGATTGGAAAAAAAAAGCCCTGAAAAATGACTACACACACACACACATATACATATGTACCACATACTATTGGACAAAGTTTGATTCAGGGTTATGTAATGTATAGAGGTCTTACTGAAGTCTACAAAGAGTTTTGGTCACAGCATTGAGGCAAATGATCAAGAATTATGCAAAGGGAAAAAATCATTATTACACTTCCTTATTGGAGGTATTTGGTTCTCTGTAGTAAACCATAAAAAAGTACAGTGGATTCAGGAACCTAAGTGGAGTGTCTTTAATCATGCATTTCAAAGAAATTTGAGCATTTAAAAATTTGATATGATGTTAAAAGTTGTATATAAGGAGATTTCCTATACTCTTATAATAATTTTACAAATGAGGAAAGAGGGTGAGAGAGGTTAAGTGACTTAGCAAAGCCAATGGCTAGAAAAGAATGAAGCCGGGAACCAAGGCCTAGGCTAAGATTTCAAAGCCAAGGATTGTTCAACTTAATCACATATGGAAATGGACTCTTCTGGGGCTGAGTGTGATTGCCATTATTTAAAAAACTGGCATTAGAAACAGATGACTGGAATTAGGATGCATAATAAAATGTCACTGAGTTAGTCAAGGCCTCCACAGAGGGCACCCTCGAATTAAGATAATTTTAGAATTTAGAAGATGGACTGTTTATAAGATTAGGAAATTACCATGGGGGATGTAATACCCTGTGGTTTGTAACAGCTGGACCTGAGGAGGTGAGGAGAGAGCACAGTTCCTGGAACCCCAGAACAGAGGGCTGTGTGGAGACAACTGAGTCAACTGGCTTGTCAGTGACCCTAGAGGGAAAGAGCTGGGTTCTTGACCCCATTCTCCTCCCTCTCTGATCTCTTGTGGGAGTCCTCATTGGCTGGACTCAAAGTCAGAGAGCAAAGGTGGTCTTTGGTGTTGTCTGACAAGTGAGTCTGGCTAGGCCCAGAGAAAGGTGGGGAGGGGTCTTCAGGAGCACATGCAGATGTCCATTCAGGCTAAGTCAGGCTTAGTCATTCAGGCTAAGGTGCTCGGGTCAGTCTGCTGACCAGGGGTCCCCTCCGAATGATTTGTTAACAGATAACAGATATGCAATGAAATGAGGTGGGAACGCATCAGAACTTAAATCAATTACATTTTTTTTTTTAACATGATATGCTCACCCAACATTTTACATAGCAGAACGTTCTCAGTGAAGGGATCAGTGTGTTTGTTCACATTCTGGGGCAAGCTTCTTGTGTCATTCTGGACGTGCCCTTTGAGTAGTGCTGATTAGACTCCACAGCTCTGCAGATAATAACAGACATGCTGGAGTCCTCAAAAGAGACTCCTTTGTCCCTGCTTTCATTTTCTGCCTTACCTATGCTAAAGACAAGAAAACTAATACTTTTCTGTACCTCCTCTGAGCTGGGCACTGTGCTAAAGTAGTTTAGATATTTAATTCTTGAATGTAAGGTTATTTACCTCATCTTTGTAGATAGGAAGCTGAGGCTCAGAAAGTTTAAGTAATGTGCCCGTGGTATAACTGCAGGTGGCAGAGCTAGCAATCAAGTCCCCATCTGACTCCAGTGTCTATGCTCTTCTTATGTCTCAACTGCCCCAGGGCAGTGCTTACCTGTATCTTACATTAGTACCCAGGAAACGATGCAGCCTTATGGGGGGAATGCCTTGTTTGGAGACCCACGGCTGAGTTCAGTAACAACCAAGTCATGGCTTCTTGGAATAGACACATCCCAACTCCCCAAAAATCAGTACCATTTATGGAGTCTGATGTGATTCCACTTTACGAGGCCTTTCCCATCTCATCCAGCCAGATCAGAAAGCAAAGTTAGTTTCTAAGTGGCTCTTGTCTGTTTCCATCGCTTCTTAAACCTGAGAGATCAGGAAGAAGATGGAGAGAAAGAATCCATGAGAGGGATGCATTTCAGAAGTGATATTAATTGGCTGGGCAAAACAAGAGAAGGAAATAAAATAGCTGCTCCTTACTAAGTAAGGCATCTTCTTTCCTTATCTCATTAAAAATTTAAAGCACTCTTGGTTTAAGTAGGGCAAATTAGTAATTAAGTGCTATATAACCAACTTGTATAAACATAATATTGAAGGGGAGGCCAAATTAATCACTCCACTGGCTTGTTTTTATCCCCATTAATGCACTTTTTCCTTGGGTCCTTCCTGTGATGTCAGGATGCATTTTCTGCTCACCTCTCCTGCAGGAGGTCGGGTAGGCTGTGATAGCTCGCTGACAGATGACAGTTGGCGAGATCTGGAAAAGGCATGTATCTGGGCCTTGATTCACGCAGGTGATGAGGTTCTCTGTTTAATTCTTTAAGTCAAGGTTCATCAGCAGGAGCCTGCTATGTGACAGGGACAAGTCCTAGATGGTAGCAAGACAAAGAATTATACACATCTCATACCTGTAGAGTTCCCAGTCTAGTGGGGAGGAGGTGGCCACGGACACATACAGTTATGAAAAAGTCAACATTAAATGTAATGACAAAGACCATGAAGTCCTGGCTTGGGCTCAAATCACAACTCTGCCACTTACCTGGGTTAAGTTACTTAATTTCTATGTGTCTCAGAATCTTCGTCTGTAAAATATGACAATATTATCTGCATTGTAAATATATTATCTCACAACTCATGTTGTAAGGAGTAAACATGTTAGTATATGTAGTGTGCAATAGTGTTTATTGAATGGTGGCTGTTATTTGTTTACTATAGTTGCTATGCAAAGAGATAATGGAACAGCAAGGAAGAGGTGTCTTCCACCATCTTGAGGACTGAAAAAGGCCTTCTAAGAAGGCAATATTTGAACTGGGCCATCTAGGATTAGCCAGTGATGGAGGCTGTAGAGCTGGAACTTAGGGGTGAGGGGTCTTGTGACCCCAGTTCTGCTCTTAATCTTTGCAGTGGGGTGCCTTCTCTGAAAGCAGAGGAAGGAACATGTGCCTCAGTTCTGCACAAATCTCTCTCCATTTTACCTCAAAACAGTAAATACTAGCCATAATTACTGGAGCCTCAGTTATGTGGTATTGTAGCAGCTCCCTGCCAAGTATGAGGTCGGGGGGTAGAAGAGGGTAAATGAGCTCAATCCACTGTTGGCAGGATAAAAAGAAATCAAATGGGACAGAAGGGAGAAAGTATCCCTCAAAGTAGTCACTTTGTTACACTCCAGGGTGATGGCTTCTCCTTGGTTTGCCAGCTGTGTGGATGAACCTGGCTAGTCAAGGCCCTTAATTCCTCTCAGCCTCAGTTCCATAGTTAACTGACCCCACTGAGTTGCTGCAAAGATTCTATGAATGAAAGCACATTTAGCAAAATGCCTGGCACACAGAAAGTACTATTGTTGTTTCCTGTATTAATGTAATCCTCACAACAAACCTATGAAGTAGGTGGTATCATTGTTCCACTTTATAAAGCAGGAAATTGAGACATTAAAACATTGATAAACTGGCTTAAGGTCACAAAGATGGCTAGTGGTGGAACAAGTTTAAAACTCAGGTGGTCTGGCTCCAGACCCAGGCTCTGTTTATCTCCTACAGCCCAGTGCTTAAGAGGCACCTAGAGCTAGATTTACATATTAGATGCTAGATATAGGGCAGATGTCACTAGGTTATGTCGGACCCTTCACTCTTGTGAGGAAGAAGTTCTTTCTGCTGCTTGAGGGAATGGTGGGGTTGAGCTCACAGCCGTGGTAATCCTTTAGCAGGTGGGGCAGGTAGGGCAGGTGAGGCAGCCCAGCATGACTCACCAGGAATATTCAGTCCTTGGATGCAGTGGGAATGCAGCTGCTTACACTGATCTTGACAGTTTTGCTTAGGAAAGAAAATAATTTGTTTATTTGTTTATCATTCATATTCCACTTCCACAAAGGATTTGAAGAAGCTTATAATAAATGACTAAGCAGAATAAAACTGAGAAAAGAAAACTCTCAAGTCTGAAACTATGTAGAAAGGAAAATACAATAACCACGTAGGCTGGAGGGGGCGGAGAGGAGGAGGGTGTCTTCAAATTTATATGTCTTCGAGTGCCTGGTAGTACATGTAACACAGGAAGATACCAGCAGAGGATCAGATGGTTTGATTTTATGCCAGACTAGAGAATGTATGCTCTGCCTAAGGACACTGAAATTTAAAGTGTTTTAATCCTGGATTGGTGAGTGCCAAGCCAAACAGATTTATGGGACAGGTTTGGCCTATGGGTCTCTGACCCATAAATAAAGGGATTACTTTGAGCTTCCAGGCAGCCAAGACAAAACTGGGAAATATGTCAAGTCATATAGTGTTCATAGTCAAAGAAGTATACCGGTTCTCCAAAGAGACCACATTTTCTCTGGAACCAAATTCTAAAATTGCCATACCTTTAGAAACTAATCTAGACATTATTTCATGGAACTTTCACAGAAGAAGCAGAAGAATGCATCATATGCTACGTTGGTAAGAAGCCAGAGCATGACATTGAAATTTTAATTCTGGCCAAGGATCACCTGGGTCTGTAAGTTTCTGGAGATGTCATTTGTCCCTGGAGTAGAACTGAGAACACGTTACGTATAGATGAATGGCAAGTCCCTTCACCTCTCTTCCCTGAATATCCCTCCCTCAGCCAGCTTCACAAACAAAGCTGTGTCGCTGACCTAGAAGTGTCTTAGAGGACCTCAGCACTAAAGCTTTTTACCCGCCTGGCATTAGGGAAGTGCTAAAATGAAGCACCCATCAACTGAGAAGGGCAACAGATGTTGAAGCATATCGGATGTCAGTAAACAGCAAGCCTACAGAGGCCACTGGACTTGGCATCCTCTTAGCAAAAATACCCTGTTGCCTTCAAGAGGGAACGCCATGGACCTCTATAAACTACATTAAGTGATGTACTTGTTCTTTAATCTCTACTTTTTTTAAGGGCAAATTTAATGCTTACAGAGTGTTCTAGGCTTTCAGCCCTGGAAATCTGGGTCTTCAAAATATCCTCCCAGTAATTTTTAAAAGTTTTATGTTCAACTTATCTAGCACCCTCCCTTTTACTGTTAACAGTATGACTCATATTATAAGTAATAAATAGAACCATAGTTAAGAGCATAGACTCTGATATCACATAAATCTGGGTTTTAATCCTGAGGTCAAATGCTATAGCCGTACATTAGGTCAAACCTTTCTAAGCTTGTTTCCTTATTTGTTAAAAATAAGACTATTAAGAATATGTACTTCAAAAGATTGTTGTGAAGAATAAATTAGATAATATGTATAAAATATTTACCATGGTTACTGGTATGAATAAACTTTTATTGAGTTATACAAAATTATAGGAATATTTATGTCGATAACTACCATTGCTGTTAGCTGTCTATCAGTCACATGCTATGCTAGTGCTTTACATGTATAGATGTCATCATAGATGTTTACATGTATACATGTAAAGATAGCTGGGCCTGTCATTTGCCTGTTTGCTCTCAGATGGCTTATTCACCCGTTCTCTGCTGTGGATTACATTTCCCAGGCTCCCTTGCAACTGGCCTCTGGGTATGTTTGGCCAATGGGAGATACAGGTAGAAGATCGATGTGCAGAAATAGAGGAGAAGTCAGGTGATTTCTCCCTTCACTGCAGCAGCAGCTGCATCTCCTATGCGATTCCAGCTCTTAGCCTCTCCATTTCAGGTTCCAGTTCTGGCCACTCAGCCCTTCTTTGATTTCAGCTCCAGCCTGACATCTCTAGCTCCTGGTCACACCACAGCCTTCTGTTGTCCCTTGATCCCTAAAAAGGGAGCAGCTTTCTGCTATTGCTGATCTCTGAGTTACTTCAACATCACCGTTCTGGCTTCTTGGTTTCTTCTGTCACCATGAAACTAATTTCTTGTATTAAATTCTTTCTGTTGAAAGACCTAGAATAGTTTCTGTTCTCCTGACTGGACTCTGGTATGGTTGCTTTTAATATTAAAAGAGAAGTCAGTCCTTATAGTGAATTCACTTCCCCTTTTTGCTCCTTATCAGAATGAACTAGGCCAACTGGAGACGAAGTAGCTGGTTATCATGGAGAGCAGTTCATTTTATCTAAGTGAAGGCCAAATGACAAGAAATTAACCTAAGCATCTCTAGTGAATATCCAACTCTGAGTTAGGCATTGAGGTCAGTAGCTTTACGTAGCTTACCACCTTTCTAAGGAGACAAGACTTGATTACAGGTCAGAGCCAGGCACATTTTAAGATAGTATCTAGTAAAAGGAAATAGAAACTTCTCTTTCTTGAGCTGGAGTTGTGGAACATTTGCTATTCTAAGTGAGTCACTGTAGTACGTGTGTGATTATTCTTGTCCTTCAAATGAGGAAATGGAGGCTCAGAGTCACACAGCTTTAAATGGTGTTAGGAGTTTAACTTAAGTCTATATATCTTGGAGTCTATGTTTATTAGAGACTTAGATCTGTTGCTCAGTTTTCCAAGCTTCCTGTTTCAAAGTAGATAGTAAAAAGGCTGCATTCATAATTCCTATTGCTCTAGTTTTCTTCTGGAGGTTTCTTTATAGAAACAATATTTAACTTAACTTTTATAATAGGTTTATGTGGAAAGTTTGTTGTTTTCATTTTTACAAATGAAGAAACAGACCTAGAAAATTAAAACAACTTACCCAAGGTCACACTGGGTGTTAATTTTCAAGCTGGAATTAGAATGCAGGTTGTTGTTTCCCCAAGAATACACTCTTTCTACTGGTGACATCAAAGTACTAGATTATATGGCATAGGGCCAAGAGTTTTTTACGAATTAAAAAAATAAAAAGCAAGCAAACCCAGGTACCCCACCTTCAAGGACTGACAGTCAGGCTGCATAAATAAAAACGAAGCAACTTGAAACCAGAGAGTGCCATTATATAATCTACTGTCTGGTAACAGCTACAAGCAGAAAAGAGAAGTGTGGTTCTATATAAGAAGTAGGACTTGAAATGTGAACTTAGGACAAGCAGAGAAACAAGAGGAATAGGGCTTTTCAGATAGAGTTGCTAGTGAGAACAAAGGAATAAATGCGAACAGCAAGGAGAGCAGGTCCACTCCTGGGAAGGCTCCCAGTTCCAGAGTAGCAAAAGAGAAAGCTGGATGTGTAAGGACTACAGTTGGTTGGGGGTGGGGGTTGTTAACTATAAATAGATCAATTGGAAACTTGATCAGGAGACTTGGAAGGATCCTTTGCCTGACGTCCCCTAACTCTGTCTATTGTTTTAAAAAATATATCATAGTCTAATAGCCTCACTTTTTAAAAATCAACAACATTAAGTGCTTCTTAGATGATAATACTGCCTCCTGCTTAAGAAAAATCACCTGTAAATTAATTCAGCCTAGGAGTAATAACAAAGGTTTATTACTCATTTCCAACAGTTTTGAAGAGTCCCTGAAATAGAAGGGGAATACTCTTTAACAGTCCCTAGAAAGCTACCCTATTTCACTAGAGCGCATTTGTGTGTAGCGTGTTGTACCATATCAAGTTTGAGAATTTCAGGATAAAGAAGGCAGCTTCTGAGACAACGGCATTGAGATATGAGAAGCAAGCAATCTGCCTCATACCAGCTCAAAATCTTCCTCTTCCCTCCATCGCACCCTCCCTGTCAATTGACCCTTAGCCATGAGGAGCCCGTGTGTTGGATGGAGTAGATCAGAGTGAAATTCCTACCAAGCTGGCCTTGTCATTTTCACCTGTCAGCATCTCTGATGAGGAGGGATCCTGACAGACCAAACTGGTTTAGACAATTGGATTACAGCAGTTGTCTTCATCTCCGCAAGCTGACTAACCACTACAGATGCCGGAGGAGAAATATATAGACAATCCTAAACTGGGAATTCAAGCAAGTGCTTAAATAGCAGTCTTTAGTGAGTCTAGCATATTGTAGTGTGGTAGGGAGCTGGGACCCCTCTCTTCAAGGGGCTCCTAAAACTAATAGCAGAGGGGATTCATGTAGTATGCACCAGCCCCAGTTTATACACTTTCTGTGTATTAAAGTTACTTAATCCCCACAGTGATCCCATGAGGTTCTGATATTAGTTGCACTTTACAGACAAGAACACTGAATCACAAAGAGGTTAAGTACTTTCCAAGGTCACATAGCCAGTAAGATAGGAACCCAGACATTCCAACCCTCTGGTCTGCTCACTGGGATAATACTGAAACCCATCTGTAAAGTTGATTTGGGAAACTCTGCTTGGGAAGGCCAACCTCTGTACTTTCCTCTGCCTGTGCTTATCTCTAGCACTACCTGTAGATGTTTCAGTGTCTGCTTGCCCCACTCCAGGGTGAGCTTCCAGGTAAGGGTCCAAGTCGGCCTCCTCCTTATCCAGTAGTAGGTGCTAGATAAATGTATGTTGTGCCAAACTGGAATTGAAATTTTATAGATACTTTGTAGTCTTCCTGGAGCTGGCTTAGAAGGCAGCCACTTGTGGGTGGTTACACAGAAAGTCAGCCACTGAAAGCAACAGTGCTGCTGCGGATGGGTGCGGATTGAAAATTTTAACAGGTAAAAGCAAGAAATCTACATCTTTGGGCCTCAGATTCCTCGTCTTTAAATGGAAAGAATCAAATCTGGTTTTCAGAAAATTTAAAGGAGTGAAACATTTGGGAAGCTAGTGTATAAAACAGGGAGAAGGTTATTTCACTATTACCCTGTCGCTCCCTCCCTTTCTCCACAATGTGGCATCTTTGGAGGGTCTCTGCTGAACAGAAGCAGCACTGGGCTAGATTGTTTCAAAGGAAACAACCCCAAATATATTAAAATAACTACTACTAATACTTGATAATACAATAATAAAATAGCTTCACATGGGTGATCCCAGCCATTGAGAAAGGTAGATTTATGGGCTGTGTGCCTGTGTGAGTTCTAGATGCTCAGTGCTCCTGAAGAGAGGGCTGTCGGCTTGGCCTGGTTGTGTACAGATGGGGAAGCTAAAGCCTGTGGGCCCCATCCTCCTCGTCTGGAAACAGGCTCCGTGGTGTGGCACCGGTAAATTAGAAATTCTATCCGGCAACTCTTGGAGATTGATTTTCCATCTAGGGTTCTGACCTCTTGCTTTACCAGCAGAGGGGATCAGACTGTTCTAGGAGGAATCAGTGGGCAAGCTCTCTGAAAGGCCTTGCCTTTCTTTTTCTTTTTCATTCTTTTTCAACTGTACATTTCAAAGGGAATTTCTGATTACATTGGGGGCTTAACACCACCAGCTCGAATCCTCCTTGACACTGAGAGCATTGAGATATCCATGCCACCCCCCCATAATCAGTGCTTTGTGGTAGAAGATTACTGAAGATTTAATTCCATTTATGTTACTGGATTTATACAAAACCCCTTTAGAGTCATGAATGAATGCCCTACTTCCTTTACTTTTGTTAAGTTTTTACAGACCCCTCATGTGACTGCCTCAAGGATATGAATCTTGCTTTAGTTAGTTCCATATCTCTAGTGTCTAGCACAGAGATTAAGATAGAGTAGCTGCTTGGTAAATATTTGTGCATTCATTCAACAAATGTCCCCCTATGTACATTGATGAACAAATTAACCGTTGTCCCAGTTCTCATAGCATTTACAGTTGAGTAGAAGAGACAGTTAAAAATAAATAAATAAATACAAATAAATATATCTTGTGTTAAGAGCTATAAAAAAAAATAACAATTTCAATGGAAGAACAAATTAGAATACTTGACAAATGAATGAAAGTAAAATGACTCTAACTCCCAATCTTAAATTTCTGTCTCAACTCATCTCTCTGTAAATAATAATTATTGCTATTATTTTAATGATTACAATTGCTACCATTTATTGCATTCCCATTACATTCCAAGCTCTGTGCTAGTATCCTTCTATTTATTACATCAAATTTTCCATATAACCTTATCAGTTAGGCTTTCTTATACCTTACCCCATATGAAAAAGGCAAGGCCCAGTGAAGAAAATTAACTTGTCCATGATCGGAGACCTGATAAGTGTCAGAGATGAAATTTAAATTAAGTTGATCCAACAGAGCTTCTGCTCTAGCAAAAGGGGGAAAAAAATCCAAAGATTATTGCCAAGGATCCAGCAGGGGTTCCTGTTTGAGGAACACTCCATCATACCATGTGGAAAAAGGTTCAGTTATGTTAGGCAATAGGATTAAAAAGACAAAACTGCTGGAGAGGGAGAGGGAAAAAGAGGAAGATAGTGTTCTTCAACTGGCCATCTTATCAGCCTAGCAATAATAAAACCATCACCATGGTAACGGGAACCCTAATTAATGGCAGATGTTGAGTCACTTTAAAAACCACACCAACAGAATGCCGAGATGGTGCTGTAAACCTCTCTCCCCTGCCACAGCTGGAATAATCATGCTACGGTCTTAGAGAGACCCGTCTTTCAAGGGTGGAGCAAACTCTGGACTTGGCATCAGAAAACTTGCATCTGAGCCCCAAATCTCCCCTTTCTGAACTCTTTTGCCTTGTGTAATCAATTCATCAAAAGTGGGAGGTAGCAGCAGCAGCAGCAGCAGCAGCAGCAGCAGCAGTAGCAGTAGCAGCAGCTTTCTGAGATTCAATTTCAACATCTACAAAATGGAGAAGTAATCTGTCTAAAGCATTGTCAGGAGATTTTAATAGAATTAAAGACGTGGAGGTGCTTAGTAAATTATAAAGTAACTCACAAATAAAAACTATTATTAACAGCAAGAAGGCAGCCTGATGTGGTAGAAGGAGCTTGCTTTGGAATCAGACAGACGTGGCTATATACTTACTACTTCACTTAAACGCTCAGAGCTTCTATTTCTTAATCAGTAAACTTTCTTAGTATAAATCTATAAAATGCTCTACCTATCTTCTAAAATGTCTTATTTAACCTCTGTGCACTTCAGTTTCCACCTCTGTAAAATGAAAATGATATTAGCACCTCCCTCATAAGGTGGTTGTGAGGATTAAATACATTAGTACAGGAAGGACAAACAATTCAAGGCACAGTGTGCTATAAATTTTGATGGTGGTGGTGGTGGTGGAGGAGGAAGAGAAAAGGAAAGAGGAGGGGGAAGAAGAACAATTGCAATGATGTTTATGCATAGAAGTGTGCAAGCTCTGAGGTGTGATACAGATGAGGACATTTGTAGTCTCTGTCAAAATACTTTTGGTCAGTTCCTGGACTGATCAGGTCATTCATACATCTACTAGTTTTCTCAAAGGTTCTATTGTCTGTGTCACCTTTTTTGTCCAGTTCTGTATGCTTGTCTCTCCTGATTCCTGGCTATGCAGTTTAAGTGGAAGAAGGAGACCCAGGACAAAGAATTGATAGGAACCATGAAAAACATTTGCTCAGAGCCTAAGTTTTCTATAGGCGAGGATTTCCCAAACATGTCTGTTGGTATATTAAAACATATTCCTGGAAATCATTTGTTTGGAAATTGCATGTTTAGTTGACTAGATATCTTTATAGCAAGACTTCTTATAAGACTTTAATATGTAAACATGCATAGTGAATTTCCTGGGTTGTGGAAGCATATAGAATGTAGTCTTTCCCAAATTTACTTAACCAAAAAAGTAGTTTTTCATGGAACATCTAACTCTGCTTAAGTTTCAAGGACCAAACATTGGGAAATTCTGTTATAAGCCCTTGGACAGGACCATCAACCATACAAGTAATATGAAAACTCCAGTCATTCCTCCCATTAATTCATGTGTCCATTTAACAAATTAGTAGAGCACCAATACTGTATTTGGCAGAGACTGTGTGCTAGATGGTAGAGAAACAACAAGTAAGACCGATATATTTCCCACCCTTTTGGAGCTTTTGTGGGCCTGCTGCAGTAAGGGAGAGATTGCCTGGCAATTTCAATACTGTATGACAGGTAAACAGAAAGCACGAGGTGCCATAGTACCAGGCACAGGGGTTTTATATCCAACTTGGTGGGTCAAAGAACATTTCCCAGAGGAAGTAACTTCTAAGCTGAGATCTACAGGAACAATTAGAGTTTTGTAGAACATTGATAATGCACTTTCCCATGCATTGGCATATTGCCTCCTCACAGCAACTTTCTTAGATATGGTGAGAGCGGGAAAAGCTGTCATGACTGCCACTTAATGAGCTCCTACACAGGTTAGGCACTGCGCTAGGCATTTTATATTCACTATAGCCTTTAATCTTTATAACAATGAGTAGCAGACTTAGTTTAAAAATGAAAAGTTGAGGCTCAGCTTAAGGTTTCACAGAGCTTCACATGTTCTTAGCGCAAAACCTGGACTAGAACTCTTATCTGCATGATTCCAAAGTGTCTCCCATTGTCCTGGGGTCCACCATGCTGTGTCTGGATAGTGGCTTATCTGTGACAAAGTTTGCCCCAGACTGAGAAATGTAGAAAAGTAAGCAGAACGTCATAAATGTTTTTCTTCTTAAATGATTTATTATCCTGACTAGTATACTTCCCAATTGGTCGGTGTAGAAAGTCCTGTGCTTTTTTTTATATATATTACATTGTTATGAGAATTTTTTTTTAATTATTTTGAGTTCTTACTTGGCAAAATAAAAATTTTTTTGACCTTATGCCAGTCTCCAAAGTAATTTGGCAGGGTAATTTTGACATCTGGGAAATATTCTCTTTGCATCTTTATAGAACACACCCATTCTAAAGATGGGAGGAATATTGACCAGCACATTGCTCTGGGGTCTGTTGGTTCAAACTTGGATGAGTGAGTAAATTCTACGGGCTTAAATAGCTAGTAGCCATAAGTAGAGATAAAGTAGGATAATGTGACACCTCTCATAATGCACACATATACCAGTGGCACTCACAATGATTTTAGCTGGCACGTAGGCAATCTTTTTTTAATGGTTATATATTTATCTTAACATATATTAGGGGAAAAAAAATATAACCAAACCTGGGTTTTTATGGGCTTTTTGCTTAAAGCAAAGCAGTTTTTAAAAAGAGAGAAAGGAGTTTATTCAGAATTTAGAAAAATATGACATAATACTACAGGTAGTACTTGTATATGGAAACAATTGTGAAGATGGTAAGTGAATTACTAAAATTTGTGAAGTAATAATATGTGCAAAAGTGTCTTATGCATGGAAGGCCCCAGTAAATGCTTCCTTGCTTTCAGATAAACCTGGTTAGCAAGTGGCAGAGCCCACGACTATGCCCCAGTCTCAGACTTCCAGTCCAGTGCTCCTTCCAGGACACCCTTAGCTCTCTGCTTCCTGTCTGCCTTCTTCACCCTGCATCCTTCCTTCCTCCCAGTGCTCAACTCCTGGGAAAAATGTAGTGAGTAGGTATTTCAGAAGTGCCTGAAGCGTATATGAAGCATACCCAACAGAGCAGAAAGTGTGTTAGCGTTTGGAAAAACTGGAATTGGAATCTGAAAATTGAAAGGGCCTTCGGAGATCCTCCCGCTCAGTCCCTCCTTTTACAGCTGAAAAAGTTGAGACCTGGAAAAGGGAAGTGTTTTGTTCATGGCCAGAGAGCTCTTTGCTGGTCAAATCAGGATGAGAAGTCATATAAAACATGCAGATATAAAAGTTTACATGTTAAACACACACACACACACACACACACACACACACGCACGCACAAAACTGTTTCCTCCAGACTTCCTGCTTTCCAGACCAGTAGTTGGGATGTAACACAGAAGGACTTTGACTTCTACAAATCTAAAAAATTGGAAAGTGATGCTTCGTACTGTGCCAGGCAAGAGAATATTGTAAATGACTATTGGAGAAGGAGTTCCTGGTTGTAGTCTTTCTTTTGTGTGTTAGTTTGTTTTAATTGTGGTAAAATACACATAACATAAAATTGACCATTTTTAAGTGGACGGTTCAGTAGTGTTAAGTATTATTCGCATTATTGTACAACCAATATCTAGAACTCTTTTCATCTTGCAAAACTGAAACTCTATACCCATTAAACAATTCCCCATTTCCCCCTTTCTCCAAGCCCTGGCAACAACCATTCTACTTTTTGTCTCTATGAATTTGACTACTCTAAGCCCTGCATATAAGTAGACTCATACAGTATTTGTCCTTTGGTGACTGGCTTATTTCACTTAGCATAATGTCCTCAGGCTTCATCTATGTGGTAGCGTATGTCAAAATTCCCTTTCTTCCTGGTTGTATTCTTGATGCAACACAGCCTGCCCCTTGTGGTCCCTGATTGTACCTATCATTGCTATGAAGACTTTGGCATGTTTAACATTTTAGTGACTTCTGGCCAGTGCGGGGAATAGCCCAGTTGTGGACAACAGTGGCAATGAGAAGCAGTGTCTGAGAAGAACTCAGCTTCTCTTCCTCCCGTCTTTTGCAAGTAGGTGACAAGGGAGATGAATGAGATTGCATGCTGTGTACCCCATCTTCACCCCAAATTTCCTTCATTACTCCTGCCCTAAGTCTTTATTCATCTGCAGAGGAGTGGGGATGTGTCGGTTAGAGGTTTGAAAGAGTGGACTTTCAAGTAAAAGAATCTTGGGCTCCAGTGTAACCTCTGTAACTTATTAAATATATGATCTCGAATAATGTGGTGAACTTCCCAGAGCCTCTGTTGTGCCATCTGTAAGTGAACAGAATTATATCTGTGTCAAAAAAAGCTTTTACTTTTTTTTTCCCCCTTTTGAGGCATAAGGTATTATTTTCTGTACTCTTCTGGATTTAAATTTAATTTATCAAATTAAAAAGTAATAATACTAGGACCTCTTCCACTGGGTTATGTAGAGATGTGATGTCGTCTGACATTTTGGCCACGCTGAGATGTTTCGTTCCAGCCTGAGGATTTTAGGGAAACTCATAATACTGGAAAGGACAAAATGCTCATTTATTCTGCAGCTTCTGTTTGTCAGATATATTATTATTATTTTTTTCAACAGAAACATTGATTAGAACACTATTGTGGCACTTGGCTCTTTGCATCATCACCATTTTCTGTCTTCCCTACTTGTCTTAACCACCGTGCCACCAAGTTTCTACCCCTTGATAGTGCCTAGCATAATACCCAGAAGACTATAGATGCCCTGCCTCATTAAAAAACAAGTGTTTCTTTAATGCATTTGGAATCAGTCGGCATCTGTCTGCATTCATTTGGCCACTAGCACATTCTCCCATATCTTAAGATACTCTCTTCCTACTCCAAGACCCTCATATGGCCTCATGGTGAAAGGTACCATTCATCCGACCCCTCAACTCTGGCAAAGAAGGGAGCCTGCGCGTAGAACTTGATTTTAGCTCCTCTCTAAAGTTGGGCATTTCTCTTTGCTGAACACTTAGAATTCTTTTTTTTTTTTTTTTTTTTTTTTTTTTTGCTTCTGACCCTCCCCTCTCCTTTCTTTTGATAAACAGGACAGCTGTCCCAAAGGGATGAATCCATTACCTTTCGCCAGAGTTGAGTTCATTTCTCATTGCATGTTTCTGTTTAAAAAAAAATAAAAAAAGCCTTTTAAAAGGGTTGAGCATGCATAGAGTGTGTGTACTTAATTTTTAATATGTGTGTGCTCACAGCCAAGAGATCAGAGAAGCCTTAAATAACAATGAAACCGAACTGTTCACGTTGTATGTTTTATGTGGCACTGATTCCTAAACATAGTCTTAGCAGCCAGGTATTATTTAATACTTCCCCATTAATCAAGGTGCCAAATCTAAATGAAAACCATGTTTAAATATATTTAATAAGATTATAGCTTTTGGTTGAATATCAAATAACTTTTTTTTCCTCTGGGCCAACCCTCATTCGCTATCTTACATTTTTACTCTGAATGCTAGTTCTCTTGTGCTGTCAAGCCAGTCTTAATTATAAAACAACTATATACCACAACCTTTTAGCATCATGTGGGTTTCCACTGAGCCCTTAAATGTAAATGTTTTAAAGAGAGAGAAAACAACCCTGAGGTTTTTTTTTCTGGGTAAAAAATAAAATGTCTCTTGTTCGTGGGGTGAGCCCTTGAATTAAAAAGGAAATTAATAATTGTCATAGAGATACTAAATTGTTTGTAGCTTCTGTAATAAATGATGTCTGCCTTTTGAGCTGTTATTGCTTTTAGTGTTTTGTACTAAATGTACTTTTTATGTTTTTTTTTTTCTCTCCTTTTTTTTTCTTTTGATGATTCTGGCTTCCGTTAGTTTTGCAATAGTGACACCTAGGGACTCTAAAGAACATTGCATATGCTGCTATACTGTTCTCAGTACCTTTTAAAAAAGCAATCCCCGTGCTCTTTGAGATGCAGCAACAAAATGCTTGTGGGTCTTGGGGTTGAAGGAGAGAGAAGGCAATGGCAGCCTGGTAAGACAGATGGCTAGTTCCAGCCATCAGACTTCCAATCTAGCAACAAACCAAAAAAGAGCGGTAATTAAAAACTCTTTTTGTAGAGAACTAGCCAACCTTGGAGTAATACATTGTTTTAGCAGACTGTTAAAAGTTATTAATAAAATATCATTGTATTTATTTAGCATGTTCTTGTTTTAGCAATTTAATTGCTGTTTTCATCTTTGTAACAGGCATGTCCCATGGTGATTGCAGTAAGTGATTATTGTATGTGGTGCTTCCATTTACTGTCCTGTAATAATTTCTTCTCACATCTTCAAATGCTCTTCTCTTTTCTTTCTTCACTGTTCTCTGTATTAATCCTTATAAAGTTTTATTACAGCCTTTAGCCTATTTATTCTCTCCACTAAATTTTTTAGAATCATTTCTTCTAGTTTCTCACAGTTCTTCTGTGGCTCTATATGTCTCAAAACTTTTAATCCTTAATTAAACAATCATAAATGTGTTTATTAAATTCTTTGATTATATAAATGCTGATAAATAACTCTTATAAAACCATTTTGCACTGTTAAATTCAAAACAGGACATAAACAAAGTGTTTAACTTTGTACACTGTACAAGTTCTGTGCTTCATTTTAAAAACAAAAAGTAAATCTACTACATACCAATACATAAAATTCTTATAAACAGTTACAACCTCTGTGTCACATTTCTTTGTAGAGCGGGGGTGGGAGGACAGGCAACATTTATTGATGCTTTCTATATGCCAAGCATTGTTCAGCTCATTTGACATGAATTAACTCATTTCATCGCCATGACAATATGAGACAGGAACTAAAATTATCCTCATTTTACGAATGTTCATGGAATGTTTACGAATCCCCAAAAGGGAAACTTCAGCAGGGTACTGTATCAGCCTGCCACAGTTAATGTTATGAATTTAATATTTTTAATTCTTTCTTATACTTTGGAAGTCAGTTCAGGTTACTTTTCTTTTTCCCATTAACTAGCTTTCTCTTTGGGAGCTATTGCGTCTCCTTCACCCTTTGATGCCTGTTTTTTTTGTTTTTTTTTGTTTTTTTTTTATCTTTGCTGAGTACCTCCAGCTGTGTCTCTGGAAAAGCAATGTCTGCCCTCAAAGAGTTTATATTCTTTTGGCAGGAGTCCAGTAATAGTAATTCCAAAAACAAGGAATCACAGCAAATAATATGATTTCAGGTAGCAAAAATCCTGTGAAAGAAAGTAAAGCAATGTAAGGAAACAAAGAGGGATTGGGAAGACTGGACATGAAGGACTAGCTGTTTGAGTGGTGGGAAACACCTTCAGGAAGGAATGTTTGAAGTGAGACTCGAATGGCAGAGAGCACAGCGAGTGCAAAGGTCCTGAGGTAGGTAGGAATGATTGAATGTGCTGAGGAAAAGGAAAAAGACCAGGAAGGCTGGAATGTGTTAAATAAGAAGAATTCTGTGATGTGGCTCTCCTCTCTCTTTTTCCTTCCTCAGCTCTCTGACAGTCTGTTTTCTGCCACAGACCATGGTTTCACTGAATTCAAATAAATGGTGCGGAAAGGCAGCATCCTGAGATTCACCTATTGGAGTTGGGGGGGTGGGGGGGGGTGGGAAGAGCCACAGACAAGAGAATTGAACTGAGAAAGGTTTTACTCTGTGTACCTTCCACATATAATCACATCCCACACATTTCTATCTTATAAAGTCAGATTAAGATGAACATAAGGCAGAAGCAAAATCCCAGCCATCTTGACAGAGTCATTTATTCTTCAGTGCTTTTGTAGCACAGCACAGACCTTGGTTGCACTATACATATGGATGGTGACTCTTTGTGTGTCCACCACCCACTAGACTGGAAGCTTACAGAAGGCAGAGTCTGTGTCGTAATTATTCTTCAGTCATTTTTCTTTCTTGCATTTATTTATTCGACAAATGTTTCTTGAATGCCATCTATGTGCCAGTCTCTTGTGCTAGGTCTGTCTCTCTCTGTTCACAGACACAGCTCTCAACAAGAAAGACTTAACCTTTGTTCTCAAGTTTCTTATGACATTGCAGAGGAGAAATCCAATTAAATAGACAACAATAATAGAGTGTGCTCTGTGCCGTGATAAGTGATGCACCTCACCCAGCCTTGGGGAGTCAGAAAAATGTTCCAAGAAAATGACATTTGAGCCAGGACTTGGAAGTGTTAACTAAACAACACTTTAGTTTGTGTGTATATGTGTGTATGTTGAAGGACTGAGATGAGTGGAGAGTATACAGAATTTTTGATCTTAGGCAAAAACGATTCATGAACCTAGAGGTGAACTCAGCTGTGTATTGGATGAAAATGTGAATTTGAGTGAGTGAATGAATGAATGCTTTTGTCTACACACATGTTATAGGGGCAGCTTATGACATGGAAGTATAAAGTCAAAAGGTATTTTGTAAATTCACCTTGATATATCATTGTTCCAAATTCTTCCCATAGTTTCCCTATAGGCAGCCTCTTATGAAGACACACATCATTATCAAAAGGTTGCTTGCCTAGTTAATTATTCAATGACATATTTGGAAAGCAAACTAAGCATTCATTTTAGGGATGGGGATGGCCTTATCGATGGGGCTGGACTTTCCAAAGCCCCTTGACCAGCATTCCTTTCTCCTGAACATTGCCTGTATGAGAACTATGGGATGGATGAATGATTGAAAAAAAGAAGTCATAACCTTAAGGCTTTGCATATAAAGTAGAGTAGCTGTTGGTGTATTCTACATGCCAGAGGTAGCTTGCAGGCTTGGGAATTAGTTGGCTGGGTTCTGGTCTTTTCTCTACCATTAACTTGTGGTGTGGTACTGAGCAAGTAACAGTTCTCTACTGTACAGTGAAATGGTGTGAAGCAATGCTTAAGGTCCCTTCCAGATCTAGAATTCTGTGTTCATTTTAATTCTATCTGCTGAGAGTAAGGTAGTAGTTTGTATGGGCACCAGCTGGGCAGCTCCCTCATCCTTCCTGGCCAGCAGCCCTGTCCCGGATCCTCACTCCTCCAGAAGCATGCACATCTCCGGGCCCAGAGCACCCTAAGAAGCTGTCCTAATCTGCACTCTCATGGGTGGTTTCTGGTTGTCTACCACCTGTGTTTCTTCAGGGCCATGAATAACCATGCTCCTGATGTTCTTCCCCTCATGTCTGTTCTTCTAATGTGTTACAAGAGGGAGGCTCTTCCTGATGTAGCCTTTCTTTAGATTCCACATAGGGAGCCTCTGGTCTACCCATTTTCCCTTTCTCCCTTCTGCTCTAGAGCCATACTGCAAGCATTCAGATCCCTGCCCCTCTGCCAACCACCTGTATGTCCTTCGTCAAGGTTCTTAACCTCCCTTGTCTCAGTTTCTTCAACCATGAAATGTGGATAACATTTGTTTCTACTTCATAAGGTTATTCGTGAGGATTGAGATAATTCATAAAAAGTAGTTAGAGCAGTGCCTACCTAGCACACTGTAGGAACAAAATACATTGCTGACTTCATTCTTCAAATATTTTTTGTCCCATTCTAGTTCTAAAACGAGCATTAGAATTCTGAGGTAAATAGGACACCATCCCTGCCCTCAGGCAGTTAGTCCAGTACCCTTTATTGAGTGCCTCTTGTGGGGCAGACACCTGCCTAAATTACCTCATGGAATCCCCACCACGGTCCAGTGGATGCTCATTCATCTCATTTCATACTCGAGGAAAACTACAGCCCAGAGAAAGTCATGTGACCTTCCCTACATCGTGCAATTAGTAAATAGCAAATTTGGAATTGGAGCTCAGGTCTCTTAGACTCAAAATCTGGTGCTCTTTCCACTTCTTAACCCAGGCATCACAGGCTGCCATTACATGGTTTGTTTTGAAAGGAAAAAGAAGCAATGTATGATGGGAGTGATCATAATGGGAAATAAATTCTCCTTCCCAGCGCATCCACTTCCAGCTTTAGAAGTGGTGGGAAGGCTCATGAACCCAGCTCCCAGCAGCCCTTGCTTCAGCTCCTCTGAAAAGGATCTGTCTTTAAAAGCAAGGAGCCAGAAAAAATAATTCATACTAAAAACAAACTCTGTCATGAGTCATTTGACTTTGCTTTCCCCTGAACACATAGTTTATATCTTGGGCGAGCTAAGGCTAAAGGAACATCTGATATGTTTTAGTCTAGCACAGCCATTATTTAAGGAGCTTCACATCCAATGCATGCCCACTGGACCCCATGGTTTAAATCAAGCTTGTGCTGATGGGGCCTGACAATTTATTGTTTTTGTTGTAGTCATATTGGGGTGTGATTGTGTACGAATTTTATCAAGATGACAAGAATTGCTTTGGTCCAGAATTCAAGTTCTCGGATTGCAGTCTAGCCCATGTGGTAGTTATTTTGAGTGAACATGTGTACCAGAGGAATATGTATCTGTACACACTCGTTCAGATGTGTGAGCACCTTTGGAAATGAGAGACAGAGAGACAGAGAGAATGAGGGAAAGGTGGTTTCCAAATGAGCTGCTTTCCATTCCCATCAGCAGAGGAGGGAGCCTCTGCTTTGGGTCAGTGTATTTCTCAATCCCGGGCAAACAGTCTGTAACCCAGAGTACAAGGCAGGTGGCTCTGTCTCTGTGGCCAACTTGCTCTTCTTTAGATAATTGAAAAATGATAGGAATACACTTAGATATTGTAAAAACTCTAACAATATAGAAACAGAGAACAAAACACAAAAGGCACAAACCTCTCCTGATTACCCAGAGATGATCATTATTATATTATACATTTTGTATGTCTTTCTAACCTTTTTAATACACACATATGTAGAATCATATAGTACAAATTGTTATGCAACTTTTTTTTTCACTTAAATCGTTCTGCAAATTTTTTTCCACTGAAAAGAAATTTGGGGAGTATGTTAATGAATATAAAGTTGCCCCTTATCTATTACATATTGGTAATAATTCCAGAGTCTGCATACATAAAAAATTATTTAACCAATTTCTTATCGATAGACATTTAGGTAGTTTCTAGTGTCTGGCTTTTGTAAATGGTGTTAAGGATCATCACTGATATGGTTCCTTTTATACAAGGATAAAGACTTATCTTAGATACAAAAAAAGTGAAATTTCAACTAGAAGGATTTGTGCATTTAAAATTTTATTAGCTGTGGCCAAAATGTACTCCAAAAAGGCTGTCTTAATTTGTATTCCTGCCAATGGCGCCCCTGTGCCTTTGCCAACACTGGATATTGTCAACGATTTAACATTTTTGCCAATATGTTGGGCAGAAAATGACTTCTCATCATCCTCTTCCTTTGCCTCTGCCCTGTTACTAGTTAAGAGTGAACATTTCTTTATATCTACAGTCACTTGATTTATGTTTTCTGTTCATGGCCTATTAATATCCTTTCTTCATTTTTCTATAGAGTTGTTTGTCTTTTCCCCATTGATTTGGAGGAGTTCTTTAAATATTTTGTGGATCAATCCTTTGACATATACACTGAAGACTTTCTTATGATGTGGCCCTCATCATCTACCTTTGCTTATGATATCTTGTACAGGAGTTTTAAATTTTCATGTACTCGCATTTGTGAATTTCTTTCTTTATGACTTCAAGATTTCTTGGAAGCTTTCCCTATAAACTGTTTCTCCTGAAGCTGCTTTTCAGAATGATAACTTTTTAAACCTAAATACTCCAGGTTGGCAGAATGGTCTCTGTGTTTGGGCAGACACTCTAGTAATTGCAACATTAATTATAGGAAATTCTACAATCATATGGATCAGTCACAGGCCAATGAGAGGTACCAGGGAACTAGCCAAGAGCATACAACCCAACGTCATATATATTGTCCTTGGACCATACCAATCTCCTTACATGCCACCAGATTTGGGGATATCACTGTTGCTCTGAGCCTTGGTTTACTTATCTATAAAATGGAATGAATCACGATTTTAAAAAGTGATTATGAGGTTTAACAACTTCCATGTTTCAGCACCTGGTAGCTACTCAATACATGTTTGTTTTTGCCTGTCCTGACAAAGCCCAACCCCCTCGAACATTTAAATGTAACTGGTCATTTAACACTTTTGACTTCCATCTCTTCTGAGGATTTTGTAGCTGAACAGTAGAATCACAGCTTGCTTAAAAGTCTGAGGCAATTTCCTCATGATGCATCTCAGTGGGCCTAAAGGAAACAAAACACCTACACCATTGCTCAATGCTGGAAAATCCTCCAGGGTGGCCAACCCCTTTTGGAGGAGAGGAGCCAGCACTCTGGGGGCCTGCTCCAGTCCACGTTGGTGGAGAGTTCCTTCTTCCAGAGCTTTTGTAGTTTCTGGACTCACTGAGCCTCCTGCCTAGACGAGGAAAATTCCCGCTGCCTTTGAAATCATCTCTTCCCCTCACCTCACCTGTCATCCTTCACTCATTACCAACACACTGCTCAAGGCTGGGAGCCCAGACACTTGAGCTGGACTGCCTGAGTTCAAAATCCACCTCTGTCACTCTTGAGAGGCCTAGAGCAAATTTCTTAATTTCTTCCTGCATTAGTTTCTCTGTCTTGAAAATGGGAATTGTAGTATTACCTACCTCATAGAGCTGTTACAAGAGTTAATGTTTATAAAGCACTTGGCACACAGCACAGTGTGCAAGGAGCTACAAAGAAATCATGTGGTGTATGAATCCTGGCTCCTCCTTTCACAGCCACTTGACTTTGGATAACTTACTTATTCCAACCTCAGCACTCTCATTTGTAAAATAGGTTGGAAAATATTCCACAGTATTGCCGGGAAGGTCAAACGGGATAATGTATGTAATGATTATAGGTATTCAATAAGTGGTGGCTAGTATGATAATGATTCTTGAAAAGGGTAGGAAGAAACATGAAGCAAGTATCCGGTGCTCAAAAGCAAAAAGGTTGGTGATTACAAGAGAAGGCTCTGAAGTCAGACACTGGGTTAGAGTTCAGCCTTTACCACTGTTGTCCCCCCTGTGACATTGGACCTAACCTCTCCAACATTCGGTTTCTTGATCTACAAAATCAGATTGGTACTCATATCTCCTTTCCATCCACGGGAAGATCCCTGTCTGCGGTCAGTGGTTCCTGGGCAGCACAGGCAGAGCCCAGGCCCAATCCGCCCTGGTGGATCAGGAGCACAAAATAGGAAAGAGATCAAAACTCAGGAAGGGAAACTGAGGCAGAAGCGTGGTTTCTATGGATCGGTCCAAAATGATTGGGGCAGAGAGAAAAACACAAGGATGTCTATCAGATTTATCTTCAGCAACATATATCATTTTAATTATTAAAACAGTCTTGTTGGGTACTATTACTTCCAGTCTTCCCCTCATGAAACTGAGGGTGAGAAAGGTTAAGTGACTTGTCCAAGGTCACACAACTAGAAAATGGAGGATCTGGGATTTGAGCCAAGGTCTGTCTGGCTCTAAATCCCTAATGATATGCTGTTAATATATGTCCTGCCTCTGTTAGGAATGACTCAGAGGCCAAGCAAGAGGGGGAAGGGGAGAAAGTGGGAGGGATGACACTTTCTCTGGAAAACCAGAGGAGGCAGAGGCAGGGGCAGTAGGCCTAGAGCCCACAGCCTGCATGTAAAAGTTTGGAAATTTTGCCCTGAGAAACAAGGGAGTGTTTTCAGCTGAGGCCAGTTTCAACTGTAGCCTGTGTACTAGGCTGAGTGAGGGTAAACCAAAACAGAGCCATAAATAGCATTCCCCAAAATTCTCACCACAACAGCCCACAGTGCTCCTTCTGTTTGGCAATGACTGTTGAAACACTTCTCGTGAACATGGCTGAATCTGTCACTGTTCACGAAGTCAGTCACAGCCCATTTGAGTGCGGCTTTTGGGTGTGGATAGAGATGCAAGAATCATCAGATGGTCAGCCATGATGGAGTCTCAACAAATGGCCTTGCCCCAAGAACCAGCATCCTAGGACTAGGGACAGGCCTTCCTAAAACCACCTAGTTCAGTGGACATGCCCCAGCCTCTTACAGAATATTTTTTTATATCTATCCTTTCTCTAACTTAAAAAAAAAAAGTATCAAAGCTAGAAGAAATTTTAACAGGTTGTCTAGTCTAATGCATTGAAAAGATGAGACATTTGGTTCCAGAGTAGGAGGTGATGCTCCCAAGGTTATAGATAGAAAATCCAAGACTAGAATCCAGGCCTCCTGATTCTTAGTCCAAAGCATAACATTAATGCTACCCTCCTGAACCTTTCCACTGCAGTAAGAAAAGGTCTGCCAGCCTCTCCAAAGGCAGGGCTGGGATGTGGGAAAGATGGGAAGGAGGATGAGTTTATACTTCATGCTTTTACCTTCCCCCCAACATTCCCCCCTCCACCCCATTTCAGTATTTCCTCTCACCTGTCAAAACTAACTAGTCCTGTGTGCTCAAATCTCATCCTTGAAAAGCAGCTCCTTGTATTTCCAGAGTTATTGCTGCTCACCTATCCAGGGCTTTTTCTATGAAGCGGTGCTATCTCTTGACAAGTGGAAAGGCCCCTGGACTGGTAAGATGCCTGGCTCAGCCCCTACTGGGTGGGCTTACCTAGACAAGACATTGCTCCCCACCCCAGGCATTGTTCCTCATCTCTTGGGTGCAGGTGAAAAAGAGGAAAGGAAGGGATGTTAACTGATCACCTGATACCATGTTGGATTGTATAACCACATTTAATCTTTAAGTTGGATTACGTGAGGGAGGTATCTCCCTTTACAAATGAGGATTTCATAGTTTAGAAAGACAAATCACTTGCTCAAAGCCACGCAGCCAGAAAGTGAGAGTTGGGACCTGAACCTAAATTTGTCTGAAAATCTGAAGTATAAGCTCTTTCAGGGTCATCAGGCTAGAGAAAGTGAGATCGATGTATGTGCGCACATACATACCACCGCCCCCCCCACACACACACACAGAGTGAAAGAGTGCTTCCTAAAGTGTGATATGCTACCGACAAGTGAAAGGTGATAAAGATGATTAGCCACCCAGGCCAGGACAAGAATAAAATGGCTCCCAACAGGCCAGTTCTGGCCTCTGGAGACATCTGCCTTCCGCAAAGAATTCTGGGCATTGAAGCCATTACTCAAAGAATCTACTTACAAGTTGATAGGAGTAGAGAACTGTTTAGGAGCAAGGATCTATCAGCTAATCGAGGAGTCCTCCAATGTCATTGGAGGGCTACTGCAGGCAGGGCTGGCTGCATAATTTGTGGGACCAAGTGCAAAACAAAAATGCGGGACCCTGGTCCAGACTAGGGAAGTCACCCCTTCCCAGAGGCCTGCTGTCATAACTCATGGCTGACAGGTGACCGACCCCCAGGGTTTCCAGCTTCCCAGTTACCTACCCAACACTCCATGGCAGTGGGAGGTGGTGGGGGGTGGAGAGCTCCTGCATTGCCCCGCCCTGTACTGAGCACAACAGGCTCGCTACCCGACCTGGTTCTCCCCACACCTGTGCTTGTTCCTATGTTTCCTCCCATCCCACGCAACCCTTTCACCACCAGGGGTGCATGGTCAACAACAATGATGTGGAGTAAGGTACCTGAAGGCAAAAAACAGACAACTAAGAACCAGAAAAGAAAAGGCAGCAGCAGACTACCCGGCCCATGCTCCATTGTCCCATCAGCCTTCCTTTACAATGCCCAAATTCTAAGGTAAAATTAAGAATTTCAAACAGCATCTGCAGATCACTAAACCCCAAGCTTGGGCCCTTCCTGGCGTGGGGCCCTGGGTGACCACACAGGTGACACATCCATGAGTGGCCCTTACTGAAGGTCCTTAACAGAGTTTCATTAGTCTAGGGGAAACGAAAAAATAAGGGCAGTGTATAAGTGTTTAACAAAGCTAAATGTAGAAAATTTAAATGATTTCCCTTTATTCTAAAATCAAGTTAAGGTTTTTTTGTTTTTGTTTTTGTTTTTTTTAGTATTAAAATCTCCTTTTTGTTGTGACAAAACAGTCAGAATAAATGTTGAGTAGTTGTTTTTTTCTAAGGTTTTTATATGGCAAAATACAAAGCCAATAAATTTTTGCAGGTCTCCAAAAGGTTTGGATATTTTATAGGTCCAAAGTTTGGGAACTCCTGACATGGGCCTTCAGTGAAGATAGTCCTTCCTGCTTGTGGAAATGCAGGCTCTTCTTTAGCCATCAGCATCAGAAAGTCTCCACCCCACATACAATGAGTATACTTCAGTATGTTCTAGGTACATCTTTGTTTTTGTGAAGTCTAAAGTCTGGTAGAGTCTGTTAGAAGAGGCAACACAGAATAAGGGTATCAAC
Source organism: Eidolon dupreanum (assembly GCA_028627145.1). Lineage (NCBI taxonomy): Eukaryota > Metazoa > Chordata > Mammalia > Chiroptera > Pteropodidae > Eidolon > Eidolon dupreanum. Next base: position 35,912,235 of record CM053502.1, read on the forward strand.
ATCAAAATTCAAAGTCTGAAACTTCCCGGTTTCTTAGGACCCTAGAGAGAGAAGGGCACAATGTCAGTCATTTCTCCAAATCTCCCAACTGTCCAGAGAAGTGAAGTGGAACAGTGATCATATACCTACAACAGATCTCATGTCCTGGCATCATTATTAATAATCGATAACTAAAAGTGTCTAGGACACAAAGGCAAGCTTATTGGGATCTACGGCCACTCTGATTAAATGCCCCTTCAATTCTCCTGAGGTAACAAGCCTGACAGAGGCTGCTGTTTCCCTGGGCAGGAAGCCCATGATGGCCAGCTGAAGGGTGGCATCTGTCCTGCCAGAGGCTTGGGTTGGGTGTCAGTCTGGAGCCTGGACTACAAAGACCTAGTGGTGGGTGAACCTGTTTAACTCCTATTCCAGTGGCTTCCATCATTGCATGGTCTTGTACAATTGTCAAGTTGAAGGCCAAGCCACTCTCTCTTTCGATGAGGGAAAACAGATCAATACGATGGTCCACCGAACTCTGGAGATAGACAACAAGCAGAGTCTTTTGGGGATTGTCACCGAAATGATTTTACTCCAGAAGATGTAGAATTAAACATAAAGCAGACAGCTGATCGCTGTGAAATGCACATGCACAAAAACAGCCATTATAGTATCTTCTCAGCTACAGAACCAAAGAGGCTTTCTATAGAATCTACTAGTTGGTAGACTAGGCTTTGGGGTGAGAGGAAGGAGGAAAAGAGAAATAACAAGTCACATAGATGGACAATTTTGAAATATACAAAGTCTGGGCCATTTAATGGGATCATTTTTTTCTTTTTATTCCATGTATTTGAGATATGGAAAGAAATCTTTGCTGTATCAGCTTTAGAGTCTCAGGTTTAAGAAGCCGATCATTGATCCAGGGAAAGAGTTACATAAATCACACTTTCAAGGCCTTCAGACAAAGAACTTGGGGCAAGCTGGAGAGTTTGCAGGGAATTTTGGTGACATTTCTGGATGCCCTTTGTTTCCCCCTTTCAAGAAAAGCTCTTTCTTTCCTTGCTTTCTCACATAACGGCTTGGAATTCGTGCCCCGCCCCCCAAATGCATTTAAATTTGCTGGTTTTTTTAAGAGTCAGGGCATGAAGCGTTTTCCATGGTAGAAAAGTTATGGCATTCTAAAGCAGAACTAATGTGCGATATGGGAAGGCTGCCGTATTTGTGCACTTAATTAGGCCTCCCCAAAGGCAGCTGATCCATCGTGTCATAGGAAACCGACACCGAGGCCAGGGAAGGCTGAAACTGTGTGATCACCCGAGAGGGTAGTGAACGTGGACTGCGCACCTGTTCCCTAGTGACTGGAATCAGGATTCAAAGGAAGTAAAGTTGGGGCTTTCCAACAATGCTCGTTTGGAACCCGGGCCCGGTTTCATCATTTGATGTGTCACCAGTGTTTGTGTCAAGTCCCATAACACTCGGAGAATGAGGACTAGAGCAAAGTCCGTTCTCTTTCGGCCTATGAAATAAGGTTTTGGTTCTGATAAGGAATTCAAAGTTGACAAAAATTGCAGTGGAAAAAAGTACTGACTTTAGAGTCCAAGACTGTGCTCTGACTCTGATTCTGCTTCTATTACAAGATGTCAGATCTTGGAGAAGTTAATAAGTTCTGAGCTTGAGTTTTCTTTCCCCCCAAAAAGGGCATTCTAACACCTGTCCCATGGTTTCATTACAATAACAACAGCTAGTATTTGTTGAGCAATTACTTTGTGCTGGGCACTCTTCAATCCTCTGGCCGCTAGGAGGTAGAGTCTCTGTTAGAGGTTTTGAAACTACTTACTCCCTATGTGCCAATTCTTGTCCACTGCCCGTTTTTTGCAAATAATGTTTAATTGGAACACAGCCATACCCATTTGTTCACATGTACTCACTCTATGGCTGCTTTCATGCTACATTGCAAGACTGCATAGTTGCAGCAGAAGCTGTGTGTCTCACAAACCCTAGAATATTTACTGTCTGGCCCTTTACAGAAAAATACTGCCAACCCCTGCTTAAATTATCCCAATTTAAAAATGAAGAAAATCAGCCATAGGCATTTTAAGTAACTAAGGTCATACAGCTGGTAACAGAACTAGAATTTAATCCTAATTTAAGCCTTGACTCCAGAATGTGTGCTCTTCACCAGTATCTCATGTATAATATATAAAGTGCCTAGCACAATGCCTGGCACATAGGAGATGATTGACATATCTGTTTGATTAGCAGTCTTTTGCATTCACCCATGACACTCATTTTTCTTCTGCCTTCCTTCCTAGGTTCCTATCAATTCCAACTGCCTTTTCCTTCTCTCCTGATTACATTTTCAATTCGGCATACTCTGGGAAGTTTTATAGCTATCATCTCAATCCGTCAAACAGTTCTGTGAAGGTAGAATCATTACCTTCACTTAAACTACACGTGACCTCTGATCTCCCAGGAATCTACATACCATTTGGAAACCCTCAGAGGAAATGCTGGTGGGGACGTATAGAACATTTTTTTATGCTGAAAATTAACATTAAAGAAAAACATCTCAGTGGTTGCTTGAGAAAGAATTACAGTTGAATTGGGAAAGAAAATCAAAATATTAGAACAACAGCAGGCATTTTAAAAGTTATTTAGTGCAGATCATAAGTGAGTATGGATTCAGATAAGACAATGGGCCGGGTATATGGGGTGTGTGGACAGTTTCCTGGTGACAGTCCAGTGTAAGCTGGGCCTTAAACATGGGGCAGGATTTAGAAAGGAAGAGCTCAGATTTAGGCATCATGGAGTGATGGAACAGAGAGAAGACAAATGGAAATGTCTCAGTGACATGGGCCTGACAAATGCCAGAGAACTGTGGGAATTAAGAATGGGTATAGATTGGGGACAGATGGTGAAGGATTTTGAAGGCCAAAGAGAGGGGTCTGGGTTTTAGAATAATAATAGTGGTAATTATGATAACAGGATTGCTGACCAAGGCACTATGTGTGTGTGTGTGTGTGTGTGTGTGTGTATGTATGTGTATATATACCTCCTCTCCTTTAACCCAGCCAACTGTTCCATGATGCAGATATTATCCTATTTTGCAGCTGAGAACATTAAAGCTTAGATTGTAGCCATCAAATATTAGTGGAAAAATTAGAAATATTCCACATGCTTACTTTAACAGTGCAGGGCTTTTGTGCTGTTACTTTCTTCTGTGGAAACATGTGTTTGTGGTTGGGATTTTATAATTTAGGTTTTGCCAGTAAAATTGTTCCTGCTTGTTCTGATGCTGTTATCTATTATCAATTATTCATGGACTCAGACAGAGAGGAATTAGAGGCTCTACACCACCTAAGAAAGTCTGAAACTTCCCACCACAGGCAATGGGGAGCTATGGAGTGCTTCTGAGCAAGGGATGCTGTAATGAAAGAAATTATTCTGCAAACAGGATCAGGCTGGATAGGAGCCAGAAAAGACATGAAGGAGGAGGTATAATGAACCCAGAAGTGTGATATGCAATTGTGAGGCAACCTGGGATTAAGCCACAGAAGTCTGTGTTTGAGATGACTGAAGAGGACATAGCAAGATGAGAAGGGCATATGAATGGAGTCAGAAGGTCATAACCAGCACTGCTCAGACCCTACTACTAGACAGCTGTGGTTGAGGAACAGAGGACTTGGCGTCTGAAGACTTAGGTTCAAGTCCTGGCTCCACTGCTAAAAATGTACTGTGTGCAGGAGGGAAAAAGGAAGAGTTATGCACTGATTGAGTTATACAGCATCTCATTTTGTCTTCCCATCAGCTCTGGGAAGTGGTAATAGAACTATACATGAACACTTCTTTGTGTCAGCACTTTCTATATTTTCTTCTAGCCATTTTCTATATGTTAACTCATTTTACCTTTATACCCATGAGATAGGGGCATTGTTATCCCTTTTAAAAAAATGGGAAGATTAAGGCATAAAGACGTTAAGGCTATGGTGACACCATTGGTTAATAGAGAAACTAAGCTTTGAACCCAGGCAATTTGGCCCCTGAGTCCATGCTCTTAGTCACTTTCACACTGCCTCTTAGGTGAGTTTACCCAGAGAAGCATTCTGAGGTTAAAGTTATCCCATCCCACCCCTTCACCTGTACATTGACACTCCCACCTTTACACCAAGGGGGTTAGGACCTCCCACTGGGAAGGCTCTTTGCCACAGCCTGGTGTTGATCACAGCCCGTCTGGAACCTTTCACTTCATCCCTCCAACCCCCAGACTCTCACTCTGGCTTCCTGGTTCCGGGCCACTCCCAGCACCCTTAGTTCTAGCTTCCACCTTAGTAAGACTGGTGCCCACTACCTCTCCTCCAGCTCCCCTTCTCTGAATAATTTGCTTTTGCCCTCGAGGCACTTTTACCTACAGCTCAGCACCCAGCATCCTACCCCCACTTCTCCCGCCAGCCCACATGAGTGGCATCCCCACTAGATTTGTACTAGCGCCTCAGAAAAGGATTGGACCATGCTCAGCCACCTTCTCAAGGGCTGGGCCCTGGCAGCTTTACCAGTCCCACCTGTTCCTGATAGCTGTCAGTCCAACCAGATGAGGCTATTCTGGGGAGCAGCAAAAAGACTTCTTCACCCTCATTAAGTCTTTCTTAACAAAACAAAGCAAAACAAAACAAAACAAAAAACAAAAACAGTCAAAAGTGCCTCTAAAACATGAGCTCTAAAATACTCCATGGGAGGCTATAGCAGTTATGGGCTCATTCTCTGAAATCAGAAGGAGATGGATTCAAAATCCATTTCTTCCACTTGCTAGCTATGTCATCCTAGGAAATTTGCTCCGTTTCAGTTCTTTGTTGCAAAGTGGAGCTAAAAAAGAAGCCTTACCTTATTAGGAAGTTGTGAAAATTCAATGAAATGCTATATTTGAGTACATATCACAGCACCTGACCAGCAGTAAGTGCTCAATCAATGTTAATTATTATCAGCATTATATTGTCATTACATAAAGTATCATTTAAGACTTCCTGGAGATATTTCATTCAGACAGTTATTCAACAAACATTTATCAAAAGACTACTACTTTGACAGAACCATGCCAGGTGCAAATATAGGATGTATAAGTATGTTTATCAAAGAAAACACTGCATGTTAATCATTTATTATAGGTCAGACATAGTTCTAGGCATTTTAGAGACATCATTTAATCTTGATTAGGGCTTTGCTGACAGACATTATAATTGTCATTTTACAGATAAACAGAGGTTCACAGAGATTAACTCCCCAAAGATGTGGCCAGGGACTGAGTAAGGTACTAACTACTCTTGAATAACCCAAGATATTCTGAGCTCAGGTCCCCAGTATTGAGAGATCCATATTTTACTCCCATACTCATGTAATAGCATGTCTTTGTTTAGGTACCTTTCTGGATAAAGGGAAGTTCACAGGAAAGTGTTGATTTCATCCTTACTGGTCCAAATCTCTGAAAGAAATGAGCATTCTTGAGCCTCTCTTAGTATGCGGTCCATGAGCCCGGTGGGCTGTACTGTGATGATTGGGGGTTCATCATCATGCAGGGTGCCTTCTCTTACTATGTAGAACTGGAAATAGAGATGGAGAAGGCAGCAGGTAAGGAACTCATACTAGACTTACCCCAGGCATACTCTGCAAGTTATTTTGCTTTGCTTTTGAAACAAGTTCCTGTCATGAGCTTGCTTTTTGGATTTGTGCCTTCAGCCTCCAGCCATTGAAAGCCGAGTATGTCAAGGGAAAAAAGGTCCTTCAGTTAGTTGAGGTTTTAATTCTGTTTCTTCTTTGGTGGTTTGAAACTAATTACAGACTCTGGGTTGTTGCCTACATGTACAAAATGAAATGAGAGTTTGAGCCAATTACTTTAATAACAAAGAGAGGAAAATCCACTTTTCTTTCCATTATCTAAAGATTTCAGGCATATGTAAGTTTTTTAAAAATTGAATTATATGAAAAATTGGCCTCAAGCCTTCATTTCACTTTGTAGATGTAGAAACAGTCTCAAATTTTGTTTCAGAAAGGAGATGACAGGTCTTAGACTGCTTCTACGGAACTACAGGATCTCATTGGAACAACTGTGGCTAAGAGATTTCAGTATTGTTATGATCAAATATCTGTGTGTGCTTAGGGGAGGATGGTGTACTATATATTTCAATTTTTAAAAAAGCTAGCATACCTGGAATAAATTTCAGGATGAAGAGCTTCTATTTATCTTATTGATTCATTTATTTAGTCCTTGCTGTGGCCTGCCTTTTCTGACTTTATCTCCTGCTCTGTTGTGCCTACCCAGGCCACCATCCCATCTACCCCAGCCTCTTTGCTCTCTTTCCACAAACTATACACACCCACTTCAAGGCTTCCATACTTACAGTTCCCTCTGCATGGAATCTTCTTCCCTTAGATATTTGGCTCACGCGCTCATTCCCTTCAGATCTCTGCTCAGTCATCATTTTATCAGAGAGATGACACTCCTGGCCACCCTATACAATTACCTGCTCCACTCCTATCATTCTTCAGCCCCCTTACCTACTTGATTTTTTCATCTGACATATGTGTATACATGTGTACATTATTTTAATTAAGCTTACTTTTTAGAAGTTTTTTATTTACAGAAAAATTGTGAGGATATATACAGGGAGTTTTGCTAAGCCCTATACTCAGTTTTCTTTATTGTGAACATCTTACATTAGGGTGGAACATTTGTTACAATTGATGACCCAGTATTGACGCATTACTATTAGCTAAAGTCTATATTTTATTCAGATTTCTTTAGTTTTTATCTGATGTCCTCTTTTTCAAGATCCCATCTAGGATATTAGATTACATTTAGTCATCCTGTCTCTTTAGGCTCCTCTAGTTTTTGATGACCTTGACAGTTTTGAGCAGTACTGGCCAGATATTTGGGATTTGTATGATTTTTTTTTTCTCATGATTAGACTGGGGTTAAAGTTTTTGGGGAACAAAACCTCAAAGATAAAGTACTATTCTCATCACATTATATCAAGGATACATATTATCAACATGACTTTTTACTGTTGATCACCTAGTTGAGGTAGTGTTTGTCAAGGCTCTCTACTGTAAAATTACTGTTTTTTTCCACTTTCCCTACAGTACTCTTTGGAAGGAAGTCACTATGTACATCCCATACTTAAGGAGTAGAAGTTATGCTTCACTTCCTTGGAGGTGGAATAGCTACATCAATTTGGAATTCTGCATAAGAAATTCATCTCTTCTCATTAATTGAATGAATTTATTCATTCAATCATTTCTTTGCAACAGTGTGGACTCATAGATATTAATATTTTTAGTTATAATCCAATACTGTATTTTGTTGCTCATTTGTTGCAGTTTTGATCATTAGAAGCTCTTCAGGTAGTTTTCTCTCTCTTACATAAGCCCAGAATTGTGTTTTCTTTAATTACTTTCCTACTTTCTGGCACTACAAAATGTTCCAAGCTCATTGTGTGTATTTCCTGCCTCAGCCCTAGAATCATCCACTTTTCCAAGGAACCATGATTTTTTTTTTTAATTTCAGAATGGTATTAGAAACCAAGATCGAAGTATTAAGTGTGCTGACTGCTTTTTAGCTATTGTTGCCTCTAGGCTCTCCCAGCTGACAGTGCAAGGAAATTTATGTGTGTATTCTAATCTGTATGTATACTCATATCTGTAAATATTTCTACATGTAATCATCAGTGTTCCACTGTATAGAGGTACCAATTTGTTTATTCATTCATCTACTAAAAGACATCCTGGTTACCTTAAGTTTTTGGTGATTATGAAAAAACATTCACATGCAGGTTTTTATGTGAACATAAGTTTTCAAACCAGTTGGGTAAACATGTATTGTGGGATAATTGCTGGGTTGTATAAGACGACCATGTTTAAGTTTGTTATAAACTTCCAAATTGTCTTTCAAAGTGGTTGTATTATTTTGCATTTCCACCAGCAAAGAATGGGAGTTCCTGTTGCTCCATATCCTCATCACCATTTGGTATTGTCAGTTTTTTGGATTTTGGCCATTTTAATATATGTGTAATGGTATCTCATTGTTGTTTTAAGTTGCAATTCCCTAATGGCAAATGATGTTTAGCATCTTTTCATATGCTATTTGCCATCTGTATATCTTCTTTAGTGAAATGTGTGTTAGATTTGATTTGCTAATGTATTATTGAGTATTTTGCATCCATATTCATGAGATATATTGGATTTTAGATTTCCTTTCCTGTAATATCTTTACCTGGTTTTGGTATTATATAATGCTGGCTTCAGAATGAGTTAGGGTGTCTTGTATTTACTTCTGTTTTTAGTGAAAACTGGTATAATTTCTTCAATATTTGGTAAAATATACTAGTAAAACCATCTGTGGTGCTTTGTTATTGTTGTTGTTGTTTTTAGGTTAATAATTATTGATTCAATTTCTTTAATAGACACAGCTCTATTCAGATGATCTGTTTCTCCTGTGTGAATTTTGGTAGTTTGCATTTTTTAAGGAAATAGTTCATGTTATCTCAGTTATCAAATTTGTGGGCATAGATTTGCTCATAGATTCTTTTATTATCTGACTTGATGTCCACGGGATCAGTAATAATGACCTTTCTCTAATTTGATGTTAGTAATTTGTGTCTCCTCTCTTTTTATCTTGGTTAGCTCAGCTAAAGGTTTATCTATTTTAGTAATCTTTTTGGTTTTATTGATTTTCTCTGTTGTTTTCTCGTGTTCAATTCCATTGATTTCTGCTTTTGATTATTTTTCTTCTTCTTTTCTTCTTCTGCTTGCTTTAGACTTAAATTATTCCTCTGTCTTTGGACTTCCCTAAGAACTCCTTAGAGTCTGTGTTTATAGCTCTTGCATCTGTAATCAACCATTATTATACTAGAGGCTTGCTGGTGTAGTTTTAAAGTGTGGGGAAGGGAAAGCACACTATAATCTTTTGATTAAATCTTAGCATTTAGTGAGCCTCTGTCCTTGGGCTGTGACCTTCACAGTTGTTTCTTACCTTTTTTCCTTCCTCTTTGGTGAGACAGGAAGTCTAGAGGGGGCTAGAGTTAGAGAGAGGTCCTTCCCCTAGGTGGGATATGGCTCTGGCAAAGTCTTTTCTCCTTAAGAGTAGGCCTTTGTTATAGAGGCCTACTTCACAGTGTTTGTTCTTTTCCTCCTCCTGCTGGAGCCAGGAGGGGATCATTCTTGCTTCTTTACAGTGAGAACCTGGTAAGATTCCTGGAATTAAAACCCATGGAAGTGTGGGCCCCCAACTGAGACTGCAGCCCCAGTAGTTTCTCAGTCTTATGCTAGACCACACTCAGCCCCCAGCATTTCATCAAAATCACCACTTAAGTATCCCTACAAGTTTGTGGCTCCAGTGGCTTCAGCTCTAGGTAAGGAGTTCTCAACTGTAGCTGTCCAGATTTTCCTTTCTCTCCAGGTCTCAGGGTGGTGGTTTGCCCTGCAACTCCAGTTCTCCAAAAAATCCAAGAAAGATCAGTGATTTTCAGTTTGTTGGCTTTTTTTCTTGTGAGAATGGAAGTGATGGCTTCTATGCTCTTTACATGTTAGAGCTGTATCTGGAAGTCTCTCTATATTCCTTAATGTACTTCCCGATTCTTCTTTTGTTCACTGCTATATCCTCAGTAGCTAGTATAGTATTTACTTAATAAATATTTGTTAAATTAATTAATTAGTTGATATTCACTGACTATATCAGTATACTAGCCATTGTGCTCTGTATGCAGATTCAGTGACAAAGAAAGACTTCATATGTCTACAGTTATTATAGGGGTGGGAGGAGGCATGGTGGACATATACTTTAAATGGAAATAGCAATGAATTATGGATTAGAGTGTGAGGTTATTGAGCACAGAAGACATGTACCTAAACTAGCTTAAGCAGGAGGGAGGTCAAACATTGCCAGAGGAGGAAACCATCACCTGAGTGGAGTTTTAAAAAAATAAGTAGCTTCTCGTCTATATGAGGGAGGGTGATCCTGGCAAAGGGGACAGCATAGCCCTGATAAAGTCCATGTCGGACAGTGTGCAAAGTAATTTTCTCAGCCCACCTCATGTAACATTTAGTACTCCATATAAGGCAGGCACCATGAACTCATTTCACAGATCAGAAAGTTTAAGTGACTTGACAAAATGTCACCAATGCTGAGTGATGGAGCAAGGTCATTTGAGTCCAAAGTCCATTTTCTTTCTACTACAAAGATGACTAAAATGACTAAAGTACGACTCAGAGTCTGGTGGAGAAGCCAAACCCACCAGTACTCCCTTTGAATTTGCTTCATTGTTGTTTTCCTCTAAGAATTCAGCCCTAGATGTAGTGAGCTGAAAATCAGGGCTGTTTTGCAAATGCCCACAAACCACTGGGAGGAGTTTTGTCAAAGAAGGCGGGAAAGAAAAATAAATGTGGGCTTCTGCTCTTTAAACCTCAGCCCAGGGGGGGCGGACTTCCCGGAATGCTTCAGGCCGCTTCAAAGGCCCATTGTGGACCGTCTCCAGATGTGCGCAGAAAACCTTACGGGGGAGCTTCCCAGTGAAGAGTCCTTTTAAGCTTGAACTAAGATGAAGGAAGTTGACATGATGAATCCTACCAGGTGGCCCGTTTTCTGAAGGAGCCCAGATTCCACCATAACCTTAGAAAGAACGGGCGAGGGCGGGTGGTGGGGGAGTTAGCCAGTTCAGATTCCTTTGCCCAACAGTACAGCTTCTTTGATTGCAGAAAGCAGGGGTCTTTGTTGCTGGAGTGAGGGGTGGGGGCATTCACCAAATGATTTATCTACCTGTAAATCGTTAGTGACAGCCTGGTCCTTCCTTCAGCACATCTCGTGAGGGCTGGGAGGGATTTCAGGATTGGAAAAAATCGAGGCCCTGAGTGATTCGTGCAAGTTCGTTCCTACAGTGATATGTTGCTAAGTGTTCTGAGAGCCAGCATCTTCTGGATTTTTGCTCTGAGGCTCTACCCTAAATCTGTGCTTAAGCTGTCTGCCTAATACCCCATCTGTCCTGGGTTCAAGATCCCATTTTATTCTTACTCGACACAGGAAAGTCAGAGAGACCCAGGTTTGAATCCTGGCTCTCCAGTTAGCTGTGTGATCTTGGTCAGAATAACTTCAACTTGACCAAGCCTCAGTTTCCTCTTCTGTGAAATGAGGGTAATTTAGCTGTGAGGAGGGAATAAATTGCTGAGTTGACATACACAAAGTGCCTAGCACAGTGCATGGCAGAGAATAAGGATTCAGTCTATTTTCATTCCCTTCCTCTTCCATCCAGCCATATGGGAAGGCAGGGGCTGCCCCATTTGGCCTTTGAATGTTCCTCTGTAGCTGTTTTTAAATCCACTCCCTGCAGTGTCCACATGCACTTAGCTGAGTATTTTAAGATCACAGTGTATTTAGGGGAAAGTCCTTTTGGTTACAGCTAAAATTAGGCCTCTTTTTTGCCCGTCTGTTTACCACCCCCCTTCCTATTTTAACTAATTAGAGGCATTGACACTAAGAAACACTTGAGAAAAGTTGGGAGAACAGCTGGGAGTTGTTCTAGATACCAGCAGCTGCTCCCTCTCAGCATGCAGGCACGGAAGAGGACTGTTCTGAGTCCGGGAAGCGGGAAGGGTGCCTCAGAGAAGATGGAATGCCAGGGTCTGCCTGCAGCTTGGCAAAGGGAACAGGGGTGGGAGTCTTCTCATGGTGTCTCCTGCCGTCTACTGAAAGGGGTGGGAGGACAGAGAGAGTAATGGAAACAGGGAAAGAGACGGGGAAAAGAGGTGAAGGGAAGTAAGGCATAGGCAGTTTAGCTAGTTGGTTAGTTATTTAATTGGTTATTTCATGCACACCACCTATATGTACTACTGCTGTATTCTTCCAACTGGCCACATGCTCCAGGCTGCTCTCTGTCCCACTGAAACAAGAAGGGGCATTAAAAAATGCCACTTTTGCCCCCTAAAACTCCTGCAGTAAGTTTCCATCCTTAAATTTAGGAAAAACTCTAGAACCCATCACAGGGCCCCTGAGGGCCTGGGTGTGCCTTCTTCCTTCATATCTGTAACAGCTCAGTCCCCCTGCCTTTTCCTCCACTTCACAGATCTTTCTCTCCTGGAGCCAGATTACCCGAGTTTTATCCCATTTCTCTACCTTCTAGCTGCGTGACTTTGGGCAAGTTACTTCACTTCTCTGTGCCTCATTTTTCTTATATGAAAAATGGGGACAATAACAGTAATTACCTCACAGAACTGATGTGAGGATTAAATGAATAGTTATTAGATATTTAGATTAGTTACTGGCACATAACAGCTGTGCAGTCAGTTTTATCTGTTGTTGTTACCATCACTGTTATTGTTCTTTCTTTTATTCCCTTGGCTGTAATGCTGCCCCTCCCACCCACACATAAATATTTTCTTGACGTAGGTCCTTCTCTTCCTTCAACTGTGAGCTTAAATGTCACTCCCTGAGAGAAGAATTCCCCAATCCCCCCCTATCTAAGCTAGTGTTCCTCACATAATATCCTGTAGCCCCTTGTACTCCACAGTACTTAGTGTAATGCATCATTATAGATATTTCTGTGAATATTTGTTTACTGTTCTAAAAGGCTCTTGGTTTCCCAAGGAAGGGACCATGCTGATTTTGTTCACCAGTGATTGCTGGAACCTAAAATCATGATCAGCACATAGTAGGTATTCACTTAATGTCCATGAAGGGAGAGAGGGAGTAAGAAGAAAGGAAGGAAGGAAGGATATAGGGAAGGAGAGAGGAGGACAGAGGAAAATGAAGATTATTGGGAAAAAAAATACTTCCAAAATCTCTCCGTAGAATCTATTCTTTCCCACTCCTTAAGATATCAAGGGCTGTATAGTACTTTCTGGCCCCTTCCTCCCTCTGTCCACGCTTAGCCTTTTCCATGCCCCACCCACCCCTTTAGGACTCTGCTCTAGACTTCCCCATCGTTAGCTAGTTGATATGACAAAGATGCCTTCTAATATATTGACCGTCCCCTAATCCCTTCCTGTTAAACATAAAATGTACAAACATTCATCTTCTTGAGATACTGTCTTAATTAAACTGTTTTGTAGGATGGAAATTCCAGGTAGTGAGTCACAGAGATGGGCAAGCATTTTGGCATCACCCATTCGCTGGGGACCTTCCTCTTTAAGGCCCTTCCCGTAACATTGCAGAACTTTTCAAATGTATCATGGCAGAACTGGAGGTCAGGAGACTTCATCTGACCTCACCTTTGACAGTTCTCTGCCTGCCTTCATGTTAAATTTTAAGCCATTCTGTTGATTTCCGCCTGTGGCCAGCTGTGATGCCACACCACCTATATCACCTCATTATGCAGTTCTCTCAGTCTCTCTCCTAGATATTGGCTTTGAGCATGAAAGACTGACCCCTCTGTGACCCATCTCTCAGATAAGACCTGGGAACTCTTTTCTCACAGGTGGACCACCCAGAAAGGTTGTCTGGAATATTTTTAGGGAAAAAATACGAAAATACATTTTGAAGGATAAAAAAGGAGGACATGATACAACACTATATCTAGAATGTTTTACTAAGGATTATAGTGTTGTTTAACAAATGGGTTTGAAGTGGCCTGCTGTGGGGATGCCAATTCCATCGTGCTATAGCAAAATATATCTTAGTTTTAATGAACTTGTAAACCAACGTGCTCCCATTTCAAAATAAAAACAACATCCCAGGTCATAGAGATATTTGCAAAGTTACATTTATACAGCAGCTTAGAAACATGCCAAAAACAACATAGATTTCTCTCTCTGAGGATCATGCTCGGGATCTTTTGCATCTAGATCTTAATCTAACATTGCACAATCCTAAAACTAATTCAAAGTCTGTGCCAAAGTATAAGTAGTTTGTGGCCCTAGTCAGGTTTAGTATCTATCATTTCTCAAAATATCAGTCCCAGGAGGGTGTCTTCTCTTCCTAGGAATGGTGATTCCATAAAGAGGAAGGTTGGTGTAATCTGAAGCTCAGAGCTACACTGAGACCCATGCTCCTCACACCTGGCAGAGAACTTCCTGGGCTGCCTTGGAGGAAAGAAGGGCCCAGCTCATTATCACAGCTTCCTCCCTGAAGAGCTGGACCCTTCTTCTCCCAAGGAAAACTTCATTGAGGAGGTGGCATTTTCAGTTGACCATCATTCACCCATCTATTCATTCAGCAAATATTATTGAGTGAGTACCATCGACCTTCTAAGCCCCATGTTTCAACATGGAGTTGATGGTCTGATGGCAGAGACAGACAATAAAGATATAATTGCATATGTAGCCAGTAGCCAATATACTGAATCCACTGTGCATACAGGGCTTAAAGGAGAAGTGGTACAGGGCGGGCTGGGAGTGTTTGTAAAAGATGCAAGATCTGTAAAGTGTGACTAGTAATTCATACTTTCCAGAGTGGCTAAGCCAGTGGCTTAGGAGAGATGGGAGATATATTGCGTGGGAGAGGTTTGCCCTGGAGGAGAGATTTTACCACTGACATATTGCCAATGCATGTGATAATAAAAAGCAGATGGACCTTTTAACTGGTCTTATTATTAGAATTTAATTCTCTACAGATAGTGCACCCCCTCTATTGCCCACACCCCACGAATAGCTTTGATTACCCTACCCTTTAGTATAGCACTGAGTTAAGCAATAGGTTCTACTGTGCGGTTTTGAATCCTATATCTACCACCTTGAATCCTGGGTGATCTTGGGCAAGTTACTTAACCTCTGTTCACCTCTTTTTTCCCTCACTCCCCGTAAAATAGAGATAATAATGATAACACCCATCTTTTGGGGTTGCCACGAATACTGATAAGATGGCATGTACACACTTAATATGGTGCCGAACACATAGGTTACCAAAAATGTTACCCCTGGTTATTCATGAGTGCTTAATGAGTGGTGAGGATTCTTACTTCCATTTCTCTATCTTCCACAAGACCAGAAGACCTGGTCCCTAAATAGGAATCTAATAGGAAATTTCCTTATGGTTTCTGATTCAAAGAGCCACCCTATCTTCATTCCAGACTTGAAAATCTGCTGAACACCCCCTGAATTCCCTGTCCACATCTTGTACACACTCATTCCTCAGTGGAGTCCCTGTATCCCATGCACTATCACGCAAAGGCTTATGTGGTTCCTGGTGCCATAGTTTTCTGCTCCAAGACGTCTGTGCATAAGGGTCCTAGCATTTTTCCATGGCCTCACGTCTTCTGTCTTGACACGCATTTTCTTGTCTTCCCATCTCTTCCTTACCACCTTAAGGAAACTGGAAGATGCTTCTGTGGAAAGCCATGAGCCACACATACTCAGCTGGGTGTCCAGAGGTTGCATTTAAACTCCCAGGTTGTCAAAGCTTCTGCTGTTTTAAAAAGGGGAAAAAAAAGTGCCTTCACATCTCAGGTGTAAGTGCCAGATCTTGCAACACTTACAAGGACAAATCCATTTCTTACTGAATAATGGAGCTTAAAACCCACATGACTGGCTGATGTAAGCTTTGGCCAGGTCTGTGAGGAATCTTTGCAACATTATTTCTCTTGATGTTCTTTTCTGGCAGCCATTGTCCTCTAAACAGGAGGAGGCCAGGCTGAGGCTCTGCCTCTCCTGTTACCCAATGACCCTGAATAAGTAAATCCATTCATATCTAATAGACCTCTATGCAAACAGCCCTAAGTACCAGTCCTTACTCTGCCTCTACTTAAGTGGGGTAGATGCCTAATTCTAGAAATCTATAAGAGTTCTTTAGTATTTCTAGCAATTCTTTCTCCCTAAAACCCCCATCAATCCGTTAAAGCCTCCTGAGCACCTATCATATCTGTGCACATCTCCCACGTCCACCAGTACCACCCTAATCTTCCCTTGGATCTCTGCTCCTGGCCTCTGCTGGGCTGAATGTGGCAGAACAGCCAGGTGGTGGCACCTCTGACTTCCCAGTGCTGCAGAAAAGGAGACTTTAAGGTCCGAGTGGTGTGGCTTCTGCCTGCCTCTCAGCTCTGCTTTATCCAAACCTGTCCTCACTCAATCTGCCCCAACCCCACTGTCCTTATTCCTCAAATGTGTCATTTTCCTCCACGTGGTTCTCTCCTCTGCTAGATGTGTGCTTCTCCCATCCTTAACCTACTTAATGTCTGTACATCCTTGAATGTCAGCTAAGCAATAACAGATAGGATGCATACCTACACACATACATACATACCCACATACATATCATGCATACATACCATATATAACATGAGGCACCAGAGGCTCAGCAATGCCGAGACCCTCCCTTACCTCAGTGCCCTGAAACAGTCTGTGAGGAAGGAGAGTACCCTCATCTCTCAGATTCTGACTGTTCTCTGAAAGAAAAAAGAAGGATCTAAAGGCAGAGTTATCTGGAGCCACCCTTGCTCCACACAGCTCTTCTTCATGCTTTCTAACACAGAGGGCCTAGGGGAAGGCTGTGGACAATATAATTTCTTGTTCCGTCCTTGCCTCTAAGCTGACACATTATTGCTTGATTATCTGGCAGAGATTAATTTGACTTCTGCAAATAAACTAGCAAAGCTTTCCTGTCCAAGCTACCAAACACACCCTCACCTGTCTATCTGGCCATATTGAAACATTCATTCAAAATTTTTGTTCTTTTGGGTTTCATTCTCCTAGGCACAGAGGGGTTGTGGATGGGGGTGGGGAGTAGAAGAAGAGAACCTTTCAGAGTGATTTAAGGACATTCACAAAATGAGCTCCTCTCACCTTCTCCCACCCCCATACATATTCCTGGCCCCTTGAAAAGCTCTGTCCTACTTACCAGCCTCCCGAGGTAAGCTTAGGCCACCTTCCTCCTTTAGCCAACATCTGGTCCCTGGTAAATCTCACTCAGCCCTCCATTTTTTCCTACCTCTCTAAGCTCATGAGAAAGGTCTGCAACCTGGGAGTTGGGAGGAGTCCTAACTTCTAGTCCTGGCTTTGCCATCAATCGATTTTGTGGTATCTGAGTGGTGTCCATTTCTTCTTCTGAGGCATTCTTGGCACAGTGGCATTTCACCACTGAATCCACTGTGCAAAGAGGTAACCAAATTTGAGAGCACTTGCTTTACACAAACCACCATGCTAGGAATTCACTCAACGTGCCTAGAACACAGATATTATTCTCTAAACCAGAGAAGGAAGATAAGAGATAAGACTTAGGAAAATTAAGAAATCTGCTCAGGGCCACAAGCTGCTAAGAGAAGGGGCAGGTTTAAAGCCCAAGTCCTTCTGTCTCCATAGCTCATGAGCCTTCACACTAAACTGAGTCCCAAGTATACTACAGAGAAAGAAATCAAGATGACTGTTTACAAAAGAAAAAGTAGGTTTCATCCTGTTTCATTCATGCATTATGCAGAAGATGGGATGCCTTTCTTGCATTTTTCCCCATACTCACCTCTCTCTACTCAGGAGCTGAGAAGAGGGAAGACACACTTTGGGACTTCACATACTAATCTGTAAGAGCCAGAAACCCAGCAACAGAGGTGGAGGAGGAAACGAGATGAGTGAAAGTGGGCGCTATGAGGCTCTTCAGTGTCAGAGCAGACCTCACCCCAGCCTTTTGGTTTGCAGTGAGTAAACTGAGGACCATAGTAGATATAGAACTTGTCTGAATTCACTCTATTTACAGGTGGAGAGAAGGACCCAGAACTCAGGGCTCCTTCCATAGAATCACCCAAATCAAAAGAGCCTCCTCTATTCAAAAAGAAAACCTTTAAGAGCATTAATTTTGTGCCCATCTAAAAGCCACAGTGAACTATGCTAAAGAGAATGGACATTGCAGAAAACCTTCTCACAGAAACTCCCAGCTGAACACACAAAGAAGCGGGTCTCCAAGGAACAGTGTGAGGATTGTCTGAAGGGATCTATGCTGGTTAGATTACAAAAATCATAATATATGAATAAATGAACATATGGAAGAAATCAGCAAAACCCTCTCCTTCTTCCCATATGTAAACTCGGCCTTCACTTAAAGTCATTAAGCAAACACAGATGCAGCCAAACCAGGCACCAGATGGCAAACGAGAGTTGGAATAAAAGGTAAAAAAAAAAAAAAAAAGCTTTCAGTATGTATTCAAAAATGGAAAAAAAGCCACGATCCAAAACACCATGGTTTCCACAGAATGGTCACCTAGGGTCATCAAGGCCCAAAAGTGACCAAAACAAAACAACCAGAAAACCCTGGAATAATCATGGTTGGGAAGCTACTATCTTTTGTGAATGGCATACGGTATCAGAAGAAAGTGACAATTTTGGGAAATGAAAGCAGTAGTTAAATCGTAGAAGGACGAGAGGGACGGGAAAGTGGAAGGAATCAGCTTTTGCTGAGCACTTACACGTGCCAGGAGTTTTGTATCCTTGGGCTCATTTCATTCTCACAACTACCCAGTAGGTATTGGCCAGTTTTATAAATGAGGAAATTTCATCAATGGGCCAAGAGAGATTAGGTGCCAAGGTCACAGCACAGGAATTCCAACCTAGCTATTTCCAATGCTCTCTATGCACTATTCCCAGCTTTGCAGCTCTGATTTCTAATCTTTTATCCTGTTGTCAGACCATGGAATATTTGACACAGAAAACATGATCTCTAAAAGATTCCATTTGGCCCATAATCACTGAGCATTCACCATGTGCCTAGCCCCTGGGAATACCCATGCGTTATATCTATGTACCAGACACACAGGAAAGTCACATGGCTCCCTCTTCCCCCTTCTGCTCATACCACTGCACATAAGGAGGAAGGTGATCTGGCCAGGTGCTGTCTAGAGGGGAGACCAGAGCAGACATGGAGTAGGGAACCAGAGAATGCTTGAGAACTTGACTCCATTTTTATTTCACAAAAGAGACCCTTACATGTTCCTCATCCACCTTTCAGCTTGTACATGTGAGAAAAACATCTGCAAAGAAAAACCCCAAGGGCATCCTGACTTTGCAGCATGTATGAGTTTATATATTGGGGGTAGAAAAGTCCAATAATGCTTCTGTTTTAACTAAAAGCTAAAATGAACATTCACATTTCCTCCTCCCCCAATTAAATCAAACCACTCATTTGCTCACCAGTGGAATGGTCGGGTGGAAAGTGCTTTCAAGTTGGGCAGACCTGTCTCCTAACCCCATCACTAACTAACCTTGCTGCCAGTCAGCCACATGGCTGCTTTAACTTTCAGTTTCCTCTAAAACAGGGTTAACATGCACACTGAAGAGCTATTGTGGGACATCTTCTAACTTTCCTCCTCGCCCTTTTCTCTTTCCACATGGCTGATCTCAACATAGCTGTTTATTTTTTAAATTTTTTTCCGTTGTTCTTTTCTTACCAAATCTCAAACCATGATGATTCCAGCTTTCTGCTTTACTTAAGCCTGCCTGTAGGCCACTGAACAATATAAAGAAAACACTATACAAACATAAGGTAGGCTTCTATCATTACGTATTAATTATCACCAGACAACCTCCCTTATACCCCATCCCCCCACCAGTTTCTAGTTGGGCTTGGTCAGTGAGAGGCACCAGCATGAGCTAGAGGAGAGAATGAAGGTAGTTTGTTCCCCCAGCTCTCCTTGCTGAGTTGCCACCGTTTGGCTTATCTTTCTACCGTCCATATTTTTTAGATCACAATTCCTGCAGGTAGCCCTCTCCCTTCAACTTTCTCTCTGGGTATGGGAAACACTCCTCCCTTTATTCCTTCAGACCAAGAGCTGGTAATAGCTCCCCACTGTTGCTAGTCATGGGGAACTTGTGTACTTTTCTAATCCTTCTTTTAAAAAAGCCCTTTATGAAGTTTTATTTCAGTGACCCAATATGAGTGTCCACCTGTTTTCTGATGGAGACCTAATATGTCCGCTCAATTTCTGCAATGACAATATCAAGCCTCCCCTATTCCTAGCCCCATCTTTCTTCTCATGTTCAGACATGCAACCTCCTATTTATTCTCAACTACCAACTACCTCAAAGAGAAAATAAACGCTACTAGAAAGACGCCTGCCATCAAGTATTCCACTTTCTTGTATCCAGCGGTGTGCTGGAGCCAGCTCATACCTGCTCCTGAGAGCTGATTATGTGCCTCTCTTCACGGCTCCACGTTCACTGACATCACATGAGATGCCTGAAATTGGCCCCAGTGGAAGTCTGTACACCACAGAAAGTGGCAAATGTTACAATTCAGGCAGAACCTTTTTTTGCAGAACCAGTTATTAAACACTTATCGACACACCACTGCTTATAACCAGATACAACTTTTTTCTCTTTCACATTTGTTAAAATGCTTCGAAGAGATGCCCCACCTATTATCAGAGGCTCTTTCATCTCCTACTGCCTCTGACATCCCACTCAATTTCTTTTCCTATGTATTTATCTTCTTATTGAATACTGACTCTTTCTCATCAGCATTTAAACATGCTTTTGACATGTGAAGTCCAAATCAAAATGTGTAATATACACACCGGATTTCAATGATTTTTCTAAACCTTCTTTTAAACAAACCTTTTATTTAGTTTTACTTCAGTTACCCAATGTGAATATCCATCTATGGACCTAGTATGGGTAAAAGAATGTAAAATACCTCATTAGTAAGTTTTATGTCAGTTACTTGTTGAAATAACATATTTTGGATATAATAGGTTAAATAAAAGATTATAATTAAATTTACCAGTTTCTTTTCCCTTTTTTAAGTGGCTACTGAGACATTTTAAATTACTCATGTAACTCACATTATTTCTTTTGGACAGGGCTACCACAAACTCTCCCGTCTTAAAAATAAAATCTCTTATCTATCTATCAGCCCCTTCAGTTATTGCCTCTCACAGTCAAAAATGTTTTAGAAGATGGCTACCCTCACTATCATGATTTCCTCACCACCACCTACCCACTGCCTCCTTAACCAAGGATGATCTTCCTTCTACTCCTACAATTCCACCAAAATAGTCACTAACACTAACCTAGGTTTATTACTCAGCACAAAGGGCTTTTCAATCCTTATCTTGCTTTACCCTTAGCAGCGTTTTGCAGTGTACAGTACTCCCTTCATTGATACACTCTTCCATTGAAAACATACTTTCTTGATTTTCCTTTCACTGCACTGAATGCTGCTTTCTAAATTCTTTTGCCATCACCTCTCTCTCTCCTCTACCCAATACTATATAACGGTCATTTAGAGGATTCTGTCCATCTCATCCAGTCCTAAGGATTCTTTTACTATTTCTATGCCAGGAGCTCTATGGTTATTCACATAACATCTCCACTTGAAAGGCTCACTGGC
This sequence comes from Eidolon dupreanum, assembly GCA_028627145.1. Taxonomy (NCBI): domain Eukaryota; kingdom Metazoa; phylum Chordata; class Mammalia; order Chiroptera; family Pteropodidae; genus Eidolon; species Eidolon dupreanum. Next base: position 35,933,488 of record CM053502.1, read on the forward strand.
AACTCAACTTAAACATGTTCATATCTGAACTCACATCTCGACCTTCACCTGCAAAACTTGCACTGGCCCAGCCATGGCACTATCTGTAAATGGCACCACATTTACTTTATCTGTCCTGCCAGAATCTCAAGGACATCCTGAAGTCACCCTCTCTTTTCCATCCTCTTCAGTCTCTCACAGTCTCTTTCTTTATAAACTATATCTTATGTCTCTTGAATCTTCTATTTTGCTTTAATTCTACAATCTCCACCCTAGTCCAAGCTGCTGTCACATCTCACCCAGACTGCTCCAAGGGGCTCTTGAATGGTCCCTGGGCCTCTGCTTTTACTGTTCTTTAATTCATTCTCTATACATCAGCCAAAGTGATCTTTTACAAACTTGAATAGGATCTCTTTTGCTTAAAACCATCCAGTAGCTTCCCCTTGAGTTTGGCATAATGCCAGAAACTTTTAACATGATTTTAAAAGGTCATCCAAAATCTGACTTCTGCCTTTATTTATAGTTTCATCTCTTATCACTCAGTCTGTCTACTCCAGCCATCTTGGACTTCTTTCAGTCCTTTGAATAAGCTATATTCTCTTGAGGCTTCAAATATGCATCTCCTTCATCCTAGAACCCTCTTCATCAATTTTAACTGGCCAACTCTTTTTGAACCTTAGGGTAGTATCTTAAGCCCCAGACTACTTTTGTCTCTCTCTTACACTTTGATAACACCTGTGTTTCTTCAATAGCTGTCAGGTTCAATGATGTACCACAATGCCTAGCACAATGCCTGGCACACAACTGGTACTCAATAAATATTTGTTGAACAATAAAACTAATACTATCTGGCTCAAACTTCCCATTTTAGAGAAGAGGAAATGGGATCCAAAGAAAGGAAGCAGCTTATTCAAAATCACAGAGCCCAGCCTAAGATTAATACAGGACTGGAGAGCCTCCTGATTTCCAGATCAGTTCTCTTTCCAGTCATGTGCTTGCCTATAATTTAGTAACCAGAGGGAAGCAGACTGAATTCCCTATATCTTGTGAAAGCCAGAGCAAGCTGATATTCATAAACACAGCTGACATAGTTGTTGGTTTCTTTGTTTATTTTATGTAAAAGGCCTGGAAGTCCAACCCAGAAATAAACTCCATGTTTCTAAACCTAGAAGCTCCTACCGCTTGCATCCCCTACAGCCCCCATTCTGCTCATTGTTCATCTTCCTTCCCCTCATTAAACAGAGGCATCAACTGGTATTCAGTGTTGAATAGTTCCTTCATTCCATGCTCTTTATCACTCCCGTGCCCAGGCAGCATGTCACATGTAGCACAAGATTAGGAAGCACTGTCTATAAATAGTAGCACTCAAGAAAACTTTATAAGATCCTGTGTAGTGCTGGGGTAGAGTTGCATATAACAATGATAAGAATAAAAATAACTCAATTTTTTTAAGCTACTACTTGTGTTAGGCACTAATTTAGATGGTTTGCCTGCATTTTCTCATATTAATAACTCTGAGTAATTATTTCTATTTTACAGATGAGTAAACTGAGGCATAAAGAAGTTAGTAAATAGCCCAAGCCATTTAGTTAGAGGAGCCAAAGCTCCAATCTGGGCAGTCCAGAGTCTGTGATCTTAACTGTATAACATCTGACAATGAAGAATATGTTGACTAGACAGGAAATACAAAAAAGTGCAACTGAGGTTGATCCCAAAATTTCTTTATACAGATACTCTAACCCTGATTCATTCATTCATTTATCCATTCATCTACTCATTATTCTTTCATTCTCTCATCATGTATTCGTCGAAGGGTCACATTATATCAATTGCTGGAAACACTGATAAAAATCAATGGCCTCCATCCTCTTAGACATCTAGTTGAAAAGACATTTTAGTAAACAGATGTGTGCTAAGTGCTAAGATAGAGGGAATCCATAGGACTTTAGGAACACAGAAAAGATTATAAACCAGTTCAAAAGGACACCATAATGATCTATACTGAACTTGCATTCTATACCTTTCCCTTTTTCTCCCTGACTGCTGCTTCCTATTTACCCTGCTGGCTTCGCAGTTACCTTCCAGCCCTTCTCTTACTCTTGTGCTTTGGTGCTATCCGTGGCCTCCCCAACTCTTGGCTTCAGACTCAGTCTCTCTGCTTGTCTTTTCCCTCCTGAAATTGGTTTGAAATAAATTCCAACTTAGCCAGAGGGACTTCTGTACTGCAAATGAGGCTAAAGCCAGCTATAAAGCTAGACCAGGATGTCTAAGCCCTACTTCTAATATGGCTCTGGCCTAGGAGAACTGGAGATCCAAAACATGGAGTTTTGAAGAGTGTGGAGAGATAGCCTCTCTTGGATAATTTTGTTATTTACCAACCTAAACACAGAGAAACCAAGCCTATTGAGTAACCATTCCTTGTAGCTCAATCATTGTGCACTGTGTTAATATCATCGCATTTTGATTCTTGGCTGCCAATTATGGCACCAAATGTGCTGGCCAAAGAATCTGCCCAGCATGGAAATAACTTTGAAGCAGGCAGTATAAATTTTCAAGGTGTTCAGAACCCGAGAGCTTTCAGGATGTTGCACTTTCTCGAGGTACAGTTTCCCACTGACCTGCTCTGCCTTAAACAAATATCCACAAACAAAACATATCTTGGCTAAATGGTTTCTGTGAATTAGAGATATCAGCTGAACTTGGCACCTTAGAGAGTATCAGTGGTGATTCTTGTTAGTCAATGTGTTTGATGAAACAGACGGTGCACTCTGTCCTAGCTATGGAAGAAATTAAAGCCATAAGGGGTATGTGGATTGAAGGAAAAGAACAGGATTGAGATGAGATTCTAGAAATTACCATGAGGTGGAGGAGGACATTTGGTAGGAACTCTGGGGCAAATATGGGAATTGGACTAATGGGCGATTAAAGTCAGTGTCTATTAGAATATTAAAATATACATAAGTGTAGAAGTCTCAGTGGATGATAAGTTTCAGGATATGGCTGTGGGAGTGAGTGCTGAAATAAAGTTCCTGAGATGAAAGTTCCTGGAGTTGGAAACATTTTGAAACCCACGAGACTCTACATTGGATGGGCCTCGTAAACAAATGCTGAGATCTTCCATGAACAACAAACTTCCAGATAGACAAGGAGACTGCGTTACAGTTTTTAGGGATGAGAGACTCTGATAGAACAAAAAATAAATATTTGATCTTTGTCCCTGATCCCTGGCATACAGTTCTTAAAACCCTGGAATCTCTGGAGTGAAAAGAGTATCTTTTGTATACTGATGAGATGACTGGTGTCTGCGGACCCCTAGATAGTTTCAGCATAGGGTTCAGTTGCCAAAAAGCCAAGGCCTGATTAGATGGTTTGAACTTTCAGCCTCACTGCCCTGACCTGCAGAGAGCCAAGAGGGGCTGGAGATTGAGTTACTCACCAATGGCCAATGATTTAATCAATTGTATTAATATACTGAAACCTCCAAAAAATCCCTAAACTGCAGATTTAGAGACCGTAGGGTGGTGCACCCTAGAAAGGGCATGGAAGCTCCTCACAACTCCCACACCCCCATACCTTACTCTGTGTATCTCTTTCATCTGGCTATTCTAGAGTTGTATCCTTTAAAGTAAAACATTAATAGTAAGCAAGCTGTTTCCCTGAGTTCTGTGAGCCTTTCTAGTAAGTTATTAAATTTGATGTGGAAGCACTCATCAGAACCTCCAATTTATAGCCAGTCTGTCAGGAGTAAAGGAGGCCTGGACTCGTGACTGACATCTGAAGTCTTGTGAGACTGAGCATTTAAACCTGTGGAGTCTGATGTAACTCTGGGTAGTTAGTGTCAAAATTAAATTGAATTACAGGATACCCAGTTGGTGTCTGCAGAGTTAGAGAATTGGTTGGTCTGAGGAAAGAACCCACACATTTGGTGTCAGAAGTATTGTGGGTAAAAACAACCCAGAGAGATAAAATTTAGTTTGCCTCTTTCATTGATTCATTCAACAAATATTATGGATTGCCCATTCTGGTCAGGCTCAGTTCTTAGCACAGTGAATGAATCAAATAGAAACCCCTGGCCACATGGAGTTTGCATGCTAGTGGGATAATAAATTCATAAATTTTATGGCGTATTTACTATGTGCTGGCACTGTTTCAAGCACTTTACCTAATATAACTTTCATGATCTTAACAACAGTCCTACAAGAAGCATACTGTTATTATCTCCATTTTTAGGAAAGGAAACAGGCATAAAGAAGTTAAATACAGCTAGTAAGTGATATAGCCCAACTTCACACTGTGGCAGTCTGTTATAGTCAGAATCTATCATTTTAATCACTGCATCATACTTTCTCTTTTTCTGAAAATCACCCTGACTGGCCCTGACTGCTATTAAGAGACAAAAGTGGAAGTTATGATATGGTAGTCAGAGAATGAGATACTGGAATTTCCAACAATGCTGTGAGTAGATATTATTCCCACCATAGATGGGAAAACTGAGGCTTAGTTCACACATCCACTAAGTAGCAGAGCCTGGATACTATCCCAATCCTATTTATCTCTAAAACATAGTATCTTTCCACTAACATCTCCATCTCCTGCAGAAATGGAGAGCTTCCACACTCCCACCTCTACTTTGTGATCAAAAGACTAATTTGAGGCATATTTTAGAGTCAAGATTAGAAAAAGGGCATTTAAATATTTTTTCCCATCTAGTAGGCATGTAATTGAAAATTAAATAAAATGTAAATATACCAACACATACACTTATACACAGATAGGATTTTTTCTTCTATAATTTTAAATTGAAATAAAGCATACATAAAGTGAAATATACAGATCTTAAATGTACAGTTTGATGAAATTTGATAAATGTACACCCCCACATAATCAACACCCTGAACAAGATATATGTGTGTATATGTAGATAGACAGACAGACAGAATTTAAAACTATTAGAAATATGAGTCTTCATGTCATGATTAATGATGAAGACTTCCCCCACATTTTCCTTTCTCTCCTTCCTTCCTGCTTCTAAATTGACATTGTCTCCAGTGCACGGAGGTTACACAGAATACCAGATGCAGGTCAAAAGATGGCTGTGTCAAAACAAAACAAAATAAAGAACAACTACCCATTTCTTAATGCTTGTGAAGGAAAATCACATTGCTACACTTTGTTTTTCTGTGGAGGGGTCATGTGCCTGAGCCCACACATTAGCATGTGAACTTGTTCCATTTAAATGAGTCAGAGTTCCTCAAGAAGGCAGATTCATGTATCTCAGAGCTATGTGTCAGCATCTCTGAGAAAAAGTACAATGTACTGTATTGGTGCATCACACACACACACACACACACACACTCATCTTCACACAAGAAATCACACAGCTAATAAACAGCAGAAGTGGGATTTGAACTCAAGCCTAGCAGACTCAAGAATGAGGCTTCTATACTACAGGGAGGACAGGAACATTAGGTATGAGGTTAGGGCTAAGCAAAGGTCTGGAACTGGACTTGAATTCTGCCTTTACTACCAATCGGTTTTATGACCTTGGGCAAATTCCTTACACTCTCTGTTTTACTTCCTTGATTCATAAAGTAGGGATAGATGATGATATATATCTGCATCATAAGTCATTCTGAGGGTTAAAAAGGTCATGTATGTAAAGTGATTAGCACAGTGCACAGCACAGAGTAAGCACATGGGAAATGTTGGTTTAAAGCAGTACATAACGATGGCCATGGGACTTGTCTGCTAAGTCAGTAGGTGCCACATGTTTTTGATAATATACTCCAGCTAAAAATAGTTCAAGCTTGCATCCTTAATACATGGAAATTCATTTATTGAAAAAGAGCATAGACATGTTCTGAGCTTATAGATTATGTGTGCTATAAAACAGATAAAATATAGCTGAAATAAAATATTTCAGATATTTGTCTATTACGATATCTTCATATTAAAATCATGCAATACCTAAAGGTATACAATACATCTATGGCCAGGTGAGTTTTAATGATTTTTATGCTTTTTGATGCTTTCTAAATGCTTTGATGCTTTCTAAATGGTTTCGTATGTGCCTGTGTGTCTATATCTCGAACAGTATTCATGATATTTTTTTCCAACTCTTGTCTTATCTGACTAGGTCTTTATTATTTTTACCTTATAATATGAAGAGCTCGTACCAAGTAAAAGTGTTACCATTTTCTTGTTTAATTGAATCTGAATTACCTCCCCCCATTACCTTTAATCCATTGACTGAATCTTTTTCAGCCACTTGCCCATTTTGTGAGAGTTGGTTTAAATAAACTAGATAATACCTATAAATCCACCACCCCGGACTATGTAAATGACAACGTGTAGCAAATCGTTGGCAGGTGGGGACATACAAGCAAGTGCCACGCTGTTGTCCCCTCAGTGTTGTAGAGCTCCCCCATTCTTCTCTTAGGAAACCTCACACATCTCACCTGATTCATGACTATCTGATGTGTGGACCAACTAACTAATGGATCTGAAAATAATCTGTATATTAGGTGCTGGTAAAGTTTAATTAATTTCTTTAGACTAAAAATCATATAAATGACACCTCCAATACTTTCTTCCAGAATCCTAATGCAACATCTTGAGCACTCCCTAGAGTGCATGTCTGCCACTTTAGAAATGCAGGCTTAGATGATCTTACACTGTCCCTGTTGTGGAAGTCATTGCCCTTTCATTCAGCAACTTAGCAGTCATGAACCACACACCTGTAAGTGCTGGGATTGTGCCAGGCATAAGACCTATGGTGACCTGGTTCCTGCCTTCAGGGAGCTCGCAGTATAGCTCGCACCAGGCAAGGTCTTCGTTATTCTTCCATGTAGATTATGACTGGACACTGCGAAGCTTGCAGTGCCCCTTGGTGTTTAGGCCTAGACTTCCTGGTAGCCCACCCAAAGCCTTAAGGCCATAATTCTCCTTCTCCTGGGGAGCGGAGAAGATACCAGATTCTCCACTCCCCAGATTAGTGTGTGTGCCACTTATGGAATCCCCATTTTCTCCATGAGTGTGGAGGGGTCCTTTTCTTTCTTTAACTTAATTTTCCTGGGTTACTCACCTCAGTGTAGCTTAGAGCCCTTTGGTAGCGCCCAAAGCAGGCCACAGTGCATGAGAACTGGGTGTTCCCCACACCCACACAGGCCTGGTGATCACCAGTGCTGCCCCCAGTGCAAACTGGCAGCTCGGCCTTGACACAGCGGGGAAGGGTCACACCCCGTGAATGCTGTCTTTCATGGCCACGGTACAGGGCCCCTATTTTTTCCTACAGAAACCCTTTACTTGCTTTCAGAAGTAACGATCAAATGTGAACTTTCATGGTTTATTTATAGCCCTGCCTTATAGAGAGAAAGAAAAGAAGTGATTAAAATGCAATTTTACAAAATATTTTGTTTTTAAAAGCTTTCATTGTGTGGGCAAAAAGGAAAGAGAAAAGTCACTGCATTCATTGTGCTGTCTAGACTCTCAAACAAAGAGGGTAGCGTGCTGCAAATTAAGATTGTCTGGCTCCTGCTTGCTGACAAAAAGTATGAATTTTGAGGCCAACTTCAAATAGACCTTTTTGAACAGAAATATATTGTGGGGGGTGACTATATTTAGCACGTGTCAGCATTTCCATAATAAATTCGTATTGTTATGCTGTGGTAATTTCCAGATTTACTGCAGCCAGTGGGTTCATGAGGTTTTAGTTTTATGTTAATGATTTGGAGAAATTAGAAAATTCAGCAGGGCTATTTCTGATGACAGCACTGATTCTCTGGGTATTCTCATCATTGTGTCAAATACCCATAATGAGTCCTGCCTCCCAAGAAAGAGGAGAGTAAGCACAAGTCATTTGGGCTGTCTGTTTGAGCATAACTGTGTATTTTTGAATGCAGTATATTTTTGTTTTCCTTACAATTATCAAATCCATATATGCCACTGTAGACAATTTAGAAAATACAAAAATACAAGTTAACAAGAGAAAAAGTTATCCCCCATGCTCTTGAACCTGTTAAAATTTTAATACATTTTTATCCAGTGTTTATATGCATATGTAACTTGGGTTTAGAACAAACACAATTCTTGAGATAGAATTGCAAGAAAATTGTATTTTTTTATTCCCTCTGCCTCTTTACATTCCTGCAACTATTTTTTCTCTGCCCTAGTTAAAAATTCTGGTAGTTTCATTACTTTCCTAGATACATACAAAGTCACTGGGACAATACAAGTCTTATGGTCCCTTAAGTTGTACGACATAGCCAAAATTAAGAAATTAGAATATGAAGGAATATATAATAATCATCAATTCAATTTTCATCTAAAGATAAGACATGTCCTCACTCCTCCAGCTGGGTCTACTGCAGTTGAGAAGAGGTAGCTGTAATCAGAGTCTTCTTCCTTCCTCATTCACTTCCTTCTCAGTGTATAAGCTTTTTTTGGTATAAAGGAAGAGGGGGTGTGTGTAGGAAAATTCTTATCTGATCAGCACTGTCATAAATGGGCTTCATGCTGTCTTAGCCTAATAGGTGTTTATAGCTAGGCTCAATCATAGATTTTGGGGAAGACCTCCACTTCTGGGAACGTCTCACAGTATCTTGTCCTTGTTAATGCTTTCTGTTCTAATAGATGACTTGCTCTCCTTTTAATTCCTTATAAATCCAGTAGGTCTTCACACACTTCTTTATGCAGACTTGCTCTGCCTCATTACGTGGCCGTATTGGACATTATCTATGGCAACCCTTGACAGCTAACTCACATGTGAGCTCCCTAGAGTCTCTGGGAAACAGTTATGCCTTTTGGAGTCTGACGGACGCTGGTGGTGCTGGCTGATCTAAGTACTCCTTCACTTCTACACTGATGTGGCAGCCAACCCTTTTCTTCCAGAAAGGAGTCACGCTCAAGTCACTGTGTCCCATAACCTTAGGGACACATACCAAGTTCCCTGGTGGTCTCAGTGAAGCCCTGCTCTTTTGTCTTGTGAGGGAGGACACTCCTCTCACCCCTCCCTTAGAAGGAGGCCTGATGCCCAATAAACCAACAGCTGTCTCCTAAAAGTCCAGCTCTTTTTCTCATGTGGATGAAAGGTTTAAGAGTTGATTAATGGGTCCTCAATTACCCTTTTTACAAATTTTTCAGGGTGGTCTGTTTCCAGCTCACTTTAGTATCTTATATCTGTCATCTTTAGATCTCAGCCAAAACTTCCATTTTAGTGTTCGGTCGTATGTGTGTTCATTCATCTCGTAGACATTCCCTGAATGCATACGATATACCAGATGCTAAGTTTGGCTATGAAAATAATTATAACATTTCTAGTCTTAAGGAGTTCACAGTCTAGTTGAGGAGACTGATGTGCTAACAAAGAATTGCAGTGCCCTGTCATAAATGCTGTGATAGGCAGAAGTACAAGTTGCTGTAGGAGCAAATAACTCCATCGAGGAGGGAGGCAGGCAGTGGGATGAGTCAGAAGAAATCTCAGTGGGTCCATGCCTGAGCTAAGTTTAATGCTTAAATCTGTACTTTTTTGAGAAACAAAATAACCTCATTTTCAACCTTTGAAATCTCAATTGCTGGTGTTTGTTTCTTAATAATTTATTTTTAAAACAAACAAACGTAATGTGAAGAAAGGAAGAAAGAATTCCCAGTCTTCTGTACACACATCTGTTACAGTGGGAAGGGAAGTGACATTTATGGAGCATCTTCTATAACACAAGTTTCCAGGATCCCACCCATGAAGGCAGTCCTGGAATGTTGTCTCAAGCCTGAGGCCTGTGCACAACCTGAAGGAGTATTCCCTGAAGACATTTTCAACAGTCAGAGGAGGGAGAGGAGGCTAGATCCTCCCTACCTCACAGCAGAGCAGGACTCTGAAAATGTCCTTGTTGGGTGGAATGGCAGTGATGTCACAAAGATGTGTTTGACTGCCCCTTCACAGAACAGCCCCGCACTACCCTGTTTTAGTTTCTATCCTTTCACCATGATTTCCTTTCCAATAATTTTTTAGAATTTTTAAAATCTCCTCACTTAAGGCTGCCATTTCTTTTCTGCTGTCAGTGTGTTTGCTACTCTGAGCATCCCTGATCTCCCAGTCAACACTATTAAATCCATCGAGGGCAGATAACTAGTTCCAAATGTTCTTGCCCATCATTGAGGAAGAGTTGGTAGAGCATCCTTGCAGGAGTGGACATATGTGTAAGTGATTAGTGGATGAAGAAGCTTACACCTTTTCTAACCCTTTAATAACTATTGAAAAAAAGTTTATCTGCTTCTAACATAGTTATTTATCATGCTCTACTTTGATCATGGTAAATGTCTTTTCCATTCTATGGTGAACTTCTTGATGAAAGGACCCATGCATTCTTCATCTTTGTATTCCATTTATATTGAGTGCTATACTTGGCTCTTAGAAGAATCTCGATGTTTTATGAATATTCTAGGTGATGATAGTAAGAAGCAAACAGAAAAAGCCCTGGCCTCTTGTAGCTTACATTTTGGTTAGGCCAAGGGGTAGAGAGGGTAGCTAAGGAACATATGGGCCAGTAAATACATGGCATGTCAGAAGGGAATTAGAGGTAAATAATAAGGTGTGTGTGTGTGTGTGTGTGTGTGTGTGTGTGTGTAAATCACAGTAAGGTAGCAAGGATGGGCAGGGGCCACTTGGATGTTTTGAAAATACCCAGGAGCCTTCACATTCTGTGTGGCAGTCAGTTTTTACATTTTTTCCTTCCCTGCTAGCATGTGAGTTTCTCTAGGACAAAGAGGATGTCTTATGCAAATCTATGTCCCTAGCATAGTATCTGGTACATAGTAATTAATAAATATGTGGAGTAAGAAGTTGTACATGTGACCCCAGAATGACTACATCCTTAAGAATAAGATGTCAGTAATTGTTCCTAAGACAGGGCCTGTTCTGAGGAACTTTGTCATGCTATTGCTTGCAGTCTCCCAGGTCAAGTCTGCTGAACTCCAAAGTAAGGGCTCACTCCATTTCCCCTAACTTTCCCGTAACTTTAACAGCATTGGAAGACTTCCCAAGGAAACCACACCATTTCAGTCATATAACGGGGCCAATGTAATCCACGGTTGATCTTGATGCTGTTCATGCCATGTCCACTCAGACATTGCAACTTTCTGTCTGCCCAATTACCCCACTATAAAAACAGGAATATCCTAAAGTCACATACCAGAACTCAAGTCTAGACTTAGCCCAGAGGTCCCATACCTGTACTCACAATTTCAAAGACTACTGGACAAAAGCTGAAGGTGAAATAAAGAGGTCTTAAATATTTTATCCTACAGTACAAGTGCAAAGTGAGTTTAACTCAGTTATTGTTATCTTGAGTTAAGCAGCCAATGTGCTTAGTGGCTGGTTATATTGCCTTCTTAAGCCATCGTGTCCAGGCAATGAGAAGGAGAAATAATTTCCTCCCATCACTCCCTGGGAGTGATCACAAAAGCTTCACTTTGGGGGCTATTTATGCCCTAGAGGCTTCAATATATAATCATTTATCAAGCCCCGGCTATGTAATTATAAATGTAACTCTTAAGTGTTCAATTGGATTTTACTCCCAGCACTGGAGAAAATAAATTGAAAAAAAAAAATGGACTAACTGAATATCTTAAGAGAAATGAATTCTAATTAGAATGTTCTTGACTATGACAAGCCTCACTTCAGTTATAGCTTTCCAACTCACCTCTGTATTCTTTCTTCCACTTGACAGGAGGCAATGTCAAGAATGAGCAAAGTTGGGAAAGTTGTGTTTCCCAGACTTGAAGATAAAAGGTAAGTTTATTTTTTTTAAATGCTAAGGAATGAAAGCATACAAATACACAACTTTAGAGCTGGAATAAACCCTGGACATCAGCTATTCCAGTCCTTTCATTTAATAGTTGATAAAACCAAGTCCCAGAGAGGTAAAGTCACTTTCAGTTACCTACATAGATCACAGAGCTATGTAAAGCCAGACCTGGGGGTCAAACACACTTCTGAATATTCAGACCAATGTTCTTTTCCCTATATCATTAGCAGCAAATCTGGTCTTTTATGTTCTAAAATGTGGATCTCTTTTATATTCCACCAAAGGACACAGGAGCATCTGTCTGTTTCTTTTGTTTTCTTTTGTTTTGTTTTGGTTTTTACCCTTTGCATCACTTGGCAATGAGGGCTATATCATGACCTTGATCAGTATTTTAACTCCATGTCACAAAACACTAGTATATTGAATTCCTGCTGTATTCCAGGCATTATAATCATTAGCCTCTAGGCAGGATTTAGAGGGGAATAAGATACAGTCTTATTTATACACAAAGATCATTTTAGAACAAAGTGTAAGTCCTACAATAGAAATATGACCAGGAGACAGAGTAGCCCAAGGAAGAAAGGAATGTGATCTGCAGGGGTGAGGGAAAGCTTTTGAGAAGAGTTTCAAGTCTAGCTGACTTTAAATGCTTAAAAGAAATTGTCATGAGATAGGACAAGATAAGGAAGGACATACTTGGTAGAGGGAATAATATATGCAGTTATAAAGGTGAGAACAGCGTGATATGTTCATGTAACTATAAACAACTCATAATTCTGCAATACAAAGCATCAGATGAGGAATGGCAGAAAGTGAAACTGGGTGTGGAGGAATACACGGGGTCATCCCTTAGGAGTTTGAGGCCATGCTAAAGACTTCAGACTCCATCGTACAGGCAGCATGAAGATACTGAATTTCTGGCGGTGGTGTGACCTGGTCAGATGTGAGTTTTAGAAAGATCCCTCTTACAGGATGAATTAGAGAGTGTAAGGGTAGAAACAGAGAGATGAGATAGAAGGCTTTTTCAATCATCTAGATGAGAGATGAAAAAGATCTGTATTAAATCACTGGTAGTAAGTTTAAAGATGAAGGGACAGTTGTGTAAAGGCCTTTTATAATTTTAGGAAAGTATTTGAGGTTAAGACATAAAAGCAGATTCTACCTTGTATAATGGATGGTCAGAGATGCTGATTCCACCAAAGCACAATCAGTATTTAACAGAGTTAGAAATAACCACAGAAAAAGCCATCCAATTTCTTTTCATTTTTTTAAAGAATGTCTCCAGATGGTGTTGGACTGTTAACCTCCGAATACAGTCCCCTCTCTAAATACAGGGGTGAGAGGAACCGGCCCTTTCCTTGGGGGAGCATGACTCAGGGAACCCTGCGAGATCTGAGTTCTCTATGCAGAGGAAGCCATGGGCTAGCAGCATCCCTCTTTTCTTGAAATTAGAATCATCATTCTACCCCCTTCACCCGCCCCGTGTCTTTGTTGACCCTCCCGAGACTTTTGTGAGAAGTCTGCTTTTAAATTCTTTCAGTAAATCCATGTGTTCCTATTGCAAAGAATCCTTAGCTTCTTGCTGTCATCTGAGAGCCCTCCTCTGGGGGAGAGGCACACACAATGCTCTATCACCATCTGCAGGCTGCCTGAAGATTTGCAAGTAGAAAAGGAGCCAGTTTCCCTCTGAGCAACTCTCACATCTCGTCTCAAATCACACTATAAACTGCACAGAACATTTACTTAGGTCTGTACCACAGAGGAGCAACTGTGTGTAGGGAGAATTTGGAAGAGAGGGGATTTGGTTGATTTATAAGTCCAGATCACAGAAAACATAATCTAGTGACTTTGTAGGAGGATCCTAAATATTACCCTTATTCCCAGACTGAATTTATCTGTGGTCTTAGAGCAGTCTCTTAAAAGTGCCATAGAAAATTTTGTGCATCAAAAAGTATTATCAACAGAAAAAAGGCATCCTACAGAATGGGAGAAAATATTTGCATATCATTATCTGATAAGCAATTAATCCAGAATATAGAGAACTCCTAAAACTCAACAACAGAACAACTCGAATCAAAAATGGGCAAAGGATTTGAATAGACATTTCTCCAAAGAAGATATATAAATAGCCAATGAACACATGAAAAGATGTTCAACATCACTAGTCATTAAGGAAATGCAAATCATAACTATAATGAGATACTGCCTCACACCCATTAGAATGGCTACTATACATATATATTCACACACACACCGAATGTTGACAAGGTTGTGGAAAATTAGAACCCTTGCACACTCTTGGTGGGAATGTGTAGAAAACAGTATGGTGGTTTCTCAAAAATTAAAAATAGAATTACCATATGATCCAGAAATTCCACTTCTGGGTATATACCCGAAAGAACTGAAAGTAGGGGCTCAATGGGGATATCTGTACACCCCTGTTTGTAGCAGCATTATCCATAGTAGCTGAGACATAGAAGTAACCCAAGTGTCCATCAGTGGATGAATAGGTAAACAAAATGGAGTATATTACAAATGTACAATGTAATATCATTCAGTCTTAAAAAGGAAGGATATTCTGACATATTTTATAACATGGATGAACTGTATATTATTCAAAATGCAATCAGCCAGTCGCAAAGAGAAATACTGCATGATTCCATTTACATGGGTACTTAGAGTAATCAAAATCGTAGAGACAGGAAGAATAGTAATTACCAGAGGCTGGGGAGAGGGGAGAGTGGGGAGTTATTATTTAACGGGTATAGAGCTTCACTTTTGCAAGATGGAAAGAGTTCTGCAGATGGATGTTGCAGACAGTTGCACAACAGTGTGAATGTACTTAATGCCACTAAACTGTATATTTAAAAATGGTTCAAATGGCAAATGTTGGGTTATGTGTATTTTACCACAATAAAAAAATAATTGAAAACTGTAAAGCACAGGGGGAAAAAGTGCTTTAGACCTCAGTTTTCTGTGTGTAAAAAAAAAAAAAAAAAAAAGGAAAAAATATCAATTTCTGGGCATTCGAAGATAACAAAGCATATAAGAACATTAGTCAGCACTTGGAAGCTCAGAGAGTATATCATGTTCATTTTCTTGTTTAAAATCCAGTCACTCTGTGGCATAGGTACTGTTATCACTCTCTTCCAGCAGGGAAACTGAGGTTCAGACTATTTAAAGAAGTTGCCCAAAGTCACCCAGGTCTCACTGCCAGCAAAGCCAATCAATGTCTCCCCCACTGTACAAAGAATAAGGCCAACAAAAAATTGCCAGTATTAAAATTGGAAATCTTCAAGTATATGAGAAGGAACCCAAGTTCCCTTCTAGTAGTTTTGAGATTCCGAAGTTAGGAAATCCACCTCATAGAGTGAAAGAATTGCTTAATGTTAAACTGTCAGCATATCATTAAAAAAGGAAAATTGCTGTTCCCAAAATCATTCTATGATTAATAAATTTGGAGGCTCACCGAGTGAGTTTTAGTAGAACTCACATATAGCTAGATTGATGATAATATTGGAACATTAATTTTTTTAAAGTAGCACTGATATCACTTACTATGAACCAAACAGTGTTCTAAGTGCCTTTCATAGATTACCTGGATTAATTCACACAATAGCTCTTCAGGTAGATCCTATAATTATTCCCATTTACAAATGGGGACATTTAGGCACAGATTAAGTAACATATCCAAGGTCACACAGCTAGTAATGGGCCAAGCTGCGATTCAAACCCAGGCTTCAGAGTCCACCTTTCAAAGCTGTGTTTGGCCCCATCACAGCTCTTGAGTTACCATAATGCTTAAGAAAGAAATGCTTGGGGGATGGGGGAAACTTTTATTAATCTATTTAGCTCTGCATATTTATAAGTAGAAGCTCCAGGGTTATTCTTGCAGTCTCTCTGCCCCAAATCACAAGCTTGCACTAAAGCTCCCTCATGAGGACTTCCTTTCAGAGCACCACAGAATGTATCAAAACATGCTAACCTGGCCTCGTCAACCCTTCACTCCATGTCAGTTCCTCCCAAGCAAGAGAAGTAAGGACAAAGTCGCAAGTCTTCAAGTATAATTTGTTTTAGCTACTCTTATCTCTTTCAGGATTGGGCTGCTCTGCCATCTGACTCATGGCTAACACCAAGTTCTAACAGTTCTCCCCTGAAGAATCAGCTGGAGAGTACAGGGAGGGCAGAGTCCACTATGGGATGCCTGGAAGGCAAGGCACAGCTGTAGGAATGGCATTAGTCACGTTTTCATGGGGTTTTACTCCCAAATAAAGCAGTCTGCAAAGGAAATGTAGGTGTGGAATCCGCAAAGGGTAATTAAATGTTTAGTCTTGTCCCTGGTCGGGCTGTGGTTTTAAACCAGTCGTCAAACCTGCGGCTAGTCGTATATATAAATGTTTATTGAAGCTGGGGATGTGAAAGGCCCTGTGTTAAACCTGAGCCTTTTAGTACATTACAGTGAAGGCTTTGAGTTCAAACAGACCTGAGTTTGAATTTCAGCCCTGCCAATTTTTAGCTACCCTATTTTAGATATGCCTCTCCAAGCAAATGTCTTTGCTTCTAAAATGAAGATAATAACACCCCATGTAAGTTAGAGGTAATAGAGATAATAATATCCATTGCTCAGGATGCTGTAAGTATTCAAAAAATGGGGGTGTATGTGCAAAACCACATTGCCGTTCTAAATGTAAGGGGAAGCTGCATAACAGTTTGTCTGCGATCATACAATGTATTCATTTGTTTCCCACAGATATTATGACAAGAAATATCAAGTATTCCTGAAGCTGGTTGAACACCAGAAGGAGTATGCAGCAATCATGAAAGGAGACTGACAAAGCTTACAGGTGCCGATGCCAGAAGGTTCTGTGTCATTGCATCAGGGACTCTGTCATTTCATCTTATATTCAAGACCCTTTAAGTATCGTTTTATCATTTCTGTATTGTCTTTTAATAAAGAAACAAAGACATGTGTAACCAGAGCTAGAGGCCTCCATTTCAAAATACTACCATTTCAAAATAATGAAACATGATGGCTAAAAGCCATCAGGTGGCCGTTTCCACAGGCCCTCTCACGGAGACAGACATCTCACGTGGGATCTCTGATGGGACTTGACCTTGAGGATCATTCAGTCCAGGGGAAACTTTATTTGTTAATTGATTCAAGGCCATCCATTAAATGAAAGGCTTACAGTGATTTAGGTAGGACATCTAATGTTTATTCTATAGGGACTAAAAGCTTGTTGTTAGCTTTTCATTTGAAAATACTTTCAAACTTACAGAAAAGATACAAGAATAGGAATTATACAAAGAACACTCAAGTATCTAACTTTTAACTTTGAGCATTTACCTCATTTGCTTTATTATATTTGTACATTCTCCATGTGTATGTAAGTATATACACACAAAATTTTTATGAGTCATTTGAGGGTAAATTTCAGTAGACTTAACTTTTATATAGCACTTTTATTTAATCTGCTGTTCATATTCTGGTTTTATCAGTAACTCAATAACATCCGTTATGGTGGTGTTTTTTCTTCCTGTACAGGATATAGACTAGAATCAGATATTGCATTTAATTGCAAAATTGTCATCTTGTAGTCATCATATTAAAGATGGGTACAGGCAGGAATCATCAATGGATCCAAGAGGGAATTTTGATGAGTAATAGAATGTATGCATGCATGTTCTTAAAATGTTTCTTAGTTATAAGAGGAAAAAGAATGTTGACTATACAGGGAAGAAATAGGACAACACCTTCTTGGGTGATCAAAATTAACTTCAGCTGGGCAGATGGACATCATGTGCCTCCAGATGTGATAGCCTGAGAAGGACATGGCATCATTCTGGCTGGGGATATATAACCTGAATCTAAGCTAAAGAAACATCAGACAAACTCAAAATGAGCAGCATTCTATTTTTTTTTTAATGAATTATATATTCTTCAAAAATGTCTATGTCATAAAGAAAAAGCAAGGCTATGGAAAGTTTCCAGATTAAAGGAAACTAATGAAACATGATGGCTAAAAGCTTTTGATATAGACAGGTGTTTGAAAAAAAAAAAAAAGTTGCTTTAGCTTTTACCATAACATACACATAAACACACACAGACACATATGTACATATACATACTCACACACTATTTCAGACCCAAGAGTAACTGCTAATGTTGATTCTAAGTCTGTCATTGCTCAGATGAGTTTGGGTAGAGGATATATGGGACTTCAGCAACATAAGTCGGAAGGTAGAAAAGAAAAAGCCAATACATCCCAGTCAACAAACATCTTTTGGAATACTTATCCTGTGCCAGGTATTGTGCTGAGCACTGGGGTACAGAGATAAATAAAACATGGTCTCTGCCCTCAGGGAGCTCCCAGTCTAATGAGAAATGTACATAAGCAAATCGATCACAGCACATCTAAAAGGAGGCATCTGCTGCCATGGAGCACATCAAGCAGTCAGAAAAGGAGGAAGCAGTGAAGGGTTGGCAGGTAGGAAGAAAAGCAATATGGTGTAAAGGCTGTGAGTCCTGGCTTTACCTCTTCCTAGTTATGTGACTTAGACAAAGGTTCTTAATCTTCCTAAGCCTCAGTTTCCTCATTTTGACAATATAGATTATTAATTGTACCTACTTTATAGGAGTCTAATGAGAATTAAATGAGATAGTACATTTAAGCACTTAGCTCAGTTTTCTGGACCATGCTTATCTTTTTGCATGGCCTAATACTTAGAAGATGCTCAGAATAATTACAATAAAAATTACTGAGTAGGGTGACCACCAGTTACAAAGGCCACCTCTACCATAGTATTCAACAATATACAAAAGATGACAGAGATCTTGTGTTGGGCATGATCTAGGGTGAAGGTGGGTGTGGTGTCCAATCTATTAGATGTAGCAGCAGGAGGAAGCCTAATTTGTTCACCTGAACCCCAGCCAAAGCTTGGTCTGGGGATAAGAAAAATTGGGCACCTCAAAGGAGAAGTCAGGTAAAGTGTGATCTAGGCAAGATGTCAGGATGGTCAGACAGGCTTAAGACACTAAGGCTGATCAGCACTGACTCAGAACCTGAGGCAGGCCTGGGCCTGCTCATGCAAAGCAGTGGTGAATGCAGTAGTTGTGCAAGGCTGGGTACACAGAGGTATGAATGAATGATTACCAACCATTTTCCAAGTCCTTCCAGTATGTTCTTTCTCTCCAGTCCTCACTACAGCACTGAGAGGCAGCGTTAACCTGCATGTTCCAGTTGGGAAAGCTGAGACACAGAAAAGATAGTAGAGACAGATCTGTCTGGGTTCAAAGCTTTGGGAGTTGCCCCCTTTTAACAGAGAGGAATGTGTCCCACCAACCACTCTTTAGTTACAATGCTCATGCTGTGGATGATCAGCCCTGGATGCTGGTTATTCTCTCAGGCAACTCATATCCAAACCAAACCTCACTTAGAGTTCCCTCTGCTTTATAGAAAAAGGAAAACATATACAAATGAGGCAAAGAACATGGGAACTCTGGAAATCTTCTGGCATCTCAACAGTCAGAAGCAGCCTGGAAGAAGGGTTGAAAGAACTCGTGCAAGATACTAAACCTCTAGGCCTCAGTCTCCCCCTATGTCAATGGGATATCCTGCTATCTTCCTCCTATGGTTAGTGGTAAAGATTCGTGGAAAGAATTGTAGGTAAAAGCCCTAGCACAATGCCTTGCTGATAATAGGCACTACACAAATACTTTTTTCCACAGTGTTCTCTTTGTACCACCTAGCTAGAGGGTTAATACCTAAGAAAGTAATTCTAGTTCCTACTATAAAGCCAGTACTTTAGGAAAATGTAAATGTCTCTACGGATTTTTATAACCATGTGTAGCTCGATAAAAATTTTACTGACTCCAGTGCTCACCTTCTTGCATTGGGAAAGGAAACTTTATTTAATGCACACGTGTAAAGTATAAGTATATTTAGCTTTTATGAATAAGAATTAACAGTGTGTCCAGAGTGGTTTGTAGGATTTTTGTTTTGTTTTGTTGCCTACTTTTCTTTCAAGTTGAAGCCAGCCTTGCTTAGCAAAGCATTTTGCCAAGGAACACATTAAAGTTTTTAGTTTTGACGAAAAATACTTCCCATCTGTGAAGAACATAAATGTGGCTTTCAGAAGAACCAAAGAGAACAAAAGATGAGAGAGAGAATTGGGGAAGAAAAGACAAGGATGACAGAATGACATGTTGCAGAGCTGCATGTCAGAGTTTGCTGCACTCCAAATGAGTCACCTAGAAGGGATTCCCTCTTGTGGAAAGATTCAGACTGGGAGGTTGGTCTTTATCTGCAGAGCACAGTCTATATTCTTGCCAGTTGCATTAAGGAGTGAAGAGCAAAGTAGTGTAACTTCCAAGAGGAGCAGTAAAAGCTCTATGGGACATCCCTGGACACATCCAGCTTTGAGGAGGTGGCAAACTGGCAGATAAGGGTAACAAGCAGGAACATTAAGGTCTTAATGCAGTCCTCTCTGACAGGCCTGAACATAACCAGGTCACTCCCGTTTACTTATTTATCCCCCGACCCTGGCCTGTGAGCTCTTGTAGGATGCTGACCGTCTTAAGGTCTGTGTTCTCTGTACCTCAACAGTTCCTGGCATCTGTGGGTGCTCAAAAAATAAATATACAAACACAAGACATTTTCTGCACATAGAAGACTGGTAGAACTAAAAATATCTCGAAAACACCTTACTTTTCAAGTCAGTCTGTCATACATGTTAATGTGCCTTAATTTAAGCAACATATAAAACTTTAAAATGCGACATGATCATTAAGGATTAAAAAATTATGCTTTATACCTAACGACTTGCTTTTAGTTTTTTATTGCACATGCACACACGTACATACACAAATGCATAATCACACACCATATTTGGGGTTAAAGCTCAAGCTCGGAAACTTTTGTGAGTTTTCAATGTTATTACAGACCATTTCTTGTATGATCTCTTATGAGAAACCAACTGGGTTATAGTCCAGAAATGCCCATTGTTCACTGGGCTGCAGGACCCATGCTTTCAGAATCCAAGGGCATAGTTACAAATAATTACCGTCAAAGGGTTTAAAATGAAGGATATTGTCACTAAACAAGAAACTAATGACTGAGCAGAGCTGTGTAATGTAATTATACTTAAGATGGGCCTTCTGATGAATTACAGAAGAATCTTTGTACTATCTAGTGTCCCCATAAATGCACTTAACATCTGTTGACAGTAATAGGAGAGGGTCTTGAATATAAAAAGCATTTTTTCCTTTTCCAATTTCTAGAGGGAGAACCTAAAAAGAAAAAGTACATTTTTAAAAAGAATGTTTTTGCAGTACTTATGAATATTTGATAATTATATAAAGTTTGTAAAACAAAAGTAACTTAAATAAAAACAAAGATTACTTGCTAATAAGTTCAGGTTTCTCAATTTATCATTAATTCACCAATTAATCTTATGATCAGTTTCCATCCATCCACACTGAAAATCATTTAAAATCACATATTAGAATAAATGCTTCTAATTTTCATTTGCTTAAGTGACGCCTGAAGTCTTGATTAAAAGTGTTTTCTTATTAAAATCTAGGGTGAGCTTGGCTCCCTGATGTATAATTTTAATACATATGAAATGGAAAATGTTTTTATTAATCTCTGGTATTTAGGCAAAGTCAGTAATGATGCCTTTTATTTGAAAACTTCTTTACAGTTTCCATAGTGATCGTACATGCATTATCTCAGCTGTTCCTGATAATAAATTGGTGAAATAGGCCTGACAAGGGTTGGGATCGCATTTTACAAACACCAAAACCATGGATCCAAGAGTTTAAGTAAATGGCCTACAATAGTGTAACTGGAACACAACACAGAGGCAGGACCACTTTGTTGCTTCTTGCTAAATAAATTCAATTAGCTTATTTGTGTAACAGAGGATGACTCATTAGTTTGCTAATTGCTTTCTCCTCCATAGTACCCCTCTCTAGCAGATGCATAAATATCTAAGAGGCTCCTTCTGATGCTCGTTGGTTCATCAGATTACTGTTATTTCTGTTAGCAAGCGGAGTGGTAAAGAGAGAAAGCCTTGAGCTATGGAGTAACTAGGCCCTACCTTCAGCTCACAGCTTCACTGCTTACTAATCAACACAGTTATGAACTCATGCAAGCTAGTTAGCCTATGAGTGTCTGTTCCTTGTCTAAAAAGTGAGAGAAAAGAAAATCTGACTCATGGCCAATGTGAGAAATAAATGGGATGTTTCAAAGTGCCTGACATAGTGCCTGATATAAAATAGAAGTGTAACAGGTAATTGGTTTTTCTCCTAAACTAATCCATTTTTACATTACAGAATTTCTAGAAGCATTGCTTCCAGTCAAGTTGGAAAACTTCATATCCAGTTTCCATAGGTAAAACTTCTGTGTTGGTTGTCAATGACAACCAACCATCATTGCGCTCTTAATATGTCAAGAGTGCTGGAATAGTTCCTGTTGATACATAATAGGGCCAACATCTAGTTGAAGAGAGAGGGGACATATGTAGAAAGAGATTTAACAACCATAGAAATCTCCAGCTTGGTGCCCAATATAATAATAGCCTATGCAAAAGGTTTATCTATCTGCACTCACTTGGTAGGTGCTACAAGGAGTCCGAGGATGCCAGTAACAAGTCTGTCATGAAAGACTCATCCGGAAATGATGAAAGCTGAAACATGTACAGCTCTGCTAAGCTGTAGGTACTGAAGGTCTTTCACCTGAAGATTCAACTCCATTCCATCCCTGGGGTAAGCAAGGCTGAGGCAGGCCACATATAACCAGTTTAGACCAGGCCCAATTCTTTCCCAGCCAGTGAGTCTAGAATTCATCTTTCTGTCATTAGCCCCTAGGCACTAGGAACTCACTAAATCACAGGCTCCTTCCCTAAAATACAACATATTTCTCCAATCTGGCAGGACCCTTGCAATTGTGCAATTATCCTTATGACAAGCACAAAGAAATGTTGAGTCCTCTCGCATGGTTCACTACATTATTCCTAAGCCATTTATTAAAGTCTGTGCCTTACATTTCATGCCACCTGGACTTCTCCTGATCTCGGGCTTTGTTTACTTATTCTCTTATTTATGGCCTCACTACTTACTTCAAATTTGGCTTTTGAAACTGTCTCCCTCGGTAGAACCTTAGCTCTCCTTCAACCATAGTTGGTTAAATTCTCCTTCCTGTGACTCTGATTTGTAAATCATCTCTCTCATCCCACCTGGCCCCAGAAAACCCTATCTCAAGTTAAACCATATGGGAGGCTTACCTACCTGCACTCAGCAAACAGCAGCTGCAGGTGTCTGATTTGCCCTTCAGTTTCCCTCCTACAGCCAGAGTCCTGTCCTGAATTTTAGGCTGCCAGGATAGAACCTGATCCATTATCTAGTGCTTATGAGCTCCCTCTTCTAGAGCCAAATCCAGTTCTCTGTAATTTTCCAGTCACCAACCTGAACCTTGCTTTTGCCGAAACATACCCCCCAGAGAGAATCTAAGGTACTCAAGCATACTTTCTGACTAGAAACTTCCATCGCTATGCTAACTACACTGATGTAAGTGATAGCCATTGAAGGTATTCTTCGAGTACTTTCTGTTCCTGGGCCCCTTGTGGTTGAGTGGGCTCTTATGACCAATTCTGTTTAATGAGCTGTGAGAAATGATTATTTCTAGACCAAGTCTTTGATCGTCATTGTGAGAATCCCCAAAGCTTTCTTTTCTCCTACACAACAATCAGCAATGTTCCAGATGAGGATTCTCCCTCAGCCAGTGTTCCCGAATGAAGATGACTCAGAGCAGAGCCCCCAACCAATCCACAATGAACATGTAGGCTGAGTGAGAAATAAATCTCTATTGTGCAAAAACACTGAGATTTTAAGGTTGTTCCTTACTCGGCCTAATCTTCCCAATCCTTACTGATATTCCTCATAATAACTGATATGAGGCTAAGTTTGCCATGATCACACAGCAGGCTCAGTCTTGTTTGGGGTAAGACTTGTACCTAAATTAATTAATCTCCTTCATCCCAGCCCTGAACAACCCACAGTGCTTCCTTTCTCCACTAGCATGGGTTAGGCATTTCATCTCACAGAAGTCAGTGAACTCTCTTACTCTATTCCAGAGCTTTCTGAGAGATTGTTTATCAGTTGGGATGGTTTTAGCTGCAAGCAATAATAACCCATTTGATAGTGGCTTATATGATATTTATTTCATTATCAAGAAATACAGAGACAAGCAGTCATTAAGTTGACATGTGGATTCAAAAGTTCCATCAAAGATCCAAGCCTTTTTTAATTTTCTATTCCCTGGGCCTCAGCCTGCTGGCTTTTGACTCCAGGTTTGTTACTTCCTGGCTGCAAGGTGCTGCCACCTTCAGAAGCATCTTATTTTTCACATGACACCATTCAAAGCATAATAGGACTTTCTCTCTCCGCCAATGTTTTTTTATCAAGGAAGAGTCTCCCAGCAGACTTCTCCTTGTGTCTCACTGTCCAGACTCTGCCTGCCATGATGGATTGTAAAGACTGGTTTAGAGAACTCATGTTTCCACTAGGACTGGACATATTGCTGTTCCAGTGAAATCATGGTTTTGTTAGAAAGGGACAGGAGGGAAGACCTGTTGTATAGACATCTAACAGGGTTTACTAGAATAATAATAGGTTTTACTTGAGGAAAAAAAGAGTGATAGTCAACTAAGTTTGGGTAACACTGAGTTAAACAGGCTTTATTATTATTGAGTATCTTAGAATTGTCTTAATGGGCTGGGTGTGTTGTGACTCCTAGAGAAATGAGTTGTAAAGCATCTCCCAGATTTAACCCATCAGAGAAGTTTTTGTACAGAGCATTTTATTGCAGTCATATAGAACCACCACAGTAATTTGGATCTTAACTAACCAAAAGTTTATAATGTTTTGATCTGAGTTATGTGAATGGTTCTTTCATGTTATCTGTGACTAGGAGGTTTATTCAGCAAATTAATGACTGCTAAATGAAATTTGGTTGTTTCACCTAATTATAGAAACATGCTATACATGACTACATCAATTTACTATATTCACTACTGTGTGAAATATTGTTTTACAAATGAATGTTACTAATTATCAATATCTAAACTAGACATTAAAAAAAGCTCAAAGAAGACCTCTATGTAGAAGTATATTGCAAGAAGTCTTTCAGTTAAATTAAATTGGAGCTCTAGAAGTACATAGATCAAAACAGTGGGATAGCAAGTCCTAACTAATAATACAATCCTGTATCTCCTTGTGATTTTTTTTAATTTAGCATTTCCATTTATTCTAATTTTGAAGTCTTCTGCCTCTCTATTATATATTCCACAGCAGCCTGACAGCCCATTCTCCCCTCCCCTCCCCACACCCATTCTAAACCAAATCACCCGTGCATACATACAACACACACAACCTTAACATATTGTCAGGTCTTTGGCTAAAAAGAGTAAAAAGTATTTTTTTTGAGACCAAGCAAATACCAAAGGAAAATATATCTAAACACTAGCTATTTTGTGACACATGGAGTTACTGATACTAAATTTCATGTAGCATTAAAATGGAGCTGATTTAAGTTCCAATATTGTATAGAAATTTTAATATCTTTTTTATAATATGCTTCAAAGATTTTTAGTTTATTAAACTCCAATGTTTTAGAAGTTTTGGCATATACTAGAAGGTAAAAACTTGTTACAATTAAAAAGGATTTGAAGAAACCATAAAGTTAAATTATGTTAATAGCAAACATGTTTATTTTTTGTGCATTTTCCTTCTTAACATCTACATAGTAATTTTTAAAGTATAATTTTTGAAACATATGGCTTAGCTGTTCTACACAGGTGTTATGTAGTGCTAGGAAACATATTGTGCTTATATGTATTCAAGCATATGCTTCAGTCCTACTCTTTTTACAACAAACACTTCATAGACTTCCTGCTATTTATATCAGGAACATGTATTTGGCCTTGATATCACCTGCTCTTTTTAGTACAAGGACTTACCAGGAAACTTCTGGGAGCTTATAAAATCTACAGGAAATAAATACAATATTGACTTTGTTATCAAGATGATTGAGTTGGTAAGGAAGTGGTTAAAAAAAAAACATTATTACTGTAAATGGAGAATGAGATAACATGTTACCCCTTTAAACCTTTCCTTATTATTTCTTCCCGCAACCTTTTGCATTTGTATGAAAACTTAACTTGGTGTTTTAAAATTTATTGTTTCTCATACTATACTTTAATCATAATTCTCATTTTCAAGAATGACAGTCTATGTACCAATGATAATAACTAATAATAATAGCAGCTTACACCAGATAGATGCTATCAGAGAGTTTGGGTCATATTAAAGTAACAGTAGGGTCATCATACCATCCAACTTCATACCCACGATTCCCCTAACCTAGTGATTCTCATGCCAAGCTGCATATTGGAATTACCTGGTAAGCTTGGGCTCTACCTCCAGAGATTCTGACTGAATTGTCCTGGTTGTGGCCTGACATTGGTATGTTTGAAAATCTCCCCAAGCAATTCTAAAGTGCAGCTGGTATTAAGAACCATTGCAGAAGGAAATTTAACTTTGTATGAACACACAACGAGATATACATATGACAAATTATTGAATTGTACACTTTAAACCTATATAATTTTATTAACCAGTGTCACCCCAATAAATTTAATAAATAAAATATAATAAAAAAGAACCACTGCAATCTATGGCTATAACCTCCTGCTGTGTCTGGGAGAAGTCTCTGTAGAACAGGAATGAGAAAGAATATCCTTCAGGAAATATACTTAAAAACACCATTACCAACAATAAGCCACTAAAGGCCAGACATGCCAGATCAGATAGTATTATTTAATCTTTTAAAAAACACTATGAGGGACATACTGTTATCCTCATTTTTATAGATAAACAAACTGAAGCACAAAGAAGTTAGGCAAATTACCAATAGTCACAGAGAAAATAAATAGTGAAGCCAGGACTCAAATAGGGTGTGCATAAATGCATATTCTTCACAATATCACACTTTAGATACATTCTCTCCCTGATTTTTAGTTAAAAACAGGCTGCTGCCTAGGCTGAGCCAATAATTTCTCAGTATCAGCCTGTAGTGACAATTTCATTATTCTTCATCAAGGAACGACATCTCTGGGGAAGTGGACACTGCCCGGCTTATTTTTACAGGTGAAGTAAAGAAGGCATATGTGATTGAGACTTACATGAGGGTGCAACATAAGACTACTGATTGTTTAGAACCATTAGCTAATGGTAGTGTTTTTAAAATCAAGTATACATTTTAAGTGCAATGACACTATTTAATAGCCATAAATTACTTTCGGTAGAGAATCTAGAATTTTTATATAGAAATTGCTTAGGGGACTCAATATGGTGGAAAGGGTGAAATAGACTTGTCATGAAACTGCTTTTTCAAAGCTCTTTCCATAAGAATGAGAAATTATCAACTGTTCAAAGAATTGAGGTGGAAAGCTGGTGGAAACTGTGGAAAAGCAAAAGCCCTTCCAACCCTAAAAACAACCTATTTGTCACTGCTGCTGTCCTTTAGGTAGGCAAGGACATTTATGTGACCATCTGATCGAGGTTAAAAGGACTGAATTAGGTACTCTGTATGCTATAGTGTATCTTTATAATAAAATATTATTATTATTATCCATCCCCCTTTAAAAGGAATCTCTTGGATTTCCCATACATCTTTACCTCTTCCACTCTAAAAGTTTTAATTATATCTATCAGCTTCCTAGCTTACTTTTTGCCTCTATTCCTCTTTATTTTAACCTGACTGTTGCTGCCAATCTTGTCATCAGTGTTCCCGTCCTGTCTCTTCTATTTTTAAGGGTAAAAGTAAATAAAAGGAACATCCTAAGGGCAGGGAGGGGAGTAATAAAAGTAGAGTCCTTCATCACTGTGGTGGAGGCATGAGAAGCTGGAAGACAAATGCTGGAATGATGTCCCGAAGAGATACTAAGGTCAAGGATAGGGTAGTCTGCCAAGCCAGTTTATTCCCAAGGGCTAAGTGAAGAATAGTTGTGAGATCTGGAGCCCAAATGAGGAAGAAAGAGAGCAATGACTCAGGGGAGGAGTAGTCCAAATGAATGTGGAGACAAAATGCTGATGACAGTAGCATCTTTTTATTTAAATTTAATTTTATTATTAGTTTCAAGTATACAGTACATTGGTTAGACAATTAGTTTATAAAATGATCCCCCTAATTGCTCCTTCTCTCCTCTGGCTCTCCACCTAGCCATTATATTAATGCTAACTGCATTCCCTATGCCGTGCTCCCCATCCCAGTGACCATCTATCAACTACTAATTTGTACTTCTTTCACCCTTCACCCCATTCTTCCAGCCCCCCAACCCCTTTTCCCTCTGGCATCTCCCCAGATTGTCCTCTATATTCATCGGTTTTTGATTAGTTTGTTCTTTTTGTTTCTTAGATTCCGCATATAAGTGAAATCATATGGTATTTATCTTTCTTTGTTGACTTATTTCACTCAACATAATAACCTCCAGGTCCAGTGGCATCTTTTTATATGAAGTTCCAGGATAAGTAAGCCAGATTTAAAAGGGCCAGAATGGTATGGATACCCTGACTCCAATATTCTGGCATTTTTCTGAGCAGGGGTGCTCTTTAGCCATATGTATTAAAAAAAAAAAAAAAAAAAAAAAACCCTGATAGATCCGTCACTGGCATTGGCTGTTATGTCACTGGGATTCTGAAACTTCCTCCTCCCATTAGATTTTTCAGATCTTTTGGGACTGTCCAGAAAGCAATCCTAAACAGACTGTCACCAGCACCTCCTAAATGTCTCCACACCCTGAAGCCCAGGATTATTATAGCACATTGCCTATAGAACGGATAGTTAGAAAACCAACCAGTTTCTGTGCCTATGGTAATACCGAAAACCCTTTTTCCAGAGTTTCAGTCTATCTGGAAAACAAGGAACTTAATCATAACTTTTGTTTCTGTCAGAATCTAACCAGGAAATAGAAGCCACCTGAGCATTCATAGCAGGGATTTCAAACTTAGGAATAAATTACACAGGTAATGGAGGAACCAAGAGCCTGAGGACAGTGAGGTAACCCACGGAATAATTACAGAAGGTAGCCACTAAGACCCTAGGCTAGAGGAACAGAGGAAGAGGTGGTGTTACTGGCCCCTGGGCAAACACTGAGATGCTGGCAGGACTGTTCATGGAGAGATGTAGCTGCTGCTTGAGTAGCTACCCAAGGCAGAGAGGGAAAGGAAGAAAATCTCTGGCTTTTCCCTTCTTCCCACCATCCAATCCCCACCAGTGCCTCCCACTGGCCTTATTCAGTTGAAAACCAGCTGATGTGGAGGCTGAGAAAGGCAGCCTGCAAGGGTCAGCCCCCTGTAAATACAGAGCAGAGTAGGGAAGAGCTGAGAACCTTACCTGAGGGCAAAATGCCTTGGAGAAGCTAATTGCTCTTCTTTGTCAACCTTGACTCCTAATCAAAACACTAGGCTCTTAGACATACTTCCACACCAGTGTTGCCCCTTGCTTCCTCACACACAGTTTATCCTTATACTTCAGCCATCCCTACGCCAACCCATCTGCTGTGCCCCATGGAGCCCCCATTCCATTCATATTACTGTGAACATTTTCTTCAAACTCTCTTTCTGACTTTAATTGAATCCTGACTCACATTTAGCAAAAAACTTGTCATTCATTCTCTCATTCAACAATGATATATTACATGGGAATTGTATCAATAATAACTAATCTTACACTATTGTGTTTTACACATATTAGGCCCTCCGATTCTCACAATTACCTTATATATTTTTTATAGATGAGAAAACTGAGACATGGAGTGCTTAAGAAACTTGCTAGTAACATGCCTTATAAGTATCAGAGCTAGGAATCAAACATTCAGCCAGGCTCCAGAGCCCAAAGTCTTATACTACATATATTCCTGTTCTAAGAATGTACATACAGCAGTGATCACTACAGAGATGATCTCTACTGATGTAGTTAAGGGGGAGAAAATATTTTTAACTTCTCATTTTGAAATAATTGTTTTACAGAACAGTTGTAAACAGGATAGAGTTTTCATATTCACTTCCTACTGTTCTCCCTAATGTTAACATCTTCCACAGCCTTATCATATTTATCATTACTAAGCAATTAACATCAGAAACAATACTATTTATTGAACTGCAGATTTTAATAGATTTCACCAGTTTTTCCACTAACTTTTTTTGTTCCAGGACCCCACACAGGACATCACACTGCATTTAGTCATCATGTCTCTCTAGTCTCCTCCGGTCTGTGACAGTTTCTCAGAATTCCTTTGTTTTTTATGACCTTGGCACTCTTGAAAATTACTGGTCAGGTATTTTGTAGGAAATCCCTCAATTTGGGTTTGTCTGATGTTTTCTCATAATTGCTCAGAGTTATGGATTTTGAGGGATGAATAATATAAAGGTGGAGTGCCCTTCTCATTACATCATGTCAAGGATATACGCTAAAAACATGATTTATCACTGATAATGTTAACCTTAATCATTTAGTGTCAGGTTTCCTTACTGTAAAGTTACTATTTTTTATGCTTTCACATTCTATTAGTAGAAGTGAGTGATTAAGGCTCCCCCACACTCAAGGGGAGAGGAATTTAAGCTCTGCTTTCTGGAAGGAGCATACAACTACATTTCTTTGTGATTTTGTAGGAAACATATGTCCCTTCTCTCTCAATTGTTTACTTATTTGTTCAATCATTTATATCAGTATGGATTCATAGATGTTTATTTTTTTCTTTAGCTATAATCTAGTACTATTATTATTTATTTTCTTGCTCAAATTACTCCAGCTTTGGCCACGGGGAGCTTTTTCAGTTTGACTACTGTGTCCTTTTCACGCATCACCATTTTTAAAAGCAATTCTTTGTTTCCTGTCATTACATGATACTCTAGGCTAATCTCATGTATTTCCTGCCCTAGCCTTAGAATCAGTCATTTCTACAAGGAGCCTTGATTCCTTTATTGGAGAATAGAATTAGAAGCACATCTAGCACCAAGATTTGGGTGCTAGATGTGCTTCTAGGCTCTCTCAGTGGTCAACGGCAGAAAATTTAGGTACATATGTATATTAACCCATGTATATGCACATAGGAAGATTTCAAGTAAATAAAAGTACAAATAGGTTGTTATAAATGCCATGAAGAAAAATGCCACATTCTATGTAAAATACTTATAGGTGTGATTTAATACAAATGGTGTGAGGGGAGGTCAGGGCAATCTTCTCCGCATCAGGAATACTTAAGCCAAAATCTATTAATTGAACAGGAAATAGCTAGGTGAAAGAGCAGAGAAACAGCATTTCAGGTAGAAGGAGTAGCATCCAAAGAAGCAGGAAGTAGGGAGACCTCAATGCACTGGAAAAATTGGAAGAGGTCCATCATGGTAGAAGCAGAGTGATCCAGGGGAAGTGCAGACTGCAAATGGGCAGAGGCTAGATCATGTAGGGCCTTGAAGATGGTAAGGATTTCAGATTTTTCCATGAATGCAATGGGTTTCCACTGAAGTGTTTTAAACAGGGGAGGGAGGTACATCCTACTTCACATAGAAATTTAGGGCTATGTGAAGTAGTTACCTCCCCAACTTCCTCAGCTCTCCCACCCACCTCCTGTAAGATTTTCTCTGCCGGCAGTTATCTCCAGGAAGCTTTACATCTGGCCATATCACTCTGGTCCATACCACACTCTTATCTTTCCAGTTTTTGGATTCCACCAAGGCCATACCTATAAAATGCACTCACATGAGGGATACCCATGTACTATTATTGTAATGTATGCTCTCATTTACATTATTTGTTATTTCAAAGTATTATCTGGACAGACTTCTATCTAATGCCTCACATAACTCCAAGTTCTACTGAATATTAAGAATGTTTCTCTCTTTTCCTCAGTTACTAAGAAGCTCATGACTACATTTAATATATTCAGTTGTCTTTTCATCAGCTATGAATTCTTAATAAAATATTTCTCTTTTACTGATTGGTTGCCTTTAGTGAATGCTAGGATGGTTTATTTTATTATACTTGTACTTTTATTATAAGCAAATTGAAAATCTTTTTTGAAATTAAGACAAATAAATTTTTTAAAAAATTAACAAAGAAATAAAAAAGTCCATCCTACCATTCATTGACAGAATTTTCTCTTTGATACCACTACCAGCCTCAGTCTAAGGACTCCAGTAACATGGAGCTCTCGAGGTGGTGATTTCTCTGAACAACTCTCATTACTGCAGTTACTAGATGTTTATTGATTCTTGGGCCAAATGAATTCACAATGGTATGTTGTTCTTGTTAAATAATGAGGCAGTGATTGTTTAAAAATGTTGGTAGTGTCTTATGTAAAATCTTAAGGTTTACTAAGTTTAAAACATTAAGAAAACAATTTTTTTATTAAAAACAGTTTTAAAAATGCATGGAAAATTATAACTATAAAAATGAAAATAAAAGGTTCTATATCATCTACAGAGTAGTACCCTTAGAATGCAATAAAGACAAATAATTATCCCTAGAGGAACACTATTACCACCATGGCTTAATTATGCTTTATTTTCCTTTTCCTCTTGTGATAATTATTCACTCCTTTGGACTAAGAGATGCTGATAGTTCACTAACAGCATGGTTATTTTTGTCCCACGGACCCCATGGTTTCCTCTAATTTTAGTCCTAAGACAGGTCCTGAATTTGTTTCAATGGTGTTTACGTTTATTTAGATGAATGATTCTCTAACTTTTAAAAAATTAGAACAACTTCATTTTCATATTTAAAAAAATATTGAATGCCATTTAACATGTTGAGGAATTCTCAGCCTTATATCATACATAAATTTAAGTTTGAAAGTCAAGCGAGAAGAGCATGAAGATTTGGAGTCAGAAGACTTGGGTTCAAAGGAACTCTATCACACAACTAGCTATGTGTATACTGGGACAAATCAATGAATACTTTTGGAGTGCTCGTTTTTCCTTTTTAAGATGGAGTTAGTAATCATTCCTCTGCCCAACTCACTGGATTGTTATGAAGTTCAAGTGGAATAATGGCTGGAAAACTGTTCACTTTGTACACCATAAAGTTCTTATAAAATATCAGTCATAGGAAATGTATTCATTCATTTCAAAAACATTTGCTGGCACACACTATGTGCCAGGCCCTGTGCTCATGCCAGAAATGTAAAGATGTTTGAAAAGGAAGTTATAATGATGATGATAACAAAATTTCATAGGGCTAAATATGTGCATAATATTTCTTTTATCTGTGTAACATCAGTATTATTATGGAGTTATGATCTTCCTATTAAATCTTTTAAATTTAGGTTTTACTCATTTTTGGAAGCAATAATTTTATTCTAACTTTGTCATAGTATATGCTGAATGTTATCAATTAACATGGCTGAAAATCTGGACTTGCAAACAGGACATACTTTCTGATCGTATTATTTCTAGTGCAAAAAAAATTTTTTTAAGTTAATTTTTTATTAAACTGATAAATTTTATCAGGCTTTATGTTTAGTTCCCAGTGTTGTCTCTGATCAACGCTTCCTATTTTGGACTGACAATAGACCCAGCCAGAGTCTTAATACAAATTGTCTCAAGGAAAGACAACCTCTACTACCAATTTTTAGGACTTTTTTTAAAATTCGGAAACAGAAATGACAATAAGGACTCCAAGAGCAAGAAAAATATGAATTGCAATTGCAGCAGAGCAGCAAGGAATTATAATTACCACAGGGGAAGCAAGAGACAAGATAATATGCCAAGTTCAATCATACAGCAAATACTGATGGAGCATTTACTATGTAGAAAGCACTGTGCTTATGACGGGATATAGTAATGAATACATTGATTCTCCCTATTGTGGAGTTTAGAGGAATGAAGAAGAGTTAAGAAAAGTTAGGAAGAATCTTCTAGGCTTAGAAAACAGCACTTGGAAAGGCCTAGAGGTAGGAAGAAATTACTGCCTTTAAGTTGCTCCTGGAGCATAGAAGACATGTTCTGATGTGTTCTGTATATCTGCATCTCCCTCACAGTGTCTGGTACTGTGATGACCACAGTGAAAAACAACAAATATTTCTGAATTAATAATAAACTGTGAACAGCATTGACTCTGGCACCATTGGATCAGTTGATGTTCCTAGAGCTTGTCTAGTGCTAAATGCCAGAGCATTCATATATTCATTGGTAAAGCATGAATCATGAGATCTACTATACAGGAATGAGAATATAATGAGATGGTATATTGGAAAGCAATTTTTCAAATGTGAAGACATCACAAAAATGTTTATTGTTCATCTTTGAAACAATTGGAGGAGTGGAAAGAACATGGAAAAGAACATTATCAAGGCTGATCCATTATTGAAAGGGGTCAGAATCCTGGACGTATTCTTAATTTTAATTCTCAAACATATCAAATAATAGAATGTTTCTGAAGCAGAAATAGCCTCATCTGTGTCAATGTCAAAGTCTCATAAACTTGGGAGAGAAAGGAGAAGTGCTCAGGCTGTCAGCTTGAGTCATTCCTCATTATCAAAGCTCACAGGCCAGTGCACGTAAGTTTCAAATGACAGAAAAGGTGAACAATGTGGTTAAAGAACATATTAATGACACTGATTAGAGAGTTTGAGAGTTTGGATACTCCCTGGCACAACAAAACCCTTGTTTTAATTACATATTTACATACACGTAGAGAGATTATATGTGAAAAGAAACCTGTTAAAGATTTGTTTTGAGCTTATAAGGTAATGTATGTAAAAACATTATAATCTATAAATATAGAACTCTAAGAAACTGCTATTATCAATATTTTGATCGTTATACTGCTGCATGTTGTTATAACCTTACAGCCAAGGCTTCTTGGTAACAACCCTTTGGGAACTTTCACTTAATGGTCTTGAATGGAATCCAAGTCTTGAATTGCTTAAATGAATTCCACTCTCCTAAATGGTGTTGTAGTGCTGCTTCGGGATGTCAGAAAATGAAATTGTGACCTAATAGCTTTAGTGGAACTAACTCTATTAATAAAGCCAAATAGGCCTTTATCTGGAATGATAAAAACAAATGGCACAGCACTTTTTTTTTTGTTTTTTTTTAATAATTATTGAGATATCTTTGGAATAATGCCACAAATTTAAGTCTGGAGAAGAAAAATTAATTATTTGGAGAGGGAGTGCATTCACATATTGCTCATCTTGCCTTTACTAAAGTACATGGAGTATGGGAAACAGAATATAATGGTGCTCATCACATATAAGGAGCCTGAGTAAAACACTCTCAGGATGTCTGCTATTAAACATGGAAGCTTCTACCTCCATAGAGCATTTCCATATTAAAAATCCTGTAGTATCATCAGTTAGTTTACTGGTTATGTTACAGCAAGTGTAACAAATAGGTTTCTACACCCCTGCCAGTACTAATTTATGCGTAGTGGCTGTTGGGGGCACTTTGTTGAAAAAGACCATGGTGGTAAAACCAACTCTAAAGAAAAATAATAGATCTGTATGTTTGAGGGTGGAGATGAGGGGTTAGCAGTCCCTATGCAGTGACAGTTAAGGCTTTGTATTAGGGAAAAGGCTGAGTAAGCAAAGGCCTAAGCTTACCTAGTTACTTATTTATTCATTTATCCTTAACCTCTTCTAAAAAGAGATGAAAGAAAATATGTAATATAAAAAGAGAAATAAATCAGGGCAAAAGGAAAGTAAGATAAGGTCCCTAAGAAATACAACCCATAAAATCCTGAACACTTAGCTAAAGGGGCTTAAAATCTGTCTCTAAATTTCCAAATAGCAAAACTAAAAATGGAGATCATAATCATTTACGAGATTCACATTATGAAAAATACAAGCCAGGTCATATAAGTAAAGCGTGAGACAGACATTTTGGTAAAAAAAAAGAAATGGAACTAGAAGATGTGAATTTAAACCCTCGGTCTGCCAGTTAGTAGCCATGTGACTTTGAGCAACTACCACTTAACTGCCTCAATGTCTTCATTTGTAAAGTTTCGCTAAGAATACTGCTTCATGACTTATTCTGAGTTAAATTATGAGGTGACCATGCTCTTTATTTTCCCTTTGGTTATCTAGATCTATTCCCTTCACTGCTCTGCCCTGCTCCATGCCCTGGAAGGTCAACCCTGCAAACTGCATCACCCAGGCTTCCTTTGCCCTCTGGCTTCCTGTTCGGTTCGGCCAATAAGAAATAACTTCTTCCCGCTTGCCTTAATGCCAAGCTGTTCCTTTTATGACAATAGCCAGCTCTTACCAAAGCGCCAAGATTGCTGCCTCCCCTTGCTCCTTAAGGCGTAGGGAGTAACAGCTTCTCAATGTTGCTCTCCTTGGTGCCCTGGGATCATTTCTTGGTTTCCTCAAACCCCATCATACCCCTATAAATAGTCCCTTTATTAAATTCTCATCAGAATCCAATGTGAGCATATATTCTTTTTCTGGCTAGGGCCTCGAGTGATACAATGAATATTTATAAGATGGAAGAAGGAGGGAGTAGAGTCCCATTTTTGAGCCCCCACTACAGGCCAACCACAAAGCCAGGCACTGTTCATAGTAGATATTCAATATGTGCTGATAAATCTGAAGGGGAATGAGACAGGGTAAGGGAGAGCAGATTTTACAACAATTTGAGAAACGGATCTCAAATCCTTTCCATTAGATGATCCCCTTTATGGAATGTGAACAGAAAAGAAAAAAATCAAGATTTATCATCTCATTTAGCCTGAGAAAACAACAACAAAATGCAAGCACTTATGAAGATGTAAGATATTGTTCCAAGTTTTAATAAAATTCAAAGAGAAATGGTGCAACAAAGAGATTTTTCTTTCTGCCATTTTAGGTTCTGAGTGTAGGGTGGAGCTAAGAGGGCATAACACAATTAATGGAATGCCTAGCATTCCCATATGCCTAACCATTATTGTAATGATTTATACTTTTCAAATGTGCCATCAGAAAGGAAGCATTTTGCCTTATTTTCACAAAGAGGATCAGCTTTAAGAATGACTTAAATTAGTGCCCACAAAGTGTATTATTCACAGTGTCTAACACAGGCTCAAGAAAAGGTTTGTGGGCATCCAGCAAATTGTGCCTAGAAACCACCAAAGTCAAATCATTACAAGTGCTTCTCTTAATAAAGTATCCTACATGTTATTGTGGTCAGGAGATACCCTCTTCTCAGTCTGTATTTATTGGTAGAGTTTTGTTTTTGTTTTTGTTTTTCTGTTTGACACACGATTTTACAGAAGAGCAGAGATGTTTTAGATCCTTTGTGGAAAAGTTGTACCCATAACCAAACAGACAGATCTTATATAAAATAACCACAGCATAGGGGAGAACTCACAAAGAAAAAAATTCATAAAAGTAAAATGTTTTACTTTTCTTTTTGTCATTTTCATCCTGTTTTGATTTTCAACATGTATAAATCGTTCTGTTGCTTATAAAACTTATTAAATGAAGTGAAGGAGCAAAGACCAAATATATAATAATGAGGTGAAGTTTTAATCCTTTACAATTTTTTTGGCACAATCAGCTTGATTATATTTGATATACACTTAAGGGTTTTGTGTTTCAGACGGAAATTTTCTTAAAACTGTTCACGTGTCCCAGATGTGACCTAGTTTCATTCTGGGAAATAGATGCTGAGTGTTACACAGGCAAGTCAAACAGACATGGCTATTTTAGGAGCCATTAATGTATTATACTTACAGGAACCAAATATGCAATTCCAGATGGCCAGAGAAAACCTTTACTGAGCGTGTACTCTGTGCTGAGCACAAAAATGTAAACACAAAGGACGAGTCCCGGTCATGAGGCACTCATGAACCAGTAAGAGAGAAAGACAGCATGTCACATTGTAAAAGAAAACAAATGTAAAAATAAAAACCAAAGCATAATACGAGTAAATATCAGAACCTGGAAAAAAGTGGGAAAGGATTACATAAAATGTCGCCATTTTTTCTATCTTAGGAGTGTTAAGGGAATTCTTCACAGAGGAGGTGGAATTTTAAATTCTAGGAACAAATTCTCAAAGTTTTAATTCCAGTTTGGAAATTCTCCTCAATTAAGTCATGACTTGTTTATGGAAAAATATTCACAGATAATGAGAAAACAGAATATGCCCAGGATGAGGCTGGGCATAAAATAAGAATCATTAAGTGTTTCCCCTCTCCTCCTGTATTTTTTTAATTGAAGTAAAATTCACATAAATAAAATTCACTTTGGAATCACTTTAAAGTGTGCAGTTTGGTGGTGTTTAGTACATTCAGTGTTTTGTAACCATTGCTACTACCTAATTCCAGAACACCTTCATTATCCTATAGAGAAATGCTATATCTAATAAACAGTCACAGGCCATTTCCCTCTCTCCCAGCGCCTTGCAGCTACTAATCTGCTTCTGTCCCCATGCCCATTCTGGATATATCATCTAAATGCAACTATATGATATGTGGCCTTTTGTGTCTGGCTCTTTCACTTATCATAATGTTTTAGATGTTAATCCATGTTGTAGCATGAATCAGTACTGCATTCCTTTTTAAGGCTGAATAATATCCCATTGCGTGCATA
The DNA here is from genome assembly GCA_028627145.1 of Eidolon dupreanum. Taxonomy (NCBI): domain Eukaryota; kingdom Metazoa; phylum Chordata; class Mammalia; order Chiroptera; family Pteropodidae; genus Eidolon; species Eidolon dupreanum. The sequence continues at coordinate 35,971,899 of CM053502.1, forward strand.
TATCACATTTTGTTTTTTTCATCTATTGATGGGCACAATAAAATGATGGCATAATGTTGTACTGACGACCTCTAAAATTTATTAATCTTGCATAACTAAAACTTTATACCCTTTGAACAGCAACTCCCCATTTCCCCCTCTCTTCAGCCCCTGGCAACCACCAGTCTACTCTGTTCTAGGAGCTTGACCATTTTAGGTATTTCACATAAGTGGAATCGGGAGGTATTTGTCCTCTAGTGGCTGTCTTATTTTACTCCGTATAGTGTCTCCCAGGTTTATCATGTCGTCACATGTGGCAGGATTTCCTTCTTTTTAAAGGCTGAATAATAATCCATGTGTGTGTGTGCATATACACATACATACATCACATTTTCTTTCTCCATTCACCCATGATGGACATTTTGGTTATTTCTGTATGTTAACTATTGTCAATAATGTTGCAGTGAACATGGGAGAACATATATCTTGTTGAGATCCTAATTTTAGTACTTTTGGATTAAACCCTGAAGTGGGACACCTGGATCATATGATAATTCAGATTTTAATTTTTTGAGGAAACTCCATATTGTTTTCCAGAGGCTACACCATTTTACATTTTACATGTACCAGCATGTACAAGGGTCCCAAATTCTCCACATCCTCAACAACACTTGTTACCTTTTTAAAAATATAACACCCATCCCTAACAGATGTGAGTGATATCTCGTTGTGGTTTTAATTTGTATTTCTCTGGTGATTAGTAATGTTGAACCTCTTTTCATATACCACTTGTATGTCTTTGGAGAAATATCAACTCAAGTTCTTGCCCCATTTTTTAATCAAGTTTTGTGCTGTTTTTGTTTTGCTGCTAAATTGTAGGAGTTCTTTGTATATTTTGGATATTAATCCCTTATTGGTTATATGATTTAAAATATTTTCCCCCAATCTGTAGTTTGTCTTTTTACTCTGTTGTTCCCTTAACTTTACAAAAGCTTTTTAGTTTGATTACTCATGTAGTTTTGCTTTTGTTGCTTGTGCTTTTAATATCATAGACAAGATATAATTACTAAACCCAAAGTCAAGAGCTTTCTCCCTGTTTTTTTCTAGGAGCTTTATAGTGAATTCTCATTTTATTCCATTGTGGTCAGAGAAAATACTTTGTATGGTTTCAGTTGTTTCAAATGTACTGAGATTTATTTTGTGGCCTCCTTTATGGTGATTTCTGGAGACTGTTCTATGTGCCCTTGAGAAGAATGTGTATTCTGCTGTTGTTGGGTGGAGTGTTCTATATATGCCTCTTAGATCTAGGTGTTTTATAGTGTTGTTTGTCTTCTTTTTCCTTGTTGATCTTCTGTCTAGTTGTTCTATCCATTATTGAAAATGAGGTATATAAGTGTCTTACTATTATTGTTGAAGTATTTCCCCCTTTGTCGGTTTTTGCTTCATATATTTTGAGACTCTGCTTATGTGTTTATAATTGACATATCTTCTTGATGGATTGATCCTTTTATCATTGTGCAATGTCCTTTGTTGCAAAAATTTTTTCTTATACTCTATTTTTATGATATTAATATAGCCAATCCAGCTGTCTTTTGGTTAGTGTATACATGGAATATCTTTTCACATCCTTTAATTTTTGAACCTAGCTTGTCTTTGGATCTAAGCTGAGTCTCTTATAGACAGTATACTGTTGGATCATGGTTTTTTTTTTTTTTTAATCCATTCTGACATTATTTGTCTATTGATTGGAGTTTTTACTTCATTTACACTTAATGTAATTACTGACAAGGAACAACATCTATTTTGCTATACGTTTTCTATGTGTCTTATATCTTTTCTTATTCCTCAAATCCTGCATTACTGCCTTATTTTGTGTTAAATACACATTTTTTAGTACACCATTTTGATTTTTTTATGATTTTTTTCTATACATTTTCAAGCTATTTTCTTAGTGGTTGCCCTGGGGACTACAATTAACATTTTTATTTATAACAATCTAGTTTGAATTAATATTAACTCAGTTTTAATCATATATTAAAAATTTGCTCCTATACAGTTCCATCCCTCCCTTTATGTTGTTATTGTCACAAATTACCTTTTTACACATTGTCTATCTGTCAACATCAACATAGATTTATAATTATTATTTTATGCAGTTTTCATGAAATCAGATGAGGAAAACAAGAAATTACAAAATAAAAATATATTAATACTGACTTTTATATTTACCTATGTAATTACCTTTATCATTCCTCCTGTGCTTTTCCTTCTCTTCCCCACTTCTTTTTTTATTTATTCCTTTTTCCTTTGTTTCTGCCTTCCTTGTTCTTTTTGAGAACACTGGTAGGAAAAAAGAAAGTTGTATTTTTTTTTATTATTTTAAATTAGGAAGCTTAGAATGTTCTCTTTTTTTATTTTTTACTTTTCAATTAGAGTTAACATTCAATATTACTTTAGTATTAGTTTCAGATGTACTGCATAGTGATTAGACATTTATATTATTTATGAAGTCATCCCTTGATTTATCAAGTACCCACCTGGCACTATACATAGTTATTACAATATTACTGACTATATTTTCTATGATGTACTTTACATTACAGTGACTATTTTGTAGTTTACAATGTTCTTAGTGATTAATCCTTTCTCTCATCTTTGTTACAATTATGTTTCTATGTTACTTATTTGCCTTTTTTTATATGCAAGTCTGGCATCCCCAATTAGATGGTAAGCATAGTAAGATTGTAGAGGCTTTGACTTATATTTCTCTACATTTCCAGTGTCAAAGGAAATGTTTCGTCTACAGAAACACTTAATATGTGGTTGTTGATGTTGTCCTCGACATCCTGCCTCCTTTTTTCAGGCAGGCAAGCTATTATTATCTCCACTAACAGTGAGAAATCTGAGAACCAAGGGAATTCAGGAACTTGACCAAGGCAATAATAAGAAAAGGGAAAAAAACATGTTCTTCTGGGCTTTGTACCCAACACTGTTTTTCAAGCAGCTTGCCCGGGTTATCTCTTACAAGCCTACAACAAGCTTTCCCACCACCAGTGCTAACTTCTGGCAACAGACAGTACTTGTAATGAGTAATCCGACTGAGACAGCATTCAACTTGAGATGCCTATCTGTTCTTTGATATAAACACTGAAAGCAAATAAAATAGAATTGTTTCCCACAGACTTCCTGAGTGGTAGAGGGAAACATTTGAACTTTATTCTCAACTGAAGGGCAATGTTTGTGAGGGCAGCTGTGCATGTAAGTCACAATGACAGCTTCAAGTGAAACAAAGAAGGCAACATGGCCACAGTTTGCCCTCCTCAATCCTTAAAGTGGGCGAACCTTGCCTTCTCAGCCCAAGGCTTGGAGGATGACATGTGGTAGTAGAAGGCAAAGATGAGGCTATTCGGGTCGAACAAAAAAAAGAATTTTAGTTCTGGCTATCTGCCACACATATTGCAACTTTGAACAAGTTACTTCCTTATTTGTAAAAAGGATTGTTGTGAGGTTTAATCTAAATCGTGTATGTGATAGTGCCTGGCAGAGAAGAAATTGATATTAGCTTTCTTTCCTCATCCATGAGCCCCTCTCACTTCTCCATTGCCCCTCCCACTCTAATATTTTCCGAATTCTCTCAGCCTCCAATCCCTTGTAAAATAAATGGGTTGATATATACTTTCACCCTAAAGTGTAAGTGACTATCAGATTAAATATTTTAGTTTTTACAGGATGTCTTTATTTTAACAAGGATTAAAATCTAATGTCCAAGGAATGAAATTGTAATTATGAAATAGAACCTGCTTTGGTCAAATAAAATTCAGCCTTACTAAACACCATTCCCCACAAAATGAAACCAAGTCTTCTTGGAGAAATGGCTGATTCCGAGGTAAGAACAGGAAGGTACAAGTGAACCTGCAACATCTTGTGCCAGGAAATACGGAAGTGTTTAAATTAAAAAAAATAGTAGAAGTATACAGAAGCCAACTTGAGGAGGTTCCCACTGGTGAACTTGGGACATTATGATGATTGAATAGTGTAACAAGAATGAATTATATCATATTGAATAAAAGTAAATTTATGAGTCCATATTTACACTTAAAAATTCTTTAAGTGATTATGGAGAGAAGGGGAAAATTCTTTTTAAAATAGAATAATTACAATGAATTGATGTAAAAGGAATAATGGAAATAGAAAATGACCATTTTATGACCTCCACCGTAATAATTAATTCAGGCAATAATTAACAATGGAGACTAAAAGCATTGGGTGACAAACTTTTGAGGAATCATATATTCACAGTCTCAAATTATTTAGCAATTACAATGAGAAAAACATCTTTACAATGGAGAAATCTGGTGGATGCCCATTTAACCAAATGAGACCTCCCAAATTTGGACCATTCACTATCATGTTCTTGCCAATGTAATGCACTGTGCTCACAATATAATCTCTGCTAAAAATGACTGGATCAAATATGATCACAAAGCAACAATCTGACAAATCTTACTGGACTGAACTATTCAAAACTGGAGCCATGATGAATTATCACATCATACACACACACATACACACACACACACACACACACACACACACACACACAGACACTGGGAAACTGACCTAGATTAGAGGAGACTAAAGCTACATGGCAGTAAACCTAATACATGATCCTTCATTCCTTGATTTTGGATCCCTGGGGGAAAAAAGAAAAAAAAAATTGGAGACAATTATGTAAATTTAAAGAAGGGTTGCATATTAAAAAATATTGTGTCGATGTTAAATTTTCTAAGTGTGATAATTATATTTGGTTATGTAAGGAAATATCCTTATTTTTATAAGATATATTGTGAAGTATTTAAGGGTAAAGAGTTATTTTTATTCCTTTTGAAATATATATAAGCATTATATATAATATATAGAGAGATGAGAATATGTAGCAACTATTACCTTAAAAAGAACTTTGAACATAAAAAATACACCCCCAAGAGTAGGCCAATTATTTAATCCAAATGGTCAACTTAATTATTCTTCAGAAAAATCATCTGACATTTGTAAGAAAATTGTATTTGAAATAATAGTTCAAGCTCATCTTCAAGTAAACAATGTCAAAAGCTGAATACATTCAAAGTCTCTGAGTCATCTATTCTAGTTGTTGACCCTCAATCAGCATATTTTCTAACAGGTAATAATTAATTTCATTCATCCAGACATGATGGTTTTGCTTGCTTCACAGTGTTGAACAAAAAGAATCTTGCCTGAAGAAGTATTTCAGTAACAAGGGAAAATATAGAAAAAACAACTGAAGAATTGTACGTATAGTGATTATCTTTAAAATCAATTCTGACCACAAAACACACACAAAAGAACACAAGGAAACTTTTGGAGGTGATAGATATGTTTAGAATCTTGCTTGCTTGATATCATGGGTGTATTCATATGTCCAAACTCATTAAAATGCATGTATTAAATGTGTGTAAATTTTTATATATCAATTACATTTCAATAAAGCTTAAAAAGCCATTTATGATATCTCCCAGAGGATTCTCCTCTTAGCATCTGGAAAGAGATTTCTGAAATATGTAGCTTATTCATGACATGAGCTTGGGTACCTCTTACACATCAGTTACCTCATCTCTAAAATAAAGATTAAAAGTATTACTTGTCACATTTTTGAGGTTAAGCAAATTAGCATAGATGAATCACCTAGAATTGTGCATAGCACCTATTAAATAGTCCATAAATTTTAGTTACTATTATTATTGTTGTTGTTATTTATAGCCTCTGGATTGGATATCTTCTTGGTTACCAATCATGTTCATACAAAACATTGTTACAATGTGAAGTCCCCTACTTTAATGAAATGTATAAGGCTAAGCCCTGATCAGTTTTTTTTCTTTATTTATGGTTTGTTTTGTTTTGTTTTTAGGATCTCTAGAAAATATTTCCAAATTACATTAGGAAGTATTTGTTTATTTGGTTAATTTCCTACAACTGCTCACATTTAACGAATCCTTCATACATGTTTCCTGGCATTTCCTTACAGCCCAACTTGTTTTTTTCTCAAGGTTAGGAAGCTCCCCTCTTCTACTGTCCTTCAATGATCTGATACATTACTTTCTTTTGGATTTAGTATTTTAAGATGCATTATATTCTATATAAGCTATATATCTAACACATGGAGAGTGAGCAACATACATCTTCTCAGCCAAACATCACTTTAATGTATTTTCAGTTGATATACATGTGGAGGTTTCAGAATATCTATAGTTTTCTCAGTTTTTAATAAAATATAATATATAAAATAAAAAATAAAATATAAAATATCACTGAGCTAACACAGTGATCTCTCCTCTTTAGAAATCATGCTCCTATCATTTTTGTGAATCCTGTCTCGTCAACATGATTTTATCTACTTTCCATTTATATAGTGTAAATGAAAGAACTTCTTGTTTTAAAATATTAATTTTCAATACTCTTGAAAACAATAGGAAGTACCTTGGGTAACTAATATTGGAAAGTTAGATTTTTCTTGCTTTTTAGAGACAAACATCTGTGGATTAAATGATTAGCCACTATGTGTCACTGTTTGGTCTTTATTTTTAAAATCTGCTTACATGGATTAGAAGGAATTTTGTACATGAAAAAAAAATAGGTCACCAGAGGAGACAGAATATGGATTATCTCTTCTAACAGAGTGTAAAATGATGACATGTCTTGTGATTTACTTAGATAACTGACAAATTACAGGATTTATATCTTTAAATGATACTTTAGGTTGGTTACATTATCATTACATTTTTACTAAATGTCTATTTTTGTTACCCATTGTTTTTAACTTTTTAAAACTATACTTTGCTGTATACTATTAATTTTTTCTCATTTGAGTTACTTAAAATAAGATAAAATAATTATGTCCAATTTTATTTGACTTGGAGCTTTGGGGTGAGTTTAAACATGCTTAACCAATGAAATGGTTATATTCATTTTGACTCATTAAAAGGCAAAGTAAATATTATTTCCCATCAGCTTAAAGTACTTCATATTATTGCCTTGCATTGCAATTTATCTTTTTGTAACTTTTGTTTCCCCAGGCACCTCAGTCTTAAGTACTCCATGACAGCATTTTTTAGTTGTTTAACAGCAAGCCCCTACACAAAAGGATAACTGGCTACAACCTCTTTCCATTTTGGAGCCTTCTTGATGCAAGAACCAAGAATGTCAACATTCTGCCTCTGTGACCATTTTAAATTTATAGTCATGACACTATTGATACAGTTAGAGTTACTTGTCCATGCTTGTTCTGATACCATGCTTTACCATCCTGAGTAATGGCACCCCTATCTCCACCCAGAATAACTGTGGGCACTACCTTTGTTCAGAAGATACTGTGATGTGATGCCCAGATCCCCAACATCTAGAAGTGCTGTTGGCAGACAGCCATCAGCCTTGACGATTTGCCTTGGCTGTCACACCACCTTTCCAGGGCAGCCCGTATCCAATCCAATAACTTGTCAGTATGGAGGCACAATGACCAGGTCTCCTTCATCCAAACTCAGACAACTTGGAAGGGCCATTCCAGCTTCAGAACTCCCCAGGGATTGGTTGAGACTTTCATTAGGACTGCACCACAGCCTGCTTTCTCCCTCTGCTCACATCTACTTTCTTTCCTTTCCTTCCACAGCTGTTATCCCCAAGAGCACTTCTTAATAAAACTCCTGCCTGCTAATCTCCATCTCACAGTTTACTTCCTGCAATTTTTTCTTATAGTGTAATTTTAAAATCCCTTGCACTATAGATATACATTCTCTAGTGACAGAGATGCCGTCACACTTATTTTGAACTTGAACTTGGCTTGAACTTCTCCACTGAAATCTTAGAATAATCTCTCTTTGGGCAGTCCAAGATGTTAGTAAAAACCACTTTTAAGCATTGAACTGTTTAAATTAAACACTGCATTAAAAGGCAGTGTCATTAGTGACATAAAATCTCTTAAAGTCAAGCCTATAAAGACCCCAGAAACAAGATTCTCAATGTCACATACAGTCTCCAGATGAGCATTAATTTCCTAACAGGAGTCAGTTCCTGGCCAGAGTGAGGAATAGAAAAGTATTCCCTTTTATATACAGTGGGAAGGAGTCCACATCCTCAATCCCCTTTCTCCAGTTTCTACCTCAATAGTCAAACTGGCTGAAAACATGAAAACATGAGGGGATGAAGTTTATCCTAACCCCAGACCCACTGATTATCCATATCAATTTTGTTCAACATTGTATCTTATCAGAACGCTAAAGCTTACCATGGTTAGTGTCTGGGACTGGTCTTGCTTCCCTAAACTCAGTACAGCATTTAATATAGCTAGGCACTTGTGCCCCACTGTGGTCATAGGCCTAAGAATTAGAAGCTGTTTTAAAATATTAATTTTAGTCACCATCCTTCTTCCTTAGGACTCTACCTAGGGTTTGTAAATCTCCTTTCCCAAGGCCTGGAAACTATTATTGCAAAGCATCTCTAAGATTCTGGAAATTCTCACAGTCTAGAAGTGTCTGATATTGTATTTAACTGCTTTTGGACCATGATGCTCACCAGATGTAGCCTGAGTTTGCTTATTCTTTGGATATTGTAACTGAAGGCAACTCTTGGTATCATCCAGACAACCAAGCTAACCTCTATGGTGTATATTACATCATTCTAACTTCTTCTCTTCGTTGCTGAGATCTGGCCTATATTGCAGTTCTTTCTTTTTCTCTCCTTCTCTCCCTTCCTTTATCCCTTCTCCCTTCCTTCTACCTTAAAACATCTGTAGGACTTCTGTTTGAGGGATTATGAAAGGTATAGCTGCATCTATGCAATGCTATAAGGATCCTCTGTGTGTGAGCCCAATAATTTGCTTCAGGAATGAATGCTTCGTTGGTGAGGTCCACTTGGACTGCTTGCTACTGATATGGTCACTCTGCTAGTATAGCTGCTCTGTCTAAATGTCTGGATCTATGCTTGTCCAGGCCAGAGTTTTCTTCTAGCTGGTGTCCAGCCTCAGGCCTTTAGGGTATCTAGATACCAACAAGGAAAACCTTAGACTTCTCTGTCTCTTCATTCCATCATTTACATGTGCAAAGCATGGAATTCCTCTTGACAGGTAGAGCCTACTACAGTTCTAATTACAGTACCTAATTAGGGACTCTCTTCTCCATCTACTTACATCCCAATCCAGAGCTAAAAATCTCATCCTAACCCTGTTTTTCCCTCTCTTAAAAATAGTTTGATTTTATTTTCATCGAAAAGGTAATATTTGTTAATTTTTGTGAAATTGGAAAAGATAAGAATCATGAAGAACTTCTACTAATAATATATTTTCTTTCAGTTTTTTAAAAAATCAGTACAAAAATACACACACACACACACACATCAAGGCATACATACACATACTGTATATAATAGCTGAAGTGTATTGAGCAACTACAATGAGCAAGGTTTTCTATTAAGCATTTATATGCATTTGAGGCCCACAACAATCATATGAGATAGTGTGGAGACAATTGTTTTTATTTTTGTCTGCAGGTGGCATCCATCTCCCCACCCTCCATCTACATAGGAAAACCACCCTGTGATTTCACTTTGGGTCTGTAGTCTTGGTAGCATAGCCAGTCTAGGTGCTCTTTCCTATTCTGGCAAAGAGGTGGACACATATCCCATGAAAAACCAATTGTACTTGGATCTTGACTAGAATGACTCAGAAAGACTTAGCAACTATTTAATCCTGTTCATCCAGGTAGTGCTGTCCCAAAAAGACTTCCCATAGTTTTGCTAGTAGGTTTAATGAGCTACTCTGTGACCTACCTTTTCTCATGATGGGTTCCTCAGATTTTCTTTACAACAACATTGTTTTTTATAAAGTTACCTAATTTGATTTCTCACACACACCATCAAAAAAAAAATCCCTAACCAATATAAAAATATACAGAAATATATAGGTGTTATTCTAGTTTACAGAGACTGAAACTGAGGCTTAATGAAAGTAAGCGACTTGCCAGGCAATAATAAGAGGTATCAAGTCTCTATAACACTAAAATTGGTGCTTAATTTTAACTAACTCTCTTCTCATTCTCTGTATAGATAACATAGATGTAGGAGTGTGTATTCTTATATATATTCTTCCACAGTTGAGATCTGACTATATTCACAATTTTAATCATTTCCAGCCTTTAGTTTTTTTGTCTAATAATAAAATTACTTTAGAAAATGTCAAAATTTAAAGTACAAAGAAAGTAAAACTTAACCATTATTCTAATACCTAGATAACATCATACAATTTATGAACATTTGGGTTTATTTCCTTTAGTCTCTCTCCCTCTCTCTGTGTATACACATGCATACATGTATACATAAATAGTATATATACATACACACACACACAGATATATATATTGCCACACACATACATACACATAGACAGAGACAGAGAGATCCATACTGTATGTATAGATTTGTATCATCACTTTTTACTTGAAACATTATTTTGTAAGCATTTTCCTTAGCAATTAAACTTCTTTCAAAATATTTTAATAGCTATAATATAGTTCATTGTAGGGACATACCCTATTGTATTTAATCACTCCTCTTTCAGACATTTAATAACTGTTTCTTTTTTGGCTTTTAAAAATAGCACTGTAATCAACAACTTTGTAGGCATCTGATTATCCTCTTAGACTAGGTTCTGGAAGTGAAATTATTGCCTTAAAGGCTTTGAACACTATAAAAACTCTTGATAAATACTGTCAAAAAGTTATCAGAAAAATTGTTCCAATCTACAATCCCATGACTAGTGTTTGAAAGTTAGTTTCATTCAATGGTCCAACCATACACGCTAACTTTTAGAAATGAATGCCAATGTGTAGAAAATGATAGCCTACCTTGTAGTCAATATTACTTTTGATATCTTTTTCCTAATTATAAAGTAATACAAGCTAATTGCAGAGGTTGAAAAAAATTAAAAATTACAGAAAATAATCATGCCATTCATATATGAAAATGACAGTTATGTGACAAACATTCGTCTTCTGTGCACATATCAAATACATAAGTAATATGATGTTGAAATCTTATGGCTCATACTTTTATATCTAAATTTTTAATTTAATGTTATATATCATGAAAATTTTATTATCAAATATTCCCCCAAACCATTATCCCATTAGTTGCCAAATATTCTATCTTATGAACCTGTGATAACATAGTTAACCTTTCATGCTTACTGGACATGTATTGCTCAGTATATACAGAAGTGCATTACATATTATTGTTCATAACCTTTGACTGCATTTTTTATGATTTCAACAGAATTTATGACAAGAAGTGGAATTATGGACTTGGGTTTAAGTAGTATGTATATTTTAAAGTTTCTTGATAAAAAAATTAGAAAAAAACATTTTCTAAAATGCTTGTTTCAGTTGTGTATGAAAGTGCACTTCACTCTTCTTGGCATTATTTTTTGTTATTTCAACAATCCATGATTTGCATTTTCTAACTTTTTCATATTTGTTTGAAATATTTTGAATTCTTTTTTGAATCCACTGATCATGTTCTTTGCATATTTTTTACATTAAATCTAGTATTGTGAAGAGAATTGAGCACCCTTCCCTGAGAATCTATTCTCTGTACAGAGCCCATCTTCTTAAATATTTTGAGTAGTTCAATCATCTGCAGTTCTTGGTGATAAGGATCCTCATATGCTTCTAAGCATATATGATTATAGTAACTAATGTTTGCAAAGGAGTTTTAAATTCATAAAACTCTTCCACATCCATTATCAGTTTTGTCTACCTGTGAAGTAGACAGGACAAGTTAGTGTCATTGGCATTATTTTAGGAATGTGGAGGTTAGGCTTCATGGAAGAAAGCTATCAACAGCCAGTGGAGAATGAAATCAAGAGTCTAACCAGGTCAATTCTTAGATCTTTCACTTTTCATTAAGCCTTACTACCAATGTTGGTAATGTCCAGACATATAAAATGATTCTATATGGAAAAAGAAAGTTCTGGAATAATGTTAAGGGACTCAATAGCAAATGCATGTACTGTATTTTTAGAATGAGACTGATTTACATTTAAGGGCTTTTAATTGCAGTCATCCATCAGTTTTAAACTTTCAATGTCTAAATATAAAGACGCAGCAATATAAATGAGCCAGCTGCATTTTTTACACAGAGCATGAATTGATGAGTTTATGAATGAGTGATGGAATTTAATAGCAAGAGTAAGAATATTCTAGTCCATTTCAATTGCCCTAAGCCATATGTCAGTACCTTGGAGAGCTCCCAATTTGAGCAGACCCTCCCCCCAAAAAACATTCTCAGAAAAGACAGGCTTTCAACCGCCAAAGGAAAATAGGAAGCATTGCACATTGATGTCCTCCATGTTTTTTGAAAAGTAAAATATAATTTTTCATGTTCCTACCTAAAAATAGTCTTCTTTTTTGCCCCATTTAAAATTGCCCATGGTTTGTGATCTTGTGAGCGCTCGATTTAGCAGCTTTATGGTATTTCTCCCCCCACAGGAAACACATTTCTTTGCCACGTCTACAAATTAAAATATCCTTTTTCAGTAAGCGCTAGGAAATAATCAACTTTCCTTATCTCCACTGGTTTTTATTATAAAGGAAAGATCTATTATGGAAGCAGAGCGTGAGTCTCTACAGGTGTAGCCACAGGTGTAGCCAGGAGCTGCCCTACAGCGAGGTAGAGGGCGGGAAGAAGCCTGAGCCGACCCTACAAACGTTCGGGGCCTCGCTGCTGCTTCTGCCCTTGGGACTGCGCGAGCGTCTGCTTCGCTAACCCCCCGCCGCGCATGCGCGCTCCTCGCCCCCGCCTTCACTGCACCTGCCAGGTCATAATCCCCTTCCCACCCGCTGGTGGCCGCTCTCGGAGGCTCAGTCTTGTCTCACGTTGATTGGTCAAGAGGGCGCGTCCAATCAACAATCCCTCCTGCGCCACCTATTTCCACTCTTCCCGCCCCCTTCCCGCCCTCCCCCTCCCCTCTCGGGCACTTACCTTCTTTGTGACTGGTGCGCGCCCAGGTCTCTCAGTGCGGCGGGAGAGCTGTGCAGTAGTGGGAAGCAGGGGGGCGGGGAGGGAGGGGTGGGAAGGAGAGAGGTGGGGCGGGAGGAGGCGGGGCTCAGGTGCGGGGCAGCGCGGCCCGCGCCAGTCGGGGAGGGGGCGCACGGCGGAGCGGGAGGGGCGGGGCCGGGGGTTGCGTCGAGGAGGGGTTTACGCCGGCGACGTCTGCAGCGCGAGGCTTCGCGCGTAAGCGGCGTGGGCGCTGGGCCTGGCTACCGAGCTTTTCTTGGGCGCACAGATCGTCGACGCCGGCTCCTGGGGGAGCGCGGGGGGTAGGCGTCGGGGTCAGCGGCGTGATCTAGGGCGGCCTCAGCCATGGAAGAGACGCAGCCGCTTCCGCAGTCTGAGCTGCAGCTGTGCGACAGCCTCATCATCTGGGTGAGTACCGTGGGGCTAGGTGGGCCGAGAAGACGCAGCGACTTAACCTGGGCGTCCAGTTTTCCCCAGGTGGGCTCGAGGAGTACCCAGGGCCGCCTGCGTCGTGAACTCAGCGCATTGTCCTCCGCGCCTCCCGGGTCCTTGACCGCGAGAGTGCCACCTGCGGGTCGCGGGGCAGGTGTGTGTGTGTGTGTGTGTGTGTGTGTGTGTGTGTGTGTGTGCGCGCGCGCGCGCACGCGCGCGCGCTCACGTTTGCATGTGTGGGGGCGAGGGAGGGGAAGGGAGTTCTGGGGGACGGGACTAAGGAGGCTTGTTTAAACCCCTGGCTCCTGACAGCTGTGGCTGGAGCCAAGCGCCCATCCCCTTTACTCCCCACTGCCCCATTTTCTTTCTGTCCTGCATCCAAGCCCTAGTCTTTCTAGATCACAGACACTCTCGCCGTCCATCTTCTGTGTTACCTTCCCAGCGGGACCTTTGTGCCACTTGGGAGTGAAGACCCCCTGCGAAAAAGCTCTAGTTGGAGCTTCCACCCCAACCACCTTGCTCTATTTGTACACAGGTGGCCAAGGGTGATTTTAGTTCTTGTATCAGTGTTTCTGCACGACCCCAGGTCATCCGATTTTGTAGAAGCCGCTTAGAAGAGATGTTTACATGTATTTCCTCTGTGGAGGAAAAGATATGTTAGGGATGGGGGCTCTTAATCATTTTTTCTGGCTACCCTCCCCCCGCCCCCCCAGCGGACAAGCATTTTCTTTAAAGGAAAAGTTTGGCATTTTCAGTTATACTTTAGCTATGCTTAGTATTTCTATTAAATTGTGTTGAGTTTGGACAGGTAGTATCTGTCCCTAGTATTCCCGTCAGCAAAATGATGTCTAACCTTTTGGAGGTGCTCAGCGATCAGAAAGCTTGACATGATGTGATTTCTCATCCATGTTGGGCAAGGTTGGTGCTGGATGATCCACAAGGTGTTTTTAATGAAGCCCATCCCCAAACCATTTGTTTAGTTTTGTGTACGGGAATGTGTGCAGAATGGAATGTAAACAGACGGGATCATGAGGCGGTAATTGGTTGATGAATCTCCCAAGCGATCTCTTAGTGCGTGTAATTCCAAAGAATGAGGGAAGGTTTCTGGCAGTGTATAAAGTGTATAAAAATAACCACAACTTAAAGCAACTTTTACACTTTGGAGGTAAATAGCTTTCTCTGAGTGTATTGCAAGTGTCTAGGGTTTCTGAGTTAAAAGCAATTAGCTAACTATTCATCTATATTTTCATTTAAAATAAGCATTGGGGTTTAGATGCTCTTTTTAAGACTAATGAAACAAGTCAACATTACTTTTAATGATGTGTTTTGTTAAAACAAATTACTAATTAAAAGGTGTATCCTAATCTGTTAACATTGTTGCTCTAAACATCTGACTTAAATAGTAACCTAGTCTTTATGATGTCATCGACATATATGAAGTGGTGGAGAAGCATAGGATTTCTTTGAATTGTATTGCAATATTTTTAAATATTGTGTGGATTTCTTTGAATTGTACTGCAATATTTTTAAATATTGAGTGGCTACATCCATTTTTTAACCAGTATTTGTCGAGTCCGACTTTAAGGCACCGAGGAAAATAGTTATCAAGACAATCAAAGAACTTTCCGTTTTAATTGGAATGATACGCATAGCTGTGTATTTTTACAGTGGAAGGCAAAATTTCTTTAAAACTCCAAAAATGTTATAAACCAAATGATAAGGAGTTATAGATGATGATATAATTGGTTGCTTGCTTCTCCAGTTCTCTCGCGCTGCAGAAACACTGTGGAGAAAATGGAATTATTGTGCAGGCTATTGCCTCTACAAATGCTACTACAGCCAAATTCACCTGTTCCCATAACACTGTCCAGCTTTATGATTAAGAAAAACCACACAGTTCCTCTCACATTTCTCTCTGTAAACTTTTATCAGTACCCCAAGTGAGTCAACTCTTCCCCCTTGGAAAAATGACCTCCTCCTGTCTTTGGCTCTGGCTCTAGATCCCATCCCTACCACCTCTTCTAAAACTTTGTACTTTATTTCCTCTTTCTGCATTTACAACTTCTTTCTCTTTATGAGCTCCTTTCTGTCCACATGTAAACTTGCTCAGATCTTCCCTGTCTTAAAAAAAGAGAATGAAGAACCACCACTTCCTATTAAAACCAAATTGCATTTCCTCTTCTCTTTACAAATTTCTTGAATTTTTTTATACTCCTCCTTTATACTTTTTGAATTTTCGTTCACTCATCAACTCACTGTACTGGAGCTTCTTTTAAGGCCTCTACTTGCTTGATTTGGCAAACTGATAACTGTTATATTATCTTTATGTTATTTGATGGATCCTTTGTGAAATTGTTTTCTGCCTTAGTTTCTTGGGTACCTGCCCCTTGGTTTTTCTTTACCTCTCTGGATGAGTCCTAGTGAACTTTCCTGTCCTGTTTTGCCTTCGCCAGCCACTGCGTTGTTGATATTACCTCACCTTCCTAAATTTCTCCAAACTCCCCTTATACATTATTCTTCCATGCCCACTATGCTACACTGACTTTATATTTCTTAAGGATGTAAAGCCCTTTTTTTTTTCTTTACTATATCAGGCTTTTTAATTTGTTTTCCCTCTCCCTATAATATTTTCCTAGTTCTTCCAGTCACTGGCTGGCTTCTCACTATTCAGTTCTTGAGTCTGTTGTCATTTTTCACAGAGACTTTATGAAAGTGAATGACCTATTTATCCCCTACTCCTACCCCACCATAACCTGTTAACTACTTTCTGTTGTGTCTATAATACTTAACACTTTCTGAAGTCATTCTGTTTGCTCCTTGGGGTCAGAGCCCTATCTGACCTGTTTTCTGCTCTACTCCTAGGATCAAGAACTGGCTAGGATCACCAGTAAAACATCAAATCAAAATAGTGATAATAAATATCCTGATCTGAGACCAGCATTCCACCATTCAGTATTTCACTATTAAGTATGTAGGGTTTTGTAGATACTTGGGGTGAATTTTGAACTGTATCATAGAGGATTGATAGATTTTAATAAGTAGGGGATATGAGTTTTCCAGACACAAGGAAGAACCCCTAGCAGTAAGATAATTGGTCTCCTTTGGCCATTGTTGGTTGGCCAAAGATGGAAAGGAGGAGGTGGAAGATGTGTTTGTCAAGATATCACTGCACTCGTACTGTGCCCCCTGCCATGCTACATAATGTCACATATTGAGGGAAAGTAATAAGAGATGTAAGATTAAGAAGTTATAATGGGGGCGAAATCACAGAGGTGAGAAGGTTCTTTCAGCACTGGACATTGTTGTAGGACAGTAGAACCACCATTAACAGAATTAGAGAAGTCACCAAGAAAAACTGGTTAGGTGAAGAGATGCCTCTTTTGGGAGTTTTAAAAACTTCTGTTTTATGATTTAGAACTCTTCTTGAAATAACTAGTTCTTAGAAATACTATACTACTCCTTAGCAAAAAATTCAGGGCTGAGTAATAAATTTGGACATTGTTTACATGGTGGAAAGAGTATATTAGAGTTTGAAATATTTATATGAAGGTAAATTTAATTCTACCTCTTGGGTCTGTGAATTGGAAGTTGAAAATCTTTAGAATGTTTACTAATCTTTACTAATAAAATTGGAGGCTGGACCAAATTTTTTTTAATGGTTCCCGGGTTCTTGCATTCTTTGACTTTACAGGCAGGTGAAAGAAAGACTAATATCAAATATATGCCCAAATTAGCAAAGAATATTAAAAGCCAAAACATTTTTAAGAAGATCTTAAAATTCAAAACAGTGATCTTTTTTTCTGAAATGAGCAGCTAGAAAAGGAGAATATGACAGTACAGTTGACCCAAGGTTGAGTTTTTGTTGGTGATCAGTTCACATTTCTGATTATTTGCTTTATTTAAAAATAAAGAAGAAATCAGAACACCGTGCTGAGTGGTGGGAGCCCTGTCTGTCCTCTTTGGTTCACTCACTAAAGACTTTTGCCTCTTCACCTCTATGAAGAGTAGCGTGAAAGAATACATTTTCTTTTGTCCCTTTGTTTTGGTCTCACTCCTCCCACTGAGCCTTTTAATTAATCTACTCTTCTTGGTTATAATGTCTTTCAGTTTATCCAAATGCAATTGCATTCTCTGTTATCTAATTTATTTTGCAGCTAGTTTAACAACTTCCAAGACACACTCCAATTTCCATGGCTGTAAGAAGGAGAAATCGATCCCAATCTGGGCACGGTGGGCAACTAGGCAATCACTTAGCACATGTCTTCCTTTTACATATTTCTTTACTATTTTGTCTAATATTCCAATTAAAATTGCCTCTGAAATTGTCCTTTGAAAATTACTAACCATATCCATTTTGTAAAAAATTAATGATGCGAAGTGTTAATAGGAAGAATTGAAAAGTGAGAGCCCCACAGTTTACCTGAAAGTATCTGATTATCTTCCTTTTAAAGATGTTCTAAACCCTGGAGTTTCTCTTCCCTGTATATCCACCCAATTACAAAATCTTTATTTTATGTTTTAAATATTCTATGAATTCATCCTGTCCTCTCACTCAGCATTACCTTTATTATCTCTAAGCTTAATCCATGTTACCAGTAAGACCATTGCAGAAGCCTTCTAACTGACTCAAGCATATAAAGCTGCTCTCTTCCATTCTCTGTGTCACTATTGCTGCCATGGAAAACATACTAAAGATTTCACTCACTCACTCTCTTCCTTATTACTCTCTAGTGATTCTTCATACTCAAATTAATTTTTCTAAAAAAAAAAAATTTGATGTGCATAAGAATCACTTGGGGATTCTCCTATTTAATATTATCTGGAGATTGTGATACATATTGTTCTTAGACCTCCCATACTTTAGAAACCCTGACTCATAGCTGATGTGCTAACAGGCAGTGAACTTGTACCATATGCCAGGCACTAATCTAAATACACTCCTAATTCATTTAATTCTCACAACCATCTTGTAAGGTAGAAACTATTCTATTTCCTATTATATAGAAGATAACAATAAGGATAAGGCCAAGCTTTTTGCCATGGCCCTTCAGAGTCCTGGCCTATGATTTTTCTTTAACCCTGTTTGTTGTTACTCTTCCCTGTCCATCTTTGTACTAGAAATCCAGTAATTGAACTGCATGTTGCCTAAAAATACCATCTCTTCATATATTTGTGCTTTTATCATATTCCTATTTCTTGAAGTTTCCTTCCCTTGACCCCTTCTTTACTCAAGACATTCCCTTTAGGAATCATCTCTAAGGAGTCTTTCTGAAATACGAGCCATAATTCGATAGATTAGTCAGCTCTGGTATATTTCTAAACATTTTGTGTGTACTATAATCATAGGACTAGACTGGCATTTTTCTAGAAATGATTTGTGTCTTTTTCTCCTCTCCTTACTGTTTGATTCATGCTACTTGAGGGTAGAAACCTAGTGACTTTCCTTTGCAATTCCAGCCTATACTACAGTGCCCCACATAGAGTAGAACTCCAGTAAAGTATCTGTGTGAACTTTGAAAGTAACTGTGGCTAGATTTAGTTTGTCTATGCCATTCTTCCATGTTGTATTAAGATAAGGAAGACAGATTTGTAGAATCTTGAAATATACAAAACCACTAAAGGAGAATTATAGTGGGAGAGAATTTTATTGGATTAAGATAAGTGGTAAACTAAGGAATTATAATTGAGTAGTAAAGGAAATGAATATGTGCAAGAAAAAATCATTATATTTAATTTAAGATAATTATGGGTTGAGATTAGATTTCTAGAAAGTATATGATATATTTTAGCTTTGTTGTAATTTGCTTTTTAAAATTTTTCTATCTTGCATTTTCTTATTAGAAAAAGACATCACCATTTTACTTCTCTTTTTAATAGGTACATGAATATTTAACAAATAGAGATTTGAAAAGTTATAATATCTAAAATGAAACTAGATAGAAACAACTTCACATGGTAGGTGGGCTCTGGACTGTTTATGCCCTAAGGCTAATTGTTGGATAGCAGGCAGAGTTCTGCCTTATATTAGAGCTCATTGATAAACTCACTAGTTTTAGACTTGACATTTCTAGCCTTTGTTTTCCTACCAAATGATGTGAATGAAATTTTAACTTGCAAATGTTAGGTTAGCTAAAGGGTTTTTTTTTCTGATGTTATTCTCTTAAAAATAGGCAAAACACAAACTATACTATCTTAAGAGTTCTATATATGCCTTTCAGAAATTCTAAAGTGCTTCATACATGACATCATTATATTTGACTATTTTAGGTATAATTTTTCACTGTTTTATGAAATGTTAAATGTTTATTTTTATAAAAATATTACACAGCCACAGGAACGTATTTGTATTGTTTCATTTGTTTAGCAGGGTCTAAATTTAAACAAAACAGGGCAGTTATAACCTGCTTTTCTCTCTAGTGTTCATAAATACATTTGAGGGAGGATAACACGATCTCATAGATATAAAGAGGCAGTAAAGTCATTTGCTTTATGTCATTTTAGCTGCAGACATTCAATACCACCGCACCTTGTCAAGATGTGAAACAACTGACTAATGGAGTTGCCATGGCACAAGTTCTTCATCAAATGTAAGTAGTGATCCAGGCTCTTCCTGAAAGAATTGCAAACCCAATCCCAAGGAAGAAAATTTAGACTTGTATTCTAAAGGTTATTGAAACTTTATCCTATTCAGTGGTGACAAGCATATGGTACCAAGGCATTCTTGCATCTAGGGAACAAAAAAGTTTATCACCTGATTATTCTTTGTTTGTTCATAGAGATACATCTTAATTAAATAAGCACTCAGGATTCCTATCTATTCAAGAGGTGTTAATTTTAAACTTGTTATCATCATGTTCACAAGTTACATTCTACTCAGTTAAAATCAAATAGATATATTTTGAACTTTGTCAGGTACTAGTGTCACTTGGGGCAAATTACTTAGGCTCTCTCATCCTCAGTTTCCTGAAGAATAAGATTGGGAATCTTATTTTTGGCAATAAGATTGGCAATAGATCTTTTGCCCAAGATACTATGATATTTAAATGAAGTAATATAGAAAAACATCAAGCACAGTGCTTGATATTAGTAGACATATTAAAATACTAGTATTTTTTTCCCACCTCATAGCATTGAGACTTTTACATCTTCTTGCTATCAGTGCCTATTATAAGATATTTAATAAATGTTTCTTATATTGAAGATATTAATTACTTAAATAGTTTAGTATGAGAAATGCCATAATCCTTAAGAATAACAAAAAATTTAGTGTGTCTTTTAAATTATATTTACTATTCTTATTAAGGACAGGCTTTAAGACATAAAATAACTTTCCTGTTGATTACATTTGGTATTTTTATGTCATAAAAACATTTTAATGTTTAGCATTTGTATTTTTGTTTTAGTGATGTAGCTTGGTTCAACGAATCTTGGTTAAGCAGAATTAAAGAAGATATTGGAGACAACTGGAGAATAAAGGTATGCAGAATGTATGGTAGAAGCACTTTATCCTAACAGCGGTTCTAAAATTAGCACTGTACTCAACTAACTCTTTTTTTAAAAATTAATTTAAGGGTGAATTTATTGTGTACAATTTGAACTTTGATACATGTATGTTCTTATGAAACTATCATTATAACGAAATGTAAAAATTTTTATTAACCCAAAATGTGCTTATTCTCCTTCCCAGTTAATCCTTACTCCTAACTTGGCCCCAGGTGGCCAGAGATCTGCTTTCTGTCAACATAGAGTTCATTTCTAGCATTCCATATGAATGGAATCAGACTTTATGTACTCTTTGCCTCTAGCATCTTTTATTCAGTGTCTTGTTTTTGATACTCATCCACATGGTCTATATTATTAGTAAATTTCTTTTTTTGATCCATAGTATTTCATTACATTGATATACCACAGGTTGCTTATTCATTTACCTGTTGACGGATGTTTGAATTGTTTGTTTGCACTTTCTTTCCTAATATTGGTAATTTATGTCTTTTATATCTCTTTTTCTTGATAAGACTGGCTTGATGTTTTTCAATTTTATTAATTTTTTTTCAAAGAACTAGCTTTCGTTTTCTGTTTTATTGATTTCCTCTCTAATCTTTATTATTTCCTTCTACTTACACCTGCTCTTCTTTTTCTTGCTTCTTAAGGTAGAAATATAAATCATCAGTTTTAGGCCCCTTTTCCCTAATATTAAGCATTGCCTTAGCCACATCTCACGCATTGACAGACTGTTTTGTTTTCATTCAGTTCAAAATATTTGATAATTTTTCTTGTGATTTTACCTTTGACCCATTGGTAAAATAGAAGTAGATACTTCAAATTCTAAATAGTAGAGGATTTTCTAGGTACATTTTTATTTCTTAATTGCTAATTTAATTCCAGTTTGGTTTAAGAATATACGCTATTAAGAAATTCTTTTAAATTTACTGAGAGTTATATTATGACTTAACATATGATGTGTCTTGGTGAATATTCCTTGTACACTTGAAAACAACGTGTATTCTACAATTCTACAAATACAGATTATGTGAAATTTGTTGATAATACGGTTTATATCTTTGGATCTTTATTAATTTTCTGTATTTTACCAAGGTGGGAGGACCTCTTAAATTTCTAACAATGATTGTGGATTTGTCAATTTCTTCTTTCAATTCTGTTAAGTTTTAAACCGTGTAATTTGAATATCTGTTATTAGGTTTATGTACATTAATTTTTTATCTTATTGATGAATTAATCTACTTATTGTTATGAAATGCTTTTCTTTATCCCTGATAATATTCCTTGTTCTGAAGTCTAATTTGTTTAATATTAATATAGCCACTTCAGTTTTGTTACGATTATTTTTGCTTTAGTATATCTTTTTCTATTCCTTTATATGTGTATAATGGAAGTGTTTTGTGTAGAAACCTAATAGTTGAGTCTTGCTTTTTTATCCACTGACAATCTGTTTGGTTCTTAAAAAAAAAAACTTTCATTTCTTATATTCATGTTTCATTTAAATCATTGGACATTTTTAAACTAGCAGTTTTAACATTCTATTTCTTTTATTTCTTATTTCTGGGCCAATTTTTATTGATTGAGTTTTGTCTTCATTACAGTCCACATTTTCCTGCTTCTTCATGTGTAGTAATTTTTTTTAATACAAGACAGTGTAAATTTTATTGACGGAGTGCTGGCGTTTTTGTTTGTTTTGGGTTTTTTTTTTTTTGTATTCTTTTTAAGAGTATTGGACTTTGTTCTTGTAGGCAGTTAAGAAACTTGTGATTCAGTTTGATCCTTTCAAGGTTTAGGGGGGCTGGAGGCAGATGTAGAGTGATTTTTTTCTTTTAGGGCTAGGTTAGACTCATTGCTAATTTGTAACCTAGTGGGGTTGTTAGTAAATGTTTACCTATACAGCATAGTCTCTTCACTCTGGCTGGTGGGAATTTCAAAATTTCTGGCCAGTGTAATCTTTGGGAAGTGTTCAATTTATAGTTCCCTGGATTGTTCTTTCTTTGGAAATTATTTTTATCTCAAGTTTTACCCATGCACATGCAAATTAGTATTCTGCAAAAAAGTCAAAGGATCCATTATGTAGATTTCTGGAGTTCTTTCTATAGCTCTCACTTCTTCATTTGTCTGCCCTATAAATTCTAACCACCTTCACCTTCCTGACCTTCTGATGTCTACTTCCTTAACTCAACAAGAACATCAGGCTTTGTTTATTTTCCACCTCCCTACACCATGGTGTGAAAATTGACCCCAGAGAGAAATCTTGATCTAGTATAGGGCTCATATTTATTATTTTCCTTCTCTCAGAAATTTGAGTTCTATATTGACTGTTGGCTAAAGTTTGAATATTTGTCCTTTTTTTCTAGTTGCTTGTAGCAGAAAAGTAAGTCTGGACCCTGTTACTCACTCATGACTAAAGGTGGACATGGTCATAGCTAAATCTTTAAAGTTGGTACTTAAATTCATTGCAGCTAATTTTAAATAGAATCACCCTGGTTAAACTATGTAAGCATGAAGACGTTTTTTCTTTTGATCAAACTGATTGAAGCTTTCATGTTTAAAAATTATCATGTACTTGTATTTTTAGGACTCTGACATATATTTTATCAAGGGGAAGTTTTTATTGTCTTTCACCTTGGCATGCATTTTCTTTCAATATTAATATGAAATAAATTAATTATTATTTTCTCCCTATTAGGCTAGTAATTTAAAGAAGGTACTTCAAGGAATTATGAGTTATTACAGTGAGGTATGAAAAACATCTGACTTTGTTTAAATACAAATGCTATGTGATAATTATGCTGACACTGAAAAATGACTTGGTTTTTTGTTTATAACATTTTACTGGAAAATAATTCATAATTGGAATATATTACTATTTTTTGCCATTTTTAGAACACTCAAATTTTGTGGACATGAACAGGCTTCAACTTAATGTAACATTTGTAAAATGTTGCCTCTTTATTGATACTCTCTAAATTGATTCTTTTCTGAAATAGAATTACCTTTATATAATAAGATTTAATGCAGTGATGTAAAGTAGACCTGTAAATTGAAGTTATTCTCTACTTAAAACATTATGACATTTCTTTCCAATGTAAAC
This sequence comes from Eidolon dupreanum, assembly GCA_028627145.1. Classification (NCBI taxonomy): domain Eukaryota; kingdom Metazoa; phylum Chordata; class Mammalia; order Chiroptera; family Pteropodidae; genus Eidolon; species Eidolon dupreanum. Next base: position 35,995,984 of record CM053502.1, read on the forward strand.
AACAGCCAAAATATACTATGAAATTATGCTTGTACAAGTGAATTCGGGGAAAATGCAATATGAAAGTAGTATAAACTCGCATTAGCTAGAACATTATTCAAGTAGGTTTCCCCCCCCCCCACTTATTTAGCATCTTAAGTTCTCTGGTAGGATTATTTGATATAAGAAAGTTTATTGCTTAATGTTTGGAAGCTTTTGATTTGGTTTTGCCATTAAAAAATCGTTTCTATTTTTTAAAGTTGTCACAGTTAAACTTGTAATTTCTTCCAAACAATTTTAAGATCCCAAATTTTCAATTTATTTATGCCTAATACTCATTTCAAAGCTTTTTTTTTTTTTTTTTGATGCTACAAAACTTTTTAATAAGCTAAAAAAAGAAAGATAAGACCAGGAAAGGTTAATTCATTATATTTGTTATTTATGTGTGATGGTTTAGTTTGTAGGTCTCTTAATCGATCAAAAATCAAAATATCATGAATATGCTTTGGCTTAACTTAGATCTGTTTACTTTTTAATGAAAAGGCATAGATTTTATCATAATAGACCAAGCCATGGGCTTCCTAAACAATTTCTCTGACAGTGGGACCAAAGGATATTTAGTATAAAAGCATTTCAGTTGCTTTTGGTTGGTTACTCAAAATTTTGGGAGGTTGCTTGAACTTTGCTAACTGGTTTCAGTCAATAATTACGGATTTATCATTTGTTAATTTATTTGAGTCATTTCATGAACCTGTGTGTAATTTATTTTCCTAGTAATAATTAAATGTAGTAAATTCTTCATAGCTTACATAAATGAGTAATATAATTTATTATTTCAATACTGCAGTTTTTGGGGCAACAGATTTCTGAAGAACTTATCCCTGATTTAAATCAAATAACTGAATGTTCAGATTCTGTGGAGCTTGGGAGGTTGCTCCAGCTTATTTTAGGTTGTGCAGTCAACTGTGAAAAGAAGCAAGGTAAGTGTATTTCAACCATTTGAGAATATATACTTTCTAGAAACAACCTACGTTGCTATGGAAAGTAGCATAAAATGTACTATTTCAACTTGACAAAAACACCCTGAAATGTAAACCAGGAGATCTGAATTAGATTGGAGCTCTGCCACTAAAAAGCTATAAATCTTGTGCATCCTAATTATACCTGGATTCTGAGATTCATATTCAGTGGCTAAATATGATGTATTTTAATTTAATTAGTTTAATTTAATATAGTCAATGCTTAAGACATTGGAAAATCAGTAAAAATTATACTTAATCATCTGATACATTGTCTCTTTCATATTTAAGATATAGAAACTTAGGTGGATACAGATTTTCATAAATAAATACACAGGTACTAAATTCTAATCCAGGTTTCTTTCCTCAGATGGTATTCTCTTCAGAAGAATGTTTCCTCCAGATAAGCAGTCTGATGATATAAATGGAATTGGCTTATTATATCAATATATCCAAACACAGTGATCCATATTTTACTGAGTACAAAAAGATTATATCAGGTTGAATATAGTGAATAAAATAATGAACTGAACAGGCCAAGGGGCTTGCATCATCAGTCAGGGTTGTGAGTTTTTTGATGCTGATGGTTTTTGCACAATTCATCCAAACTTGGCCCTGGTACATTATCGTTAAAAGAGAATGTTGGGTGCTTAAGTTTGTAAAATACTTTAAGTCAGGACTTTAGAAAACACATTCAATGTTCTCTAACTAATGAATAAAGCATACGCATATGAGACAGGACAATTTCAATAAGAACAAATTCATAAGGAGAAAAAATACGTAAAATCAATTGTAGTTTATCAGTAGAAAAAGGATTGGGTATCAGAAAATTTTGATATTGGTTCATTTCTGTCATTAACTATCTACTTTTTTCTAAGGTAGGTCATTACTTCTTTAGAGGCTAATTCTCATAGATAGTATCCAAGACCTATATATTGTTGTGGGGGTTTTTTCACAAAAATGAGGAATGTTTGCTCGTGAAAAGTTAAAACTTCTGTAAATGTTTAATTACAAATTGTCAGATAATAAATTATTTCTAAATCAGCAATTTTCTGTTATTGTGATCCTTTTTATTAATATTTTGTTTCTATTAAATTACTGATAAAACCTTTTTTTCTCAATTTAGCGTATTTTTCCATTTTAATAGTCTTTTTCAAAGAACCAACTTTGGCTTCAATTCTATTTTATTTGTACTATTTAATATCCTTTTATCTTTTCTGTTGTGAATTAATTGATTTTCTTATTCTAAGCTATAATTGACATTTTAAGCAGTAACTTCCCCTTGTTGTAATTCCATTGCCTCCTACAAATTTAAATGTGATAGGTAGTATTTTGATGATTTAGTTCTAAGTATTACTTAGCAATTTTGTCTTCAGATGTTTAAAAGAAAATTCAGTTCCTGGATTCATAAGTAAAAGTTTACTAAGAAATATAAAGAAATAGTTTAATTCTCATTATTAAAAAAATTGGGATTATCTGGTTGAATTTATTTTTGGAGATACACGTCTGGGTTCTTAATTTTGAGGAATGAGCAGATAAATGGGAGAAAACTTTTAACAATTTAATTGCAACAGTCTCAATTTGAAAGAATGAGCTAATTAAGTTTACAGTGTCTTGTTTATTTTGGTGGAGAAAGTGATCATTTTTATTAAGATTTCAGCAACCTTGAAACACTTCATTATCAAAACAACAACAATAATTAAAGGAAACCGTCCCATTACCTGTGCTTTCTCTAGTTAATTCTTTCCTCTCCCCAACCCTAACAGCACTTTGGGAGAATCTTTATCTAGTTCTTGGCTTCACAAATGAAGGTTTAGAGAACTTTCTGAAATTTTCCAAAGGAGTCATTAAAACAATAAAAGTATTGGAAAATAATAAGTCCTTAAAACTTTTAGAAAATTGTTTTAACTGGTGAATATACAGTTGAAATGGAGTTAAATCTGTTAATACATGAGACTCATGATTCCTCATTTCTAAGTGGGGTAGAATCAATTTAATTTATTACATGTGTGTTTGTGGTAAGGCATAAGGATCTCCTTGAGATGAGACTAGGTAAAAGTTGACCAGGTCTTTACAGGAAGCTAAGTAAGTTCCTTTTCTGAAAGCCTTCCTGAAATGAACTTAGTAGGTGGTAAAGTGAAACATCCTGAGTTTAAGATTTTAGGAGTTCATTTAATACATATGAATTTATCCCATTAATAATGAATGTTTAACAAGAGAAAAGAAATTGTCATAATCGTTTTAAGATTAATTGCAATTTCTTTTTCTCTTATAAGAAAATTAAAGGTTTCCTTTAAAAAACATGTAAAATACTTAATATCATCAGTTCTGCTTATTTGTTTTCAATGGATATATTTCTTGTGGAAAAATAATATACTTGCATAGAGAACATGCAGGTACATTATTTGCATAATATACTGTTAATTGAATGGCTTAGAAGTATTACGGGTAAAGAGTAGATTTTTTTTCAGATTTGATTTTTTTTAAATCATAGAACATATTCAAAATATAATGACACTGGAAGAGTCTGTTCAACATGTGGTCATGACTGCTATTCAGGAGGTAAGTGATATTCACATATGTATGAAAATCCTAAACCAAAATATATAAAACTTCACATAAATTTTATGGATGTTTATTTTTCTGTCTATAAACTTACCCTTTGCAGCAGGTTTACTTACCTTTAGCTATTTTGTCTTACTTTTTTTTTTCCTCCAAAAATACCTTAAAAGAACGTCCAGCCCAATTTTAACCCCTGTGCATTTTAAAAGATAAATTGATACTGTCAGGTTTCTTTAAATAACTTCAACTAAGCAGGCTAAATAACCGCTGCCTAGATAAGAATTTTGATTTCTTCTCTTTTTTCTGCCAGTTAGAGCAATCTTTTCTGAAATTTTACAGAAAGGGAGAGAGGGAGAAAAAGAGGGTGTGTGTGTGTGTCATGCATTTTTAGAATGTTAGAACTGTGAGTGAATGTGGTGATACTTAGGGTTTGGATCCAGGTAGCCCGGATTTGCCTAAGTTGACCATAAAGGTTCAAAATTTATTTGGTGCATGTTTTTCTTTAAAATCAGACTGAAAAGGCTGAGATGAAGTAGAATGCAGAGATATGAGGGAAAGTAGAGTGTGGGATTAGTGAGGACAAATGTAGTTTGGAAGGGGGTATTTGAATTAGAGGGAGATAACATACAGGACTTCAGAAGTCTGTATATTGTAAGTTTGCATTGTTGGAAAAATCGAAAGCATCACTATACATAACTAAATCTACCTTTCATATGCAAAATAATTACAAGATTTTTTCCCCTGTAACTTCTACTTTTTTATTATTAAATTTATTGAGGTGACATTGGTTAATAAAATTATGTGTCAAGTAGATAATTCAATAATACATCACCTGTATATTTCATTGTGTGTTCATCTCCCAAAGTCAAATCTTCCATTACCATATATTTGACTCCCTTTACCTTTATCTGCCTCCTACTTTTAAAACGACTTCTCAAATTAGTAATTTTGTCATGTTACCTATTTAAAGGCTGTATTTTAAGCGTTAATTTATGTTATGGGAAGAATCATTTTTTATTAGAGTGTTCAGTTTTATTTAGAACTTGCATTATACTTTTTTACTATATAAGTATTTTCAATATAACTATGTATCTCAAGCACACTATGTTTTCACCAAATATGTTTGAACATTGTATTGTTAAACCTCTATAAAGTTTTTATTTGAATAATATTTGAAAGGATTATCAAATTAAGGCAAAGAAAACTAAAAGAAAGCATTTACTGTTGTTCCAAGTAAACTTATTTTTACTGCATAAACATCACTTTCTTGTACTTAATTTTACTATTTTAATTTCCTAGTTGATGAGTAAAGAAATACTGAGCTCTCCTACAAATGATGCTGTTGGAGAATTAGAGCAACAGGTGAGTAAGTATGTGAGGAAAACGTTGAAAACAATGATATAGCACTTTGCCAGTTGCTATATAAAACTTACAGAGGAGAGCTTATACACATTATTTTCCTCCATGAAGTTTAGTTTATTCTGTTATAAGATCACAATTGAATATCTTTATGCATTCCTTTCTGAATGCAAGTAGTGTTGGTCT
>CM053502.1:36001588-36035725 GCA_028627145.1 Eidolon dupreanum
TGTCCAAGAATTTAACACTGTATCGGAACAGATAGGGTACCTTGACTGCCAGCAAAGCATGAGCTAGATGAAAAGGAGAAAAGCATGAGATCTGTGCAAACACTATAGATGAAAAACAAAGAGAAGAGTGTGTAAAAGACAATAGCTAAGTTTAGAAAATAACTTTTGCTTCATGTTGTATACCAATTTCATAAGATCAGTAAAATAGACTAGGTGGTAGGACAAAAAAAGGAGGTTTAAAAGGAAATTGCAGACATATAGAAACAAATCAATTGAGTAATATTTAGCACAAGACTTTTTCTAGTTAAGCTAATGAACTTTAAGAGTAAAGGGAAAAAAACTCCTCAGTCATTCAGTTAGAAAAGGTAAATCACCCAAAGAAAAGAAAATCAGGCTCCCCTACAACTTCAGTGCTGCCAGGTTATAGAAGAGTAGTGTCCGCCAAATGCTGAGACAGGGAAACAACTTAGAATCCAGATGAAGGGCTCAGATGCAAATTCATGAGCCCTTTTGGATAAAACTGCTTGTTCACACAATCCAGCTAGCAAACACGTTTCAAAGTCAAGAGTGCAAGAATGGAGATTCTGCAGATCTGGTGGTGAAGTTTGAATCCATTTAAATACAGAACGGTGTCAGTTCTGTGCAAATTATGGTTATAGATATTCGGACAACTAAAATTCTGATTCAGTAAATCAGGAGGAAGGTGTGATTATGGGTACTTAAAAAAAAGAGAGAGGAAAACTCCGCATGAGATTTTGATGTGCAGTTTTGAGAAACTGATGTAGTCTTTTACTTCTATTCCAGTCAAGATTATTATGGGGCCTTCAGGCAAGTCATGACATATCTACCAGTGGCTTTTTATCTGCCTTTCCCAACCATTATTCATAACACTTGGCAGCAGCAGGTAGAACCTCACCTAACTGCAGTAGCAGTGGCTGACTTTTCTTGCATATAGTATATTAAAGAAAAATATACTTCTGCCTGGCATTATACAAAGTAAGTGTATGTTCTGAGGCAGTGATCTTCAGACTTGAATTTGCCTTAGAATCATGTGGACCTGGGCACAATGTGATAAAGAGGACTCCAACTATAGAAGTTTATATTATATTTTATATTCATAAATAAGCAAATATGTTAAATGTTAAATTTGGGTGATGTGAGAAAATGGGTATTTCCTTTGAGCTCTTTTTTTCTTTTTCTTTTTTTTTTTTTTTTTAGCTTTTTGAAATTTATGATAGCTCAGAGAGAGAGAAACAGAAACAGAGAGGAATATATAAATATAGAGAGAGAAACAGAGAGGGACAGAGGCCAGTGCAGAGTGAACCTAAAGAAAATACCACCATGGGAGTTTGTTAAAGGCGATGTCTGGAATCATCGCTGGACATTTTAAGTCATAGACCTGGGGTGAGTCTGAAGAGTTAGCACCCTCCCTCTCATCTGTGATAAAGGCAGCTGTGGAACCACAATGCGAAACACATGAATAGGGGCAAAGTTGGTACCCACGTGCTGAAAACTAAATTTGCCCTTACTCCTCCTCTACTTTCTTTAAAAGATTCCTACCCAGTTTTGAAGACTGAGGCTATTGTTTCTTCTCTACTAGTCTTTTTATAACAGCCCCAACTTCAAGCTACAATGAGATATTCTTTTGTTTCTCATTTCCACCCTATAGTAGATTCCATCAATGTGCCTTCAACATTTTCTGTCCTGTGCTTGTTTACATTTCTACCATAAGGATCTTAAGGGCACAAACTCTCCTTTTTTATATCTCAGTCACTTAGCATTGTTCGTGATAGGTAATAGACGCTAAATTACTTACATGACGGGTAGATGCATGCATTGAATTTAGGAAGAGAAATTGTTTCCTTCTGTAGTCTGGGGACACTTTCCCAGCCTTTTTTGTATTTCTCATTTGGAGGACAGTATTTGTAACTTGCCTATGGTGTATTTAAGGCAAAATTAAGGATTTTAATTTCCTATCGATTAGCTCAGTGTGTCAATATATAGTCTCATTTACATAAGTAGATTGAATTAATTACATCTGTTGAAAATATAAATAGCAAACTTGTGCAATAATATGTTGGAAGTTACGATAGGTCCTTTTTTCAGGCAAATCTTAATAAAACTATATGTAAGTTTCTGGCCTTATAAAAAGTTGCAGCCTTGTTGTAAATTTTTAAAGATTTTTTTAAATTAAAGATGTTTTTAAGTAGAAAAGAAATGGAACCAAAAGAGCAAATCATGCTATTACATAAATATATAAGTAAGATAAAAAATGTTTGAGGTATTTACATTGATGTGATTCTAAAGTTAAATGTTTTTGTCTATTTAAATTATAAGCAAACAGTCTCAATGTACAAATGGATTTAATTCAGCTTTTTGTTATTGATTCATCAACCAAATATACTTGTCCTCTGAACACTTGATGTGTAACTAATAATTTTCTAATTGCTATGAAACTAAATTTGTAACTTTGTGAGTATACGTATGTATTTTGGCTTACCAGGTTAACAGAATCCTAAAAATAAATTGATACCTAAAACGAGAACAAAGTAAGTTTTTGAATTTTATTGGTACATCAAATTTTAGACACTTAGAAACATTTTTTTTGTAGAACAAAAGCAGGTATAACATTTTGAAGATATTCTCCTTATATGATAAGCTCTGTTTTCTCTATATTAATCCTAGATTCAGAATTCCAGAGTTGGAATGATCCTTAGAAATTATTTCATCCGATTGACCAAGCTAATTTAATGGGTTAGTTAGAATTAGAATCCAGAACTCCGGACTCTAAGTTTTTTTGCTATTGATACTTACATTTGTATATTTGTTTTTTAGGTGACTGCACTTCAAGATGAAAAGAATTCGCTAGTTTCTGAGAATGAGATGATGAATGAAAAACTTGATCAAATGGATGGATCTTTTGATGATCCAAATACAATGGTTGCAAAAAAGTTTTTTCATGCACAGTTACAACTAGAACAATTACAAGAAGAAAACTTCAGGTAGCATTTTTATTAGACATCTTTTTATAGAATTCTGTCTATTAAACTGATAGCTTAAAAAATCATAATATCAACAACTAATTATTAAGCATTATATAGCATGTTTAGCACACTGATTAAGCTACTCAAAATACCAAATAGTGTAAGTAGTTCCTTCCCTCATAGGGCTTACAATCCAGTTAGACAAGTGGGATGCATGTATAAAAACAATTCAAAATAACATGTGATAAAGGCCAAGTGAAGGCCATACACAAGTCCACGAGTAGTTTAAAAGAGTGAGTGCTGAAATCTAGGGAGAATGGGGAATTTCTTACATAGGAAAGGCAAACTGATAATTAAATGGGAAAAAAATGTAAATCTTACGCTAAAGAAATGCTTTTCATTTTAACTTTTTTATTCTTTTAAAGTGTACACCTTACCTTTAGTAAACATTGATTGTCTCTTAATATGCTTACCACTGTGTGTTACACTAACTATAAGGCCTTGAGATGAGGCACTCTGGTTGTACTGTATATGTTCTTTTTGTTACTTTATTTTGATATAATTTCAAGTTCACAAAAAACGTTGCAAGAATAGTACACATAATTCATTTATACCTTTCAGATTCAACAATCATTTTATAGTTTTCTCTCCATTTGCTTTAGCATTCTCTCTGTATATTCATATAAGGAAACATTTTTTCCTTAGTCATTTGAGAATAACTTGGAGACATGCCCTTTTATCCCTATATGCTTCTGTATGTATTTCCTAAGAATAAGGATATTCTCTGATAAACCACAGTATAGTGATCAAAATTGGGGAACTTGTCATTGATATAATGTTATTATCTAATACACAGATCATATTCAAATTCTTTCAGTTGTATCAATGTGTTTAATAGCTAATTTTTTCCCTTCAATTCAGAATCTAATTTGGGATCATGAAATGCATTTAATAATGGGTTCTTAGTCGATGGACTGTAAATCCATTTCTGTCATCATTTATTTTGATGCTCAAATTATTCCAGATTTGACCAGTAAGAGGTCTTTCAATTAGCCCCTGTATTCTTTCAGCATGTCACTATCCTTCTTTGAGTACTTCTTGCTTTCTGGCACAATGAAATATTCCAAGCTCATCATCTTTCCCTTACCCAACTCTGGAATCAGCCATTTCTCCAAGGAGCTCTGATTCCTCTTAGTGGAGACTGTTATTTAGAAACAAAGATCTATGCTCCAGATGAATTTTTCTATCACTGCTTCTAGTCCACCCCTGTGTACAGAGCTGGGAAATACACTTGCACAGGTTCATACTTGCCCATGTTCACACACTTGTATATACCTATATCTGCATTTATTTTTATATCTATGATTATGAAAAATTACTTTATATTGACATCCTTTATTTTAGTCGAGTGACTTCAGCGTTCATTCTAATCTCCATTTCCATATTGTAACTCCTTTCTCCAATAGCGAGAAGCTTACCTTAAGTTTTCTTCAGAATATTTACTCATTTACTCAATCCCAAAACACGCAGAAAGTAATTTAAGAATTGCTAACCCATACCTTTGTAAAAAGCAAACTAATACTGTACTTCAGTATATTTAGATAGCTTTTTTTTTTTCTAACAAGGTAACATTTACATATTGTAAAATGAATAAATACTGAGTACAATTTGGCATGTTTTAGCAAATAGACATTTGTGTAACTCACACTTTTATTATTTGATAGATCATCTCTGTTACTACAGAAAGTTTCATTTTGTTTCTTCCCGGTCAACCTCTACCTCTCAGAAGCTAATTACTTTTCTGATTATTTTTCACCATGAATTTGTTTTCTCTCTTCTAGAACTTCATATAAATTGAATCATGCAATGTGAACTCTAGTGACTTTTTTTGTTCCGCATGTTTGTGAGATTTAGCCATGTTGTTGAATGTATCAGTAATTATTTTTATTGCTGAGTATTATTCTCTTATATGGAATAATTCCACAATATCTATTTTCCTTTAGATGGGCATTTGGGGTTCTAAATTTGGGTTAATATAAATAAAGCTGGTATGAATATTAGAATATAAGACTTTTTGTGAACATTTTTTTTTTCATTTTTCACTGGCAAATACATAGAGTGGTAATGCTGAGTAACATGGTAGGTCTATGTTTAGTTTGAAAAGATACTGGAAAACCATTTTCTAAAGTGGTCATACCATTTTATGCTTCCACTGGCTGTATTTGCTGCTAGTTGCTCTAATTTCTTTGCCTTCATAACATATTTTGGTCTTACCAGCCTTTATAATTTTAGCTATGCCAGGGAATCTATAGGGATATCTAATTGTGGCTTTAATTTGCATTTTTCTGATAAGTAATGATGTGATAAACCCCTTCTCTTGTTCTTATTGGCAATATTTAATATTTTGTGAATTTTCTTCACACTCAGCCTATTTTTAAAATGAATTGCTTGTCTTATTGAGTTATAGGAGTTTTTAAAAAATATAATTCTGGATATAAATCTTTTGTCAGATATATGTACAGTAATATTTCACCCATTTTGTGGCTTGCCTTTTCATTTTTAAATGGTATCTTTCACAGTAAAGGTTTTTTAAATTAGATAGTGCTTTTTGTGTTCTCTCTAAGAAATCTTGTCTACTTCCATGTTATGAAGATAGTCTCTAGTATTTTTCTTCTAGAACCTTCATAGTTTTATATTTTACATTTATGCCTGTGGTCCATCTTGAATTGATTTTTTTTTTTTTTTTCAAAATAGTGCGAGGTGCAGGAGCCAAACTTTATTTTTATTTTTCCCTATGAGTATCTAGTTGCAATAGCATTATTTGAAAAGATTTTTATATAACTTCATCAATATGCTTTGGCACCTTTGTGAAAAATGATATAACCATAAAATTTGGATCATTTTCTGAATTCTCAGTTCTCTTTCATTGATCAGTTTGTCTACCTTTACGCCTATATGACACAGTCTTGATTACTGTAGTTTGAGAATAAGTCATTTAAAATCAGGTAATGTAAGTATTTCAACTTTGTTCTTTTTTCAAAATTCGTTTTGGTTATCACAAGTCTTTTGCATTTTCACATAAAATTGAGAATCATCTGGTAAGTTTTTGTAAAATAAATCTTTAGTGATTATGATTTGGATTGCACATAATAGAAATTCTGAATATAGTTAAGGTAACAATCTGTGACTATGTCATCTTCATTTAAGTCTTTAATTCCACTCAGCAGTGTTATGCTGTTTCCCACCTAGAAGGTTTATATGTCTTTTGTTAACTTTATCTCCAAGTATTTTATGTTATCATACAAATGCAATTTAAAAAATTATTCTGAAATGTTGCTGCTAATATACAGATGTACAATTGATTTTTTGTATATTGAAACTTTTATCTTGTATTTTGAATCTTTTATGTCTTACAAAGTTTCTTAATTGCCTTGATTCAAGCAGTTGTTTGTTTATGTAGAAAATTCTAAGAAATCTACACTCATCAAATCTATTAATAGACCTTTATGTCTTTCCTTTATTATTTTTGCCTTGCATTTGTTTTTGTGCTTTGAGCAAGAACAGACATCTTGCTTTGTTCTGAGTCTGAGAGAGAAAATATTCAATTAAATACCATCAAGTATGAAACTAGCTATAGAGATTTTTAGAGTGCTTTCTATCAGATTGAAGAAGTACCTTTTTATTTCTGGCTTGCTAAGAGTTTTTATCATTGATTGGTGTTGATTTTTTATCAAATGATTTTTCTGTGTCTTAAAAAGATAGTGTTTTTCTTTTTCATACTTTTAAAATTAATTTTTTAATGTTAAAAAATCTTATATTTCAGGGGTAAATCACTTGGTCATATTTTATTGTATAAGTTTGACTGGATTTGGTTTGCTAATTAATATATTGAAAGAATTTTTTTGTGTCTGCATAATAGATATTGGTCTGTAACTTTTTTCTCTTGTAATATCTTTCAAGTTTTATTATCAGAGTTCTGCTAGTTTATAGACTAATTGGAAAGTATTCTCTATTTTCTGATAGTGTTTATGTAAGGATATTATTTCTTCTTTAAATGTTTGGTTGAATTTATAAATAAAACACTCAGAACTTGTGTTCCTCTTTGTGAAAGGGCTTTTAATGACAAGGGTTATTTCTTTAATGGCCATAGAGCTTTTTAGGTTTTTTATATTATCTACTGTCGGTTTGGTAAGTTGTTCTCAAGGTGTATGTTTATATCATTTACGTTGTTGAATTTACTGGCTCATAATATTCTTTTTATTGTCTCTTTAGTGACTGTAGGAACTGTAGTGACATCTCCTTTTTCATTCCCAGTATTGGTCATTTGTATTTTCTCTCATTTTTTCTTGATTACTCTTTCTAGGGATTCATTAATTTTATTAAGCTTTCAAATACCTTCTATTAGCTTTCCATATTGTTAGTTTTAGACCTCTGTTCTTTATTTCTTTCCATATACTTACTTTGGATTTAAATTTGCTCTTCTTTTTCTAGCTTCTTAAGATTGAATCTTGGGTGATCAATTTTAAACTTTTCTTTATTTCTAATATAAGCCTTTATTTTCTTGCTTTGAGCAGGAACAGACGTCTTGCTTTGTAAATTTCTCTTCAAGTACTGTTTTAGCCGCATCCCCCAAAATTTGATCAGTTGTATTTCTGTTATTGTCCAGTTTTGAAATATTTTCTAATTTCCCTTGTGATTTCTTACTTGGCTCATGGGTTATTTAAAAATGTGTTGTTTAATTTCCAAATATTTAAGGCTTTTCTAGACTCCTTATGACTGATTTCTAATTTAATTTTCTTGTGGTTAGAGAACAAATTCCGTGAGATTTCAGTTTTAATATTTTTGGATACTTATTTTTGTTGCTGATCATATGTTTTATTGTGGTGAGTGTTCCATGTGTACTTGCAAAGAATGTATGTTCTATAGTTTTTGACTTACATGTTCTGTACATGTCAGTTATCTCAAGCTGTTTAATAGTGTTATTCAGATATCATCTATATTTTTACTGGTATTTTGTTTAGTTCTATCAGTATTGGGAGACGTGTTAAAATTTTCAACAGTGATTGTGGATTTGTGGATTTCTACCTTTAATTCTACGTTTTGCTTCATGTATTTTTAAAACGTTTTAGGTATGTACACTTTTATGGTATGTCTTTCTAATGAATTGACACTTATAATTATTAAATATTTTTTTGGTGATACTTTTTTTCTTAAATATTTTTTTATATATTAACGTAACTACCCCGACTTTCTTGGCTTTGTTTGCATGGTATTTTATTTACACCTTTTTACATTTAATATTTTTGTGTCTTTATATATAAAAAGTCTCTTGTATTTAGGATACATGTGAGCCTTGCTTTTTTTATCCAGTCTGATAGTCTCAGCCTTTTTAATTGATGTGTTTGGTCTCTTTGCCTTTTATGTAATTTTTGATATGGTTGTATTTAAGTCTATTAATATGCTATTTTTCATTTCTCATATATATTCTTTTGTTCATTTTCCTTTCCTGCATTTCTTGGAGATGATAAAATATTTTAATATTTGATTTTAATCGCTGTATTATCATTTTAGTTCTTGTTGTTGCTATAGGATTTGAAGTATTCATTCTCAATTTATCAACAGTATACCTAGAGTTAATATTTTACCACTTTATATGCTATATATTTTCTTGATAATTTTAATATGTACCTATACATTTTCTCTTCATCTTTTGAAATTAAAATTCCTGTTTTAACTAAAAGTAACCAAAGACAGTGTTTCAGAAATGAAAATTCAGTTTACTTCTCATCTGTTTGAAACCAGAAACCCAAAAGTATCTTCTTATTTACCTTTCCTTCTTTTGAATGTGGAATTAAAAATTAAAACATTTAGAAGTCTCATAAGCTCATGTCTCAGTAAGAAAACAAATGATGGAAATTACATCATACACAACCTGTTTGTTTTCTTTATGCAAGACTTGAAGCTGCAAAAGATGATTACCGTGTTCACTGTGAAGAACTTGAAAAGCAACTAATTGAATTTCAGCATAGGAATGATGAATTGACTAGTCTTGCTGAGGAAACAAGAGCCCTGAAAGATGAAATAGATGTTCTTAGGTATGTCATATCTAAATATAATTATGTCACTTCTAAGTTATTACTTAGTCATTTTAGCATTCCGTATTTTAATCATGGTTTTTTAGAGTTATCCCTTTGTATCAAGTACTGATTAGTTTTTATCCAGGCTCCCGGTCTTTACTTCTTTTGTGCTTATTAATAATAATTACAATTTAAAGATGATATTAATTCTTGTTAGGACAGTTTCTTATCAAAACCCTAAATGATACCTTTTTCTTAAAATTCTGTACACTGAGTTACTTTTAGATACATTTAGCTTGGCCTCCTTGTACTCATTAGTTTATCCTGTAAAATTTTTATGTAAGGAAATGCATTTTTATAAGCCATATTTTAACATTTATTAAAATATAGATAAATATAGATAAGAATCCTAACATTTATTTCAGGATCATCCCAGGATTCCTTTATTTTATTTGACAATATAAAATTTATATTTAGTTTTTGTCTATGAAATGCTACTCAAGGAGACTATCCACATGCTTTTTATATTTTTTAATTAGCCATTTTGTTACACAGTTTTTAATATACATTTGAAACAAAATATTTATAACCATTACTTTGAACCTGCATATGATAGTGAAGTGATATGGTTAGTATATTTATTTATTTTTGTTCTAGCCAAGTTGGCCAGGTAAGCACAACTCTAAAGAGAAGTGCTTTGCCAGACACATTGTAAGTCGAGTCAACTTCTTAAGCATATCATATACCTGGAACAAAACTATACTAAATGAATGCACACTATAGGCCATAGGCTACAGAGCAGCTTAGAATTGTCCAATTACATTTACAAAACCATGCTTTTTTATACATTGTGCTAATGTATATAAAACAGTTTGATAACTTAGTGTGTCAAATTTGAAACTTTTTTTATTTTGATGCCTTTATAACAAAAAGGCAGAACTTCAGAGAATTTTAACCCTGAGTCTGTTTCCAAAGTTCTCACAAAATTTATAACTCCTCTATTTTCTTTTTTCTTTTTTGTCACTTGGTAGTTTATTTGGAAGTTTCGTTTTACTGTCAGAATAAAATGATGTGCATTTACCAGTTTTTACACAGTGATATTTAATATTTATTATTATAGGACTACCTCTGATAAAGCAAATAAACTGGAGTCAACAGTTGAGATATATCGTCAGAAGCTACAGGATCTGAATGACCTACGGAAGCAGGTGAAAACTTTACAGGAAGCAAACATGATGTATATGCATAATACAGTCAGCTTAGAAGAAGAATTGAAGAAGGCAAATGCAGCACGTACACAATTAGAAACATACAAGAGGCAGGTAAGAAATATCATAATTTTTTTTAATTATTAAAATTGAAATACCTCAACTTTGCTACTCTGTTTGATGCTTTAAGGGTGGCATGGAAGTAAAGGAACATTGCCTTAGTCAACTGTAAACTTATGATTAAATTTCTATAATTTTAATTCAAGGATTGATAATTGAGTTTGAGTTATCTAAGTCTTTTACATTTTTATTGACTTCTGAGCTTATATATTTTGGGGGACCACTTTTTTGTTTATGTGCATTTCTGGTAATCAGTGATAAATACCTAGATAATGGAGCTATAACCTAAAATATTTTCTCTTGTTGTTTATCAAACAACCTAGAGAAACATTAATGTAGAAGCTTGGCTGTTTATTTTTGGCTAAATTGTTGATTGTGTATTTTTAAATATATGTTAATTCTTACCTACATTTGTGGAAACAAATATTTAGAATACACTAGTCTTACTATAAATTTTATTTATACTCAATTTCTCATATATTGAACTCTGTAAAACTATCAATATCATATACTCTTGTTTTTTACTTTCGTTTCTGACAAAAGGTTCAGGATCTACACGTTAAACTTTCCTCTGAATCCAAAAGGGCAGACACACTAGCATTTGAAATGAAGCGGCTTGAAGAAAAACATGAAGCTTTACTTAAGGAAAAAGAGGTAAGCATAAATATAATTGATAAGTAATATGTCTGTCTGCTTTTAGTTTTTAATATGATCCTTGCTGTTCTAAGAAAAGAAGTGATATCAGTCATCTTTCTCCAAAATTGAAATTGTTGTTGTAAAAGAAAATATTGCAAAAATTCTTCTTGCTGTTTTGATAGTTACCTTCACAAGGGAAGATGAAATAACGGAGCCAAACAAGTTCATATGTCTTAGTCCCTGTTTTCTGACTCTCGACTGTCACCTCCTTGAGAACAAAGATCATAAATGTGATTTTTTAAATAGCTTTATTAAGATACAGTTTACATACCATAAATTTGCCCATTTAAAGTATATAATTCAGTATATTCAGGGTTCTGCAGCCATCACCACAATCAAATTTTAGAACACTGTCATCACTCCAAAAAGAGCCCCTATGCCCATTGAGTTGTAAGAGTTTTTTATATATTCTAGATACAAGTCCATTGTCAGATATATAACTTGCAATTATTTTTCCCATTCTGTGGGTTGTCTTCTCACTTTCTTGATGATATTGTTTACAGAATAGTTTTTCATTTGATGAAGTCATAATTATCTATTTTTTTCTTTTGTTGTTTGTGCTTTTTGGATAATATTTCTGTGAAACCATTGAGTAACCTAAGGTTATAAAGATTTACTCCTATGTTTTCTTTTAGGAGTTAGTTTTATAATTTTAGTTTTTATTTTTAGTCTGTGATCAATTTTGAATTAATTTTTGTAGATGGTATAAGATAGGGGCCTAACTTCATTCTTTTGTGTATGGATATTCAGTTAGTTGTCCCAGTGCTATTTGTTGACAAGACTCTTCTTTCCTCCATTGAATTGTCCTTGTACCCTTGTTAAAAATCAATTGACCATGATACTGTAATGATGGACACATTATATATCTGTCAAAACTCACAAAAGTAAAATAGAAAAAGTAAACCCTAATATAAAGTATATCCTTTTGTTAATAATAGTATATCAATATTGGCTTATCAGTTCTTACAAGTAACCACACTAACGCAGTATATTAATAGTAAGGAGAACTAGATTGGGGGAGGATGAAGGGAGTACATGCGAACTCTGTACTTTCTGCTCATTTTTTTGCAAACCTAAAACTACAAAAAAAAAGTCTATTTTTTTTTTTTAAAGTAAAAAAAGTTATTTAACCATAAATGTAAGAGTTTATTTCTGGACTTTCAATTTTTTGTCATTGATCTGTGTGTCTAGCTTTATCTTAGTACCACACTGTCATGATTACTGTAGCTTTGTATTAAGTTTTGAAATTGGAAAGTATGAGTTCTCCAACCTTATTCTTTTTAAATTGTTTTGGTTATTCTGGGTCTCTCACATTGCCGTACGAATCTTAGGATCACATTGTCAATTCCTACAAGATAGCCAGCTTGAGATACTGATAAGGATTGCCTGAATCTGTAGATCAATTTGGAAACATTGCTACGTTCATAGTATTGTTTCTGATCCTTGATTATGGGATAACACTCCATTTATTTAAGTCTTTAGCTTCTTTCGACAATATTTTGTAGTTTTCATTGTAAAAAACTTGCACTTTTTAAAACTTTATTTCTGAGTGTTTTATTCTTTTTGTTATTATAAGTGAAATTGTTTTCTCAAATTTATTTTTGGATTTTTTCAATTGAAATGTATAAAATACAATTAACGTACACTAATCTTATATCTTGCAACCTTGTTGAATTCACTTAGTATTTCTAATAGTTTTTAGTGGGTTTTCTAAGACTTTCTGTATACAAGATCAGGACATCCACAAATAGAAATTGTTTTGTCTATATTTTGGAAAACACTTTCATTTCATCTTTAGCTTTTTAAAACTGCCTTTGCCTCTATTTTCTGCTTGCAAAAGACCTCAAGTTTATTCAGAGCTGAGACGTTGAGGCCCTCTCAGTTTTTTTCTGGGCCCTGCATATGGCTGGCCTCCTGGATCTCCAGGAATATGTCAGAGCTTTTCAAAATTTCTTTTGGATATCTTGTTTCTCAGATCTTCCTTGTAAGTTTTTGGCCATGCTCTTATTTTCCCTAACTGGCATCACAGCCTCTAGCAGCTGTAGTGACAAATAATTGCAGGTGATTATTTTTAACAGATGCCTTGGGAATAGAGATTTTCTTGCATGGCAAGCACCAATCAGCTCAAATGATGAAAAATTCCTATGAATGGGGTTTTATAGGGCCCAAATGATAGGTCAGATAGTGACATTGTCTAAGGATAGGGCTTTTTAGGAGGAGTTCTATATCCATATCTGTTCTGTTGGTTGCTCAGCTGCTACTTTTACAGCTATAGTGATTGAGAGGCTGCTGGTTTTCAAGGCTACTCCATAGCTGGGGAAAGGGTAATAGTAGTAAGGCAAGATGAAAGAACAAAAGGCTCACCATTCTGAGATTTAGTAGATTTTCTTTAACAAATTCTCCTCAGATCATTGCCAAGCCTTCAGTTAATTTCCAGAGTTCTGGAAAAGTTGATTTAGACAAATATAGTAATGCTTTTATTGTATTTATGAAAAAACAGATTTATAGAGGGCCTCATGCATGCTATAATTATAATTTATAGTGTTCAGCGGTTCCTAAGGCATCTGTAGACTCCAGCCTAAGGACTCCTAGAATCAGTTACCAATTTCCTATTAGGTTGTTTTGATACACATAATGGGCTAAATAGGATTTTGTTTACTAATTTGGAATGTAACTTTTAAAATATGATTTTATATTCAAAAGTACTTTTCAAGTTCTGAGAAAATGATTTAAACAGAAGCATTTTATACAGAAGGTAGAAATTTGTCATTTGTGGTGGGCTCTAAAATGATACAGTTAATATGAAGTCCTAGCATGCTGTCCTTGGGAAATAGTGGGGTTTTTTGTACAAATTCATACTTTCAGGATTCTACTTATCACTTCTTTCAGTAGAATTTCAGAGCAGTGATGAAAAGAAATGTTTCCATCATCTCTTACACACCAGACTATATTCTAGATACTTGACAAACCTCATCTCATTCGTTACTCAGAACACCTTTGCAAGGGTTTATATACCAATATTTCCATTTTGCTGATATGGATACTAAAGCCAAAGAATTGAATACTTTTCCCTGGGTAATATAGCTTGTAAGTAGTGAAACGAACTCCAGCCATGACCTGTTTGCCTCCAAAGTCCATGTTTCTTTTATTACTCTACAATTATATATTTGTACTCCATTGCATAATTACATTCCTTTATTTAAAGATAAACTGTCTAATGAGGAAATCACAAACGTTGTACTATATAAAGACTAAGACCATTATTTATGGGATTTATGCAAGAGAAAATTAGCCCTTAGCACTAAAACTTACCAACATTTTTAATTAACTAAGCAACAATTACCAAATTAACTTGTTAAGATAAATTATTGTAAGCATAAAATACACTGCCTATGGGCAGAATTAAATGTTTTGCTTAAACAATTCTTTTTTTAGAGACTAATAGAACAACGTGATACTCTGAAAGAAACAAATGAAGAGCTGCGATGTTCCCAAGTACAGCAGGATCACCTAAACCAAACAGGTAAATGTTAGATTTAGAAGAGTTTTTTTTAATGGTAGAATTACTGAAATGTTAATCTGTTTTGTTATTGTTTAGATGCATCTGCTGCAAAGAGTTATGAGAATCTTGCTGCTGAGATTATGCCAGTGGAATATAGGTAAATTTGTTTTTATTAATTGATAATCCATAATTAATATTAGACATGTGATTTTTTTTTTTTTTGGTAAATTTTTTAGCCTTTTAAACTTTTCATTTTGTGAGTCATAGATGGAGTTCGAAATTTTGTCTCATCTGCTTGAATTTTCTAACTTAGATCGTTATTGCTACTCTAACAGTTTTTAAATTTATCAAAAGTAAAATTTCACAAACTAGCTCAATGCTATATTCTGGTTTTTATAATATGACCTTTTTTGTGTTGAATTTCTTTACCTATCCTTAAAGTCTAAGGAAAACTCTTTTAATACATGACATTCAAATCCCCATTGGTTTAAAAAAAAGTGAGGGGAGGAGCTGTCAATAATAGCAAGAGGATTAATCAGAAGTTAAATAAAATACAAACCTTAGGGTTCCTTCTTCACCCAACTTTTATCTTGGTATTTTGGTATTTTACGGCTATGTTACTTATAGCCATTTGACTAATTGTTATTTTTATGGTTTCATTTTAATTTTGAGGGTAACAGTTTTATTACTTCAAAATCTACTCTTTATAAATGGCTTTATTGAAACATTCATATGTTTAAAAATGTAGTTTGGTAGGTTTTAGTATAATCACAGAATTGTGCAACCATCCTTGCTGTCAAATTTTAGAGCATTTTTATCTTCCTCAACAGATACCCTGTACCTGTTAGCAGTATTTCTCCATTCCTGCTTTTCCTCTAATTACATCCCCAGGCAACCAATAATCTGTTCTTTGTCTCTATCCATTGGACATTTCATATGTATGGAATTATACAATATGTGGCCTTTTATGACCGACTTCTTTCGCTGAGTATGTTTACAAAGTCATTAATTTTCAATTTGTTTAGTTTTTGGTTAAAATATAGATCCTTACATGCTAGGCTGGAAACCAACTTGTACTTTTTAGTTATTAATAACTAGTGATATTAATATTGTTTTTAAAAGATGAGCCTATTAATGTTATGGTGCTGGCATTAAAAAGAACAAAAATTGATATTAATTGAAATTAGTTGCTTTTGTGGAATGTGACTTAGGAGGGCAGAAGGTAAGTGATCATTACTTTTATATTTAATACCATTCTGATCATTTGCATTTTAAAAACATGTATGTAAACCTTTAATGAATTTTTTCTAAAATCAAAAAAATCTGGAGATAGTCCTGTGACTGTCATTATCATAAAAATATATTTAAAAATTTTAGTCAAACTATAGTTTCTTAAATCTGTTGCTTTTCATTTGTATGTTTTCTAAGGATATGCTGTATACTACCTTTAGTAAATAACTTCAAAATTATCACAGTAAAATAATTCATATTATCTGTTAGGAATTTACATAATAAACATTTAGTGATACATAACCTAATCTTATATATGTACCTTTAAAAACATACTACTTGTTTTTTGAGACTTAGTTTTACAATGTATGTAGTTTTTTCTTAAAAACTTTCAGAAGCTTTGGTAATATTTTAAAACAACAGCTATTGAGTGGACAGGAATTTCCTATTTCTAAAAGAAGAATATAAAAACCTCTTACATTTAAGATGTTTAAAACAAATTTTACTTTTCATCATTAGGGAGGTGTTTATTCGATTGCAACATGAAAATAAGATGCTTCGCTTACAGCAGGAAGGTACTGAGAACCAACGTATTGAAGAACTTCAGGAGCAGCTAGAACAGAAGCACCGCAAGATGAACGAACTGGAAACAGAGCAAAGGTGACTCCCTCCTTTATAATTCACATGGTGATTTAATTACCTAATGACAAAGTCTTGATTCACGGAAGTGGAAAATATCATTGTAGTTAAAATATTTAGGATTTTTAGAAGATTTTTTAATTTTTTTTTCTTTTTTCTTTTTTTAGTCTCACTACCCTTGACTTTGTTAATCAGGTTGCTTATTCTTGAATTTTATTTGGATATCTTCGCAATTGACAGAAAATTTAACGAATGACAATCTGGCTTTTTACTGCAGTCTGGTGCATAGATGGGACAGGTCGTGGAGTGAAATTTGAATCCCATCTTTTCTTAAACTTAAACTATTTGATTCAGGGCAAGTTACTTAAATGAACACTTGGTGTCTTCAGCTATAAATTTGAGGTGATACCTAATTGCAGGTTATGAATATTATAGACAGTGTGTTTAAAGTAAATGATGTACTTATGTGATGCCAGTGAGGTGCTCAAAGATTGTAATATTAAAAAAAATAACATGTAGTGCTTACTATATACCAGGTACTTTTATAAGCACATTTTTTATATTAATTCAGTAAGTCTTCACAATAACTCTATGAAGTAATAACTATGACTATCTCTTTTTTTTATGGATAAGGAAGCTAAGGTACAAGGAGATTAAGTAACTGACCTAAAGTTACATTATTTCTGGATCCTACATTTGAACCCTCTGTCAATATGACTCCTCAGTCTTTGCTGTTGACCACAATGCTAACCTGCCCCTTATAAATAGCATACTTATAGTAAGGGTATTTAGATTTATTTGACCAACCTTTCTTTATTGGATTGTAGAGACCACTAGGAATTTTAGAGACATTTGAGCCTTGTCTCTCGTGCTTGTATGTATACTATTACATCAACTGTGGTTAAAAAAGAATAATATTTTAGCTTTCTGAAGAGACCATTGAAGATTATGTCCTATACAGTTCAGTATCATTTGACACTGGAGATACTAAGTTTCAGTTTTTAGAGAGTTAACTAGGAAGATAGACAGGTGAAAAATTTTATATATATCTATATATAATTAGAGGGAGAGACAGAGACAGAGACAGAGAAACAGACAAAGAGTCATACAGAGAGTCAGACAGATGCTGTCTAGCTGGTAACTTCCAGTGGAGACAACTCTTAAGCAGGGTTTTAAGGAATGAGAGATGCCAAGTTAAAAATCTGCACTAGTTGCTAGTGCCAATCTCTTTAATTTAAATAACAAGTCATAAAGAAATAATTGGAAAATGATGACCTTCCAGTACATTGTGAAATCTGAAATAAGAAAAGGAAACTTAGTGTTTATTCATTCAAAATACAACTATGGGAAAATTGAGCCTGTTTTCTCATTTTTATACCAATGCGTACAGTGCAGAAATGCTGTGCTTTTGCCACTGACACATAAAGTACTTCAAATTTTTGAATGTGGGTATATGTGCTTTCAGAATAAAAACGTCTTTTCCTTGAAAACAGACTACTGTATACTATATATTATACCTAGCTACAGGTAATTGTTTGGCATTTGTTATTGCTATTAAAAGTATACTTTATGAGTTAAATTGCATAAATGTAGCTAGCTTATAGATTCTTAATTACTTTGACTTTCAATACAAATAAACATGTATGATTCATATTAAAATAGACTGAGCAAAGAGCGCATCCGAGAATTACAGCAGCAGATTGAAGACCTCCAGAAGTCTTTACAGGAACAAGGCTCAAAATCTGAAGGAGAAAGTGTAAGTAACTTAAAAATTGTACTAATTCTACTGTGTATGAACTCTCTATAATAGTTCCTGATGCCCAAATTAATCTTGTATTTAAACATGCTACTCTTATTATTAATGGTATCCTTAAATACCGTATATATCTGCATAACAGATGCAGTAATTTTGCCAATTTGGAGCCTATACATTGATCATATGTATTGGAAGGTGATTTCTATCCTACTTCAACAGCTATACCTAAGTTCATGGTAATTCCTGATTGAGAGCATGCTACAATTGAGGCTTTCACAATTCTGCTGGGATCCCAAAAGGGCTGGCCTGAGGAAAAACCTAGTTGAGAGTAAGCAGCAATCAGAATTGAGGAAAACCTCTAATAGGAAAAGGATGAGAAAATGATTTCTACCAAAAGAACATCCAAGAAGTATTTCATACCACCCTCCAAAAGGACAGAAACCTTAATCCAATCTTGAATACATTACCCCTTATGTCTTCCCTCTTTCCATACTGACTCATGACCTGCCATTTCTAATGGATTTTGATGGCAAAAATTGTGAGGGCAGAAATATGAGGACTTAGAAGAGATCAGACAGCCTAAATATGCCTACCAATGTTTTTTATAGTTTGATCTCTGTGTATAGAGGGGGAAAGAAGTAATAATCAATGGAGGAATATATTTAACTAAAACAATAAAAAGATAGGACTAGCTATGTGTTAGGCAGATATTGACTAGATAGAATGGTAGGTGATTCTACTTGTGTTGGGGGAGAAAACTAGGGGAGTGTAAGTATTAAAGAGATGAAAAGGAAGATTGAAAGGGTTACGTTTCCTTTCTGTCTTTTTTATGCTTTATATGATTTTCTCTTTTTTCCCTGGGGGCTTGGAAAATAGAAATCGTCTCATGCATGGCGGCATCTCATATGTGCATATATACGGTATTGTAACCTCTCTAATACAAATATATTTTTAAGGCACATTAGGGAATACTTTTAAATGAGATTTATTTGAGGGAGTACCTTTTAGATTGCAGTGTTTTAAAGATTTAAAATTTCGATATTTTTTTTAAAGTTTTTCGTATTCAAATTATATTTTAGATTGTATATTTTAAACCTCTACAGCTATTCAGTAGAGATAACAGAACTACTATTATGATTTAAATTCCTGTTTTTTCAAAGAAGAAATTTTATGTTTTACATTTTATTTTTTAACAAAATTCATTTGCTTCATTTTGATGTCAATATTAAAGCGCTGGCATTTATACTGGTAATTTAGTTCTTTAAGTCTATTCACTAAATTATAAAATATTTTGGTTCTTTAAGTCTATTCACTAAAAGCTTACAATCTTAGAATTTGTATTTTAAATAAGCGATTCTTTAGGCATTTAAGTGTTTGATACTCCTCCATATATCACAGTTATCTTGCATTCGCTATTTTTTCTTCAAGTTCAAATGTTATTTGCATTGTATTCAGAAATCTGAAGTATTTTTTTCTTCTACTTTTGTACTCTTCTAATTTCCTAGTCTCCTTTTGCTTCCCCTTTGAAGTGAAAAAATACCTAAAATTTTATGTTCTACAAGTTTATTATTAGAAATACAAATTTTTAAGACATTTATAACTTTGAATAATACACTTTCAAAAAGAGGTAAAGAGATTTTAACATCTGGAAAATTTATCTTTACCACGATAGTTATCTTACAGCACCTGTTTTTAATTTTTATAGTCCAGCAAACTAAAGCAGAAGTTGGAAGCTCATCTGTAAGTAAAACTGATATTTCATTTTAGATATGAGAGGGGAAGGGTTTTAAAAGCTTCTAAAGTTAATATCCTTTTTCTGATTTTGTTTATAAAAGCAAATACCCTGATGCCAATTGAACATTCACCACTGCCACCAAAATGTGAAAAGAAAAACATGTGAAAAGGTTCAACCTGCATGACAATGATCCCAAACTTCAACATTTTTCAATTACTAATGACATTTGAAGAGTTTATAAAGCAGGCAACTATCACAGCTAGATTATGTGGAAATGTAGGATGTTTATCCTATAAAATATTTTCTTTAACTTTCTTAGAAAGCAGAGGTAGTAAGGAGGAAAAGTTTAGCATTTTTGGCACTCATGTGCCAACTAGTTTACATCTTTACAACAACCTCTATAATATTTGGTAGGTGTTATTCCCATTTTCACAGGTGAGGAAACTGAGGATCAGAAAGTGACTTGCCCCTAGTCCACTAGTGTTATATGGTAGAAACCAGTTTTCATTCTTAGGTCTGTTTGGCTCCAAAGTTCCATGTTCTTTCCACTACTTAGGGAAAAACTAACAGAGGTCCATGAAGAATTACAGAAGAAACAAGAGCTCATTGAAGATCTTCAGCCAGATGTAAACCAAAATGGTAGGTATTTGTAAAAACCTGGATCTAAGGACTTTCTTATTTTAGTTGACAGACACAATAACTGTGTATAAGTCTTCGAACAATGCATCAATACATACATTACAAATAAGTACCATGATTATTTTTAGTGATTTAAGAAATTAAATGATCTAATCTTAAAACAAAAAGGCAAAGTAAGTCTAATAAATGAACTGATTTATATGTAGGAGTATCAAACATAAAATATAATAGAATTAATACTATAAAATTATAAATAAAAGAATTTAAAAATCAGATTAAAATGAACTTCAAACAGTATATAGAAAGAATGCTTTATATTCTGATGATTGTGCTTACATTGTAAGGTATATTTGCTCATTGAAATACTTGGTAGAAAGGATAGAAATAACTAGATAAAGCAGATTATAAATAATTTTTAAGAAAAAATAATACAAAATGATCAAGGATATAGTGTTGTAGTTCAGAAGTTTTAGGTAAGAATTCACTACAAAGAATAAATAAAAGGTATCTCTGTGTTCTCAGTCCTTAGAAAAAAATATGATATCTATTTTTTGTGTGAGGATGGAGTATTGAATAGGTAGTAATTGGTCATGTTACATTTCATTTTCAATGATAGCACAAAAGATCAATGAACTTGAAGCTGCTCTTCAGAAGAAAGACGAAGATATGAAAGCAATGGAGGAACGATACAAAATGTACTTAGAGAAAGCAAGAAATGTGAGTGACTTATCTTATAGAGTTCAGGTCTTTGTGACTCAGTTCTAAATAGTCCTGTTCCACCTGTTTGTACTACTCTTGTATATAAATCATGTCACCTTGCTCCCCACTACCCTTCCTTGCTCGTCAGGTTCCTGGTGTGTCTGTCTCCATGTCAATCCTCGTGTTCTCTCCCTCTCACTCATCAGCATCAAACAAACATGGCTTATAGAAACAGTTTAAACATGGACTGTAGAGACCTCCGTAGAGAAAATGACTACTCTAATATGTGGCATCTTTAGCTCTTAAAAGGAAGACCCATTTGCTATTTGTGAAAATTTAGCTTTTCAAACTTGTTTGAAATTGTTTTAGCATTTAGTCTACATTAGACAATTCAACACTGTTGTAATGTTCACCACGCTAAGTATTCTTTTTCTTTACTTTACACTTTTTATTAATTATTGTAAGCACTGTTTTTATAAAATCTTTTATTTCCATGAATACCATGCATTTTCCTAATTAACTGTAAGTGTTCTCACTCAACAAATGCCAATGTACTCCATTTACTGAATAAAAAGAGAATTTATGTCAAAGCTTTCAAATACTGTAAATGTCTACTCTTTTATGTTTAAGTTTTATATAATATTCATTAAGACATAAATAATACTGCAGCAACAGATAAACCCTAAGTTCTTAAGGCTTAACGAGACAGAAGTTTACTTTTTGATCACACAAAATTTAGTCATCAGTGGGGAAGGGACTCTGCTCCATGCGGTCATTCACAGTCCTGAGCTGGCAGAGGCTCTGCTTTCTTCCACATAAGGTATCCAAGTTCCCTTGACATTGTCCAACTGGTAGATGAGGGAAGAGAGCATGGATTCTGTAGGAGATATGTAATGAGTGAAGCCTAGAAACAGTGTGAACAACTTTCATTCTTACTTTAATGAGCAGAACTCGGGCAGTAGCCACATTCACCTTCTAGGAAAGCAGAGCTTGGTAAACATCCAGGTCAGTGTCTGTCAGTTCCAAAAGTATAAATGCCTTTAGTAAGAAATGCAAAGTATAGAAGGGTTCCCAGAGACAACTGTTGTTAATTTCTTGGTACATTTTCTTAACAGTGAATTTTTTAATGCATATTTTCTCCATGCTTTTTGACCATTATAGTCACGTGCGCGTGCACACACACATGCGTACTTGTACACATGTATGTATGTGTTATATATATATATCTTATGTGATTTGTATTTTTAAAACTTAAAATAATTTCCTCATGTGTTGTATACATGCAATTTAATATTTATTGAATACATATTCTACTAAGCAACTGGGAGCACAATACTAAACAAGATAGACATCACACTTATAGAACAGACTTTGCAAAAGTAAAAGAATGGCTGACTGCATAATATTCCGTTGTGTGGGATATATCATAGTTTACTTAGTCATCATCCTACTGGGGGAAATTATTTCCATTTCCTTTTTTGCTCATAGAAATAAGGCTATAGGCAACATATTTATTCAGAAAGCTTTTGACTTATTTTGGTTTATTATCTTAATCTTGTTCCTAGTTTGATGGATCAATAAGAATTATTAGGTCAAAGGATAAGAACATTTTATTAAGATGCTTGATATATTTCTAAATGATTCTCTAAGAGGATTATAAGTAATTGGGAAAAAAAAAAGTGACAATACCATATTCTTGCCATCATCAATACTATCATTTAAAACACAGCTGTTTATTTGATAAATATGATTTCTTTTTTTCTTTTCACAACATTTGGAGGAGAGGTTACAATAGTAAATAAAGTAGGTCTATTTTAGAAAATTTACAAAATATAGAAAAGTCGCAACCATACTTTTTATTACAAGTAACAAATTACCATTTTTTTGTAATTAAATTATGATTTAATTATTTAATATGTCTATTTGTGTGATGTGAGCTCCATGAGGGCAGGCACCATGTCTATTGTAAACTGCTCTGTCCCAGTCTGTTGCACTGCCTACCAAATTCGGCACTCGGTAAATCATTTTGAATGAACCACAGTGATTGTTAGACATATTGCTTTCTTGTCTTTCTTCTTTAACTCTGTATAATAATGACATTTTCCTGCCTCATTAAATAATTTTAAATATTTTTAATAGATTTGTAATTACATCATACAGATGACCTTATTATTGGAAATTTATCATTTTTGCTTGTTGTAATTTATTCCTGACATTTCTGAATTGATTTCCTGCCATACTGCTGACTACATAGTTTAGCTAAATCTCTGAACAACGTTCTGATCAAACATCTTGTTTTGTATAACTTTTAGTAATTTTCATAAATGTGATTGAGCACCAACCTAGTGTTTGTAGTCAAAATCATTAATATCTATTATACTGATCTTATATTTTAGATTACATTTAACTAGTGGTAGTAAAAATGATTGTTGCTAATGTACAAATATTACTCTTGTACAATCAGCAAGTTCCATTATAATTATTGAATTTAATATTTTTAAAAATGCTTACGTCTGATAAATGTGGAAAGAGTTCCTCAGTGCTCAAAGTTTGATAAGACTAAATAACTATCTCTGTTTACTGAGCTTTGGAGAAGGGAAATTTGATTTTGGGATGGGGATTGTCCCATTTTTGTACTAAATTTTTGTACCATTTCTCAGCTATAGAATAAGTAATTTTGTTATTCAAATTAGATTGTAAGACAAACTATAGTTAGCTCCTGGGCCACTTCTGGATGATTTTATACTTACCTTGATTTTATAGACTATGTTCTTGTATTTTAATATTTGCTAAGATAACGTGAACATAAATTTTTTTTCTTTAAACAGGTAATAAAAACTTTAGATCCCAAGTTAAATCCAGCATCAGCTGAAATAATGCTACTTAGAAAGCAGTTGGCAGAGAAAGAGAGAAGAATTGAGATTCTGGAGGTAAAACATCCATATTTGTTCATCCTCTTAATTATTATGGGTAATCCTGATAATAAACTGCTTTCATATATTTGACATTAATGATCAAGTTTCACAAGATGTTAATAAACTGAATGTGTTTATTGTGGAGCATCTCACTAGCCCACGAGATTGGTCTCTTTGTAGTTTATATACCTTCCTGCATTGTTTCTCCCTCTTTAACAGCCAGGCATGTGGATATCCCTTAGTTTTTGATAGAGACCTGTTGTAATGCTCCTTTTAAAATTATGCGGATGTGAAACCAAGCTCACCTTTTAAAAAGGGCACTATACTTAGTTAACCAGATATATCTTATCTCTTCTCCCTGTTCCTCGTCTGAACCCAAACAAACTTACCAGTTGGAATTTATGAGAGAAGGAAGTACTTCAAAATCCCAGTAAACCCTTGAACTAAAGTGGCAGTCTTATTAATCATGCAAAGTTATGTTGGTAAACGGCATGTTCTCATTAATTAGTGGAGTCTTTAAATTTTAAAGTTATTTTTGTGTCAGTGATTATATCATTTTTACAAGCTGGGTTAAGTATGTCAGTATGGAATTATTATTAGATTTTATAATTGGACATGCTCTAATTTCCTTTGCAAAGTGTCTTAACAAAACTACTGTTTTTATATTGTTGTGAGAGGTGATGCTATTCTTGAAGTCAGTATATACTTTCTCCTAATAACATGTGTAACTGCAGAGTCATGTTGAATTCTATATATTCATGTCAGTTGTTGTAAAAAGCACTGGTTAGGGGTGTCTTTCTGAACAAATAATATTCTTCAGGATCCAACTCAAATGTCTCTTCCTCTATGAAGCTTTCTTTGTATTCCTTAGGCAGTTAGTTCTCTCCATAGCGATTTTATGTACTTTGAACTCATGAATTCATTTCACAGTAGCATTATTTTTCTTTTTGATTGTGTCAGAGTGAATTGAGGGCGGAGGCTGTATCTTATATCTCTGTACTTTATTAAATATTACGTAAATCAGAGGCCAGGGTTATAGCTTTATTGGTAACTCGCTTAAATTGTCACCTTTCCTCTCTGGTCCTCAATTTTCTCACCTGTAAAATAATGAGACTTGAACTGAATCTCAGAAATCTAAGTTGCTCTGAGTACTCACTTCCCAGTGAAAGCCAATGAGAACGTACACCATTGCTGATGCTTGAAATACAGCTTCCTAACAAGTATGATGATAAAATGGTGCCTTTAAATCTAGAGCTCTGAGGAAAGCCTTCAGTAATTTATGTGCATTCATCTGTACACACTGTAAAAAGTAAAAAGGAGAAGAGTAATGTAAATAACAGAGGTTACTCTGTCTGCCATCTTTCCTGGAGAGGCTTTGCCTGGAGTGGGTTTGAGCCAGAAGAAAGGTGTCTTACCTCTCTCATTTCTTGTGTGCTTTTTGTATCATAAGTATCTTGCTGTAGGAACATTCAAGTGTTTCAAGATTATAATATTTTATGATCCAACTTATACCTGGTACTCAAAAAAACTATAAAATTAGCTATGTTAGGATAATTAAGAAATGGATGTCAGTCTCTAGATGGCATGTAACTATGGTCACAGGCAGTCTAGTATAGAGGTTACCAAGAATTGAGAGAGAAAAATTCATGCTAAGCTTTATGGGAGATTTTGAAGGATTTTCTGGGATATTTT
This sequence comes from Eidolon dupreanum, assembly GCA_028627145.1. Lineage (NCBI taxonomy): Eukaryota > Metazoa > Chordata > Mammalia > Chiroptera > Pteropodidae > Eidolon > Eidolon dupreanum. Next base: position 36,027,481 of record CM053502.1, read on the forward strand.
TTTACTATATCCTTTTTCTCCTTAATTTTGACTCCTCCACAGGTGCAGCTGTGCTTTGTTACGTAAGCCAGTTGTTACTTTTTTTTGTAGATATAGGGGACAATAGCATAAGAATCACTAGTTTCTTGGGGTTTTTTGTTGTTGTTGTTTTCCTAAATATCTGTTCTGCCAGTAAAAATCCAGAAATAAATATTTACTGGTCACAATCTATTCTTTCCTAAGGTGTTGTACATGTATTTCTCCATGATTCAGTTTACACTTTGACAATTTTATGTACCTCAGAATGCATTCCTCAAATTCTCTCAATAATGAGCATTTGAAGAAATGATTCCATTTTTAGTAATTTGGAGTTATTTCTGGGATTTTAATAGTCATCATATCTTTTTCCAGAGTGAATGTAAAGTAGCAAAATTCCGTGATTATGAAGAAAAACTCATTGTTTCTGCCTGGTATAATAAGGTGAGTTGAAATTCAGCTAATGATTGGATATTTAGAACAGTGTATATCAAACATTTTGAGCAGGAACCATTGAAAGAAATATATCTTATACCACAAATCAGTACATATACATGTTTATGAGTATTAACTGGAAAAAAGTTACCCTGGCTGTGTGCATCACATTGAAGTATTTTCTGCCTTATTCTCTCTGTTTTTTTTTTTTAATGTTGGTCATAATCCACATTGACTATATATTTTAGTTTGTTTTTAATTGATTTTGACTTTTTCAAAATCAGTAAACTGATTTTGTGACTTATCAACCTTTAATGGATTCACATGAAGCACACACACAACAATCCATAAATATTCTAAAATATTTAATTTGTGTTTCATAAAAATTTTCTTTAGAAATGTAAATATCTGTGTAATGCAAGATTAAGTGCTTCTAGTACTCAGCATTTATTTTCACATCCCCTAAAGCCTCTCAGTGTGTCTTTCAATGTATTTATTTTTTTAATCTAAGGAATACTCTTTAATAATTGTCTGTCTTAACAAGGAGAAAATAGTATAAAATAATTTGAATTGTATTTTACTTCTTTATTCTTAATATGGGTAGGATGTTTTTAAGAGTAGCATTCATGACATATACGGTTCTTCGGGTTATTCTAATCAGCTGGAATAGATAATAAATGCAGCGACTACCTTAGGTGCTGCTTATTTAGTTAGTATGTGAGAATATCGATTTATGGACTCCCCACAGGTGAATCCTTTGCTTCACTGCATAGAACTGGTTGTCCCTCCAAAAACATGCTTTGTTTTTTCATGCTCTCATACTTTTTGTGCTCTTTTCTTTCCCTCCAGTCTATATTTGGTAAAATCTGACTTAATCTGGCAAGATCTTGAAGGAAATAATATGTGAGGTGTTCCCAGAATCTTCCCTCATGAGTTAGTTAATATCGAGGACTGAGTATTGTATATTTGTTCTCCTGTGGCCTCTTGATACATAAATCATTAAAGATACTAAGCTAAATAATGCCTTATTTGTTCTTTTTTTCACCTATATTTTTTGAGCATCTACTCAGTTTATGTATTCTACTAATTACTAGTAATGCTAATTTCAGTAAAATTGTATTATGTGGTCTAGTGAGAGAGAAGTAATGTTTATCCTTAATAAGAAACCCGGCAGCCACAACTACAATAATTTTGACATGTATCGCTATATAGATAGTAAATTTGAACTGTACTGGTGGTTTTCAAACTTAGCATGCATCAGAAGACTTGTTAAAACACAAATTATTGGACTCATCTGCAGAGCTTTTTATTCAGTAGGTCTGGGTAGAATCTATAGGTAGAATTTGTATTTTTAACAAATTCTCAGTGGTGCTAATGTTAATCCACCAAACCATTGATCTAAGCTTTTCTATTGTGTTATTTCTGCTTATAGTGGGTGGAATGATGACCTAAACACAAAAATTTGATTTAGAACCTTTTTTTTGTTGTTGTGATTAAGCTTACTTCTAGAACATTTTAAACTACTGTTTTTAACGATTTAATATTTAGTGGATTAAAACAGAGATACTGAGTTTTATGCCTTTGTTTTCTCCTTACCAGCATTACCATAAGCAGATTAATTAACTTCTGAACCCATATTTTCTTCTATAAAAATGAAAACCCCAGGTTTTTAGGATTGTTTTGAGTATTAAATGACTTTATGTATGTGAAAAGCACTTTAAAACTCTAAATGGTCATTTTATTTGTTTATTTTTTTTCAGAGTCTAGCATTCCAGAAACTGGGGATGGAATCTAGGCTAGTGAGCAGCAGTGGTGCGTGTACTCCTGCACGATCTTTCTTAGCACAGCAACGGCACATCACCAACACCAGAAGAAACCTCTCTGTTAAAGTTTCTGCTACAACATCTGATTAAACTACAAAAGAAAACATGAACAGAAGTGCCCTTAAAATATTTTGTATCTTTCAACTAACTACCAAATTGAAAAAGAAGTTTATGATGCTGAAATAGCTGCTGAAAATGCATGGAATTAATTTTCTGACTGACTTTGAAAACAATATAGAATTAGCTATCTCTCTGAGGGAGCACATTTAAATAATTGGAAGATGTAATTAGGCACACATCTCAAACATTTATGTTTTGAGAGTATTATAATTTCAAATTCACATTGTATATTTTAATTTAATGTTTTCAGTTGTACCACAAACTTGGTTAATTTGCAATGTATTATCAGTAATATGTACCTTAAAAATACATCTATATTTGTTTTGTGGTTTTGGTCCATATAAAAATTGTCTTAAGGTAGGCACATGTAGTTCTATATAAGATTTATATTTTTTGACTTGATATAGGCAGAGTTTTACCTCTACATTCTAATTCTGTGATTGAATGGATATATTTTGTCATCTAATAGAAGAAGATGTAACATTTGGAAGATTTGACTATTGAAATGACTCTGTCATAGTAAAGTGACTAATTGGAAATTTTGTAGATTCAGAAGAGGTTATACCTCTCCTATGTACCTACTATAGACAATGGCTTCCATGCAGCCTGTTTGAAATGTTAAAGGTGCAGAAATAACTGACTTATAAGTGGTGACTATCTGATGGAAAATAAACTAAAAAATATATTTTGTGTGAAATGTTCACATACACTTTAATATAACTGATGAAGAATACAAATATTTTGCTTTTAAGCATAAAAATATCAGAGTTTCTGCCAAAAAAAAAAAATGGTATAATGGTTTTGCCTTTTCACTGAAAAGCGAAGCACAGTGATGAAGTAACTTGGAATCAATTTGATTTTGATTATTAACTGAGGACTCTCTTGGGCTAAGTTTATGGTATTCAGTTTGTTTCTGCCCAAAGCTCTTTACTTTCAGAGGTGTTACTTTCTAATTTTTTGGTCATTTTTAAGAGTTACACTTTGAAATTTTAATTTAGTTGAGTATGATATATCTTGTCCAGTATTGTAGCCACAAGCCACATGTGACAATTTTAATTAAATTAATTAAAATAAAAAATCCGTTTCCTTGGTTGCACCAGCCAATAGCTAATTGGCCCAATAGCCACATTAGCTAATAGCTACAGTATTGGACAGTGCAGATATAAAATATTTCCATCATTATAGAGTTCTATTGGATAGCGCCATACTAAATCTTTTTATAATATGGAAATCTTTAATGTTAGATCACAAAAGTTAAAAGAAGGAAATTGTTAAGACTATTTCAGTATGAATGGGAATTGAATTGTTACTTACATCTGGCATTCCTTATAGTTAAGTACCTTATGTTGTGACATTAATAATAAATCTTTCCAGTACTGTTCAACAACTGCATACCTATCAGCATATGTCTAGACTAGGCAGGGGTCAGCAAACTTTCTTTGTAAAGGGACAGATAGTAATTATTTTAGGCATTGTTGGCCATATGATCAGTAGCAAATACTCAACTCTGCCACTAAGTATGAAAGCAGCAGTTATATACAGTATATGTAAACCAAATAGGTGTGGCTGTATTTCAATAAAACTTTATTTACAACAACTGGTGGTAGACCAGATTTGGCCTGAAATATGTAGACCATGGGTCTAGAGTTTATTCTTAGCCTTTCCTTGGAAATATGAATATTGTTCCATTAGCAGTATTACATATTTAGGTACTTGGTTTTTAGATTCTCTACCAGTACATTTTTTTTAATCACTGGAAATATAAGAATTTCATACAGCATTCAGATTTCTGACATTAGGAGAATGTGTCAGGATATTTTGTTTTATCAGGGTCAATTTCTGTTTACTACCTCTTAGATTTTGTTGTCTTTTTTCAGTGCAGATATATTGTTGGCTTGCATTTTCATATATTATTGTAGTCTCTGCTTGCCTGTGACTTTCTGTGAAATGAAACAAGCCTTTGAAAATATTTTAGCATGCTTATTAAATTTTTCTAAATATTATGGCATTTTGGTATATTTTGGTCATATAAGACATCTGCTCCTTTGGCATTTACTTATAAGTGAGATTTTATAAGCTCTCAAGCTCCCTTTTAATAGAATTTATTGTAAAACATCAATTTCAATAAATTAGTATTTTCACAGTTCAATTGCTCATAAATTTTCCATTATTACACTTGGAATTTCTAAGTAATTCATGCAATTTCTGAATAATGACATAAAGCTAGATTCTTTTTTCTTAATAGAGAAAATACAAATTTTGTGATTGACCACTTTTCTAGTTTATAAGTAGAATTTAAATTGCTTGATACTTAAGTGTTTACACAAGACTAATGTAATTTCAAGTTCTGGATTATTGTGACCAATCATAAGGAAATTCAGGAACTGATCAGATGTGGGATTCTTTCCCACATCTGGTTAATATAGTGAGATTGACACCCTGTGGGTGGTAAAGCATTATAAATATTCATCATAAACCATGAATTATACATGTCTGTGTTGTGAAGCTTAAGTGCGTATACCAGGAAAGAGAAATTTAGCATTCATCTATGTGATAAGGAGTTGAATGTCCCAGTGATGATAAAGTAAAACCACAGTCCAATTTGGAAATGATCTTTAATTTTGAGCATTTGCTCAAAGGAATATGAATTTCCCGTTCTCTTTTTAAAATAAAAAGTGCGTATACATATGACAGTGATGTTTATTCTAAGATTAATGTATTGAGAAATATTTTAAGTTCACTCTATTTTTCCAATGAATAAGGCTGTTGAACTAATGATATAAGATAGGTTAAAATCAATGTCCTGCCTAGAAACATTAAACTGGGTAGCCCTCATTAAAGTGTCATCTTGGATAACTGGAGTGTTAATTTTAAATGTTAGCACGATACAGCTACACCTGTTTCTGTATGGTGGCACATCTGGCTCTATGGGGTGGTTTTTAGGGCATATTACCACTGTGTTAGGTTCTCTATTTGTATTTTTAACGATAATCATTCCTATGTAAATATGTGTTAAATGGTTGTATGCATACATTCTTATTGTGAACCTGTACTTTGCGGAGTAGTTTGGAAATTTTTAAAGCACTAAATTACAATCATAAAATAGTATGCAGTTATTAAACTTGATGTAGTTTAAATGTAATGTTTATAAAAGGCTCTTTCTATTTTCTATGGTGAGGACTTTGACACTTGAAAAATAGAAGCAATACTTTATTTATTTTTGTAAGTATTTAGGATATTATTTTAAATAAATGATTGTCCAATAACAGTATAGTAGTTGTAAAGTGTTTTAAGAAATAAACTTTCTGATTCTGTGCTCTTGATTCTTGTTGGATTTTTAGTAGATACAACTCCACGTTTCTTTGCTTTAAATAAAGGACTTGAAATGTTTACATTGGTAGAGAAAAATAATTTAATTCTAATTTTATGTTTGATTTTTTTTTTTTTTTTTTTGGTGAATGAGAAGATGTATAAAAGTGATTTTTTGGTTTGCCCAGTTATATCTCCAATTTCACCACTGGATATATTCACCACTAGATATTTTGCATTACTGTGGAATTCGGAACATTTCTATGTTTTCTTTGGCAGAGAATGCTACTTATCTCTCAGTATTCATTCTCTCTTCCTTTAGTGATAGAACCCCCATATTTTAGCTTTTTACATTTACCTTCCTTACAGGGAGGAAAAATTAAGAACTTCCCAGATGTCCTTGTAACTACGTGGGATCATTTAGCAAAGTTCTGGCCGACTGTGAACAGTAGTGATATATGCCTATTTAAAGAATGAGTTTGCCTTCCCTAGCCTTTACCCCTTCCTCTAAAGAATGCCATGTGCCTGAGCGTAATTATCAGGAACAGTGGACCAAGAAAGGAAAAAGGAACCTCAAAATCACCATTTAGTCATAGCAGCTATGGACCACCCCCCCACCCCCATCCCCATCCAGATTCTTCTTGTTTAAGCAATTTTTATAGCTTCTTTATTTGGGGATTTCTTTCTTCCAGCATCCTATCTTCTTTCCCAATCTATACAGGCTTATCAAAATAAGTTGTGAAATTTTTAGATAAGTGTAGGTACCTCCTGTTCTTGGGTTTGGAAAGGTTTAATTCTGCTGCTTTTAATGTATACTCAAAAAGTATTTGTTTAATCCCATGAATGAAGTAGACATGTCAGATATTAAAAGATGGAGACAGAAGTCTTGTCTCACTTTAGATAGCTCACCATGATATCAAAAGACTGATTCTATAAATTTAAGTTTCTGAATGGTACAGTAAATGCTAGCCCAGTGTCATCACAAAATTTTGTAACTAGTTCATTTAAGAGTGTCCCAAGGTTCTAAGACCTGCACTGACCAATACGGTGGCTGCCAGCCACATTAGATATCTAATCATAGATTTTAATTAAGTTTTATTCATTACAGCCACACATGGCTAGTGGCTACAATATAGGACAGTACAGATATAGAACATATCTATCACAGAAAATTGTACTGGACAGCTCTGTTCTAGATGTCAAGGTCGAATGTATACATTCTGTATTTCTCTGAAGTTCCACATGAACTGGGATCACAGAAACATGAAGTGAAGTTTCCAGACATCACCCTGCACACAGTGACATGCTGAAGAACAGAGTTTTAGTTGGATTCTTAAGCTGGCTGTGACTTTGATTGTAAAGTTCTCCATTCTCTTGCTCACCCGCACTGTAGCAACTTGCTATCAGTAACTGGTAAAGCTGCAATTTTACCTCTTGCCTCTTGCTTCAACTCAAACATTCCCATTGTCTATGAATGCTTCCATGATTTCTCAAACAAGGTGAGAAATCCATGTTTCAAAAACTTCAAAAGTTTTTGTCTTAGTGACGTTAATGTCATCCACTTTTTTTTCTTAATATGTCAGTCATTCTAGACTGTTTCTTGAGGTGAAGGGCCATATCTGGTTCCTCTTTTTCCCACAGCACTTGGCACACTATCTTCCACAAAGTCAAAAAATATGTGCTAGCTGAAGTAAACTTGCTGATAATGGACAGAATATTTTTTTTTAGAAATGCAGTCTCAAGTTTCTTTGAAGAAATCGAATGCCTATCTGAATAGGCAAAAAATTAGGAGACCAGGATATTTTTTATGTCAGCTTCACAACTAACCAGCAAATATCCCTAAGCTGCTTTTTTAGTTGTATCACAAATCATATTTTTATAACAGGTTTATTGAGATGGAATTCATGTATGATATAAACTCATAAAAAGTGTATAAATCAGAAGTTTTTATATTCTTCACAGTTGTGTTGTAGAGGAATTTTCCACTCAAATGACTAACCTTGTAATCAGCATTTTGTTCTGCTTCTGTAAACATGCTTGCTGCATAGGCCAAAGGGCAGAGTAACCTCGAAATCAATTGAGGACTCACCCTCCCCTTTGATTATTCTGTCTAGATAACAAATGTATTGCCTAAGCGCCTGTTTGAAAATCTCATACTCTGTAACTGCCCATAGCCCATAGCAACTCCCAGTCTGTAACCAGTGGAGGAGAAATCAATCAATCAGCCCATGCCAATTGTAACAGCACACATATAAAAGTGAAATTGCCCCTAAGCTTGGGGCCCAGATCTTCAGAGTGCTAGCTCCTCTGGGACCACCGGCATAATAAACCTGAGTTCTCCAACCCTTCGAGCGCTGCTTGATTTCTCGCTGGTCTGATTTTTAAAATTTTTCTGCAACAGTGTGACCACCACCATTCTCTTAAAACATTTTTTCACCCCAAATAGAAACCTTGTACCCGTTAGCAGTCACTCTGTTCTCTCCCCTCCTCCCAGCCCTTGGTACCACTAAACTACTTGTTGTACCTATTTTAGACATTTCATA
>CM053502.1:36036225-36121004 GCA_028627145.1 Eidolon dupreanum
CTTCTTTATCCAATAATTTATCCATGGGCACTTAGTTTGATTCCATACCTTGGCTATTGTGAATAGCACTGCTGTGAACATAGGGGTGCATAGATCTTTACAAACTAGTGTTTTGGTTCCTTTTGGATAAATACCCAGAAGTGCAATTGTTGTGTCAAAAGGTAGTTCTATTTTTAATTTTTTAAGGAACCTCCAAATGGTTTTCCATAGTGGCTGTACCAATTTGCAATTCCACCAACAGTGTATGAGGGTTCCCTTTCCTCTACATTCTCACCAACATTGTTATTTTTTGATTTATTGATTATAGACATTCTGACAGGTGTGAGGTGATATTTCATTGTGGTTTTAATTTGTATTTCTCTGATGATTAGTGACCTTGAGCATGTCTTCATATGTTTATTGGCCATCTGTCTTCTTTAGAGGAATGCCTATTCAGGTCTACCCATTTTTTAATTGGATTGTTTGTTGTTGTTGTTGTTGTTGACTTGTATAAGTTCTTTATAAATTTTGGATATCAACCCCTTATTAAATGTATCATAATCAAATATCTTCTCCCATTCAGTATTTTCTTTTCATTTTGTCGATGGTCTCCTTTTCTGTGAAAAACTTTTTAGTTTGATGTAGTCTCATTTGTTTATTTTTGTTTGTTTGTTTCCCTTGCCCAAGGAGATGTATCATAAAAAACAAATTACTAATAGCAGTGTCAGAGAGGTTACTGCCTATGTTTTCTTCTAGAAGTTTTATGGTTTCAAGTCTTACATTTAAGTCTTTAACCTATTTTGAGTTAATTTTTGTACATGGTGTAAGAAGGTGGTCTAGTTTCATTTTTTTTTTTTTTTTTTGCATGTATCCATCCAGTTTTCCTAACACCATTTGTTGAAGAGATCATCTTGACTCCATTGTATATTCTTGCCTCCTTTCCCATAGATTAAATGACCATGTAGGCATGGATTTATTTCAGGGATCTCTATTCTGTTCCATTAATATACGAATCTGTTTTTATGCCAGTACCGTGCTGTTTTGCTTATTACAGCCTTGTAGTAAAGTTTGATATCAGGTAGCATGAAACCTCCAACTTTGTTCTTCTTTCTCAATATCGCTGTAGCTCTCTAAGGTCTTCTGTGGTTCCATATCAATTTTTTGATTATTTGTTCTGGTTCTCTAAAAAATGCCATTGGTATTTTGATAAGGATTGCATTTAATCTATAGATTGCTTTGGGTAGTATAGACATTTTAACAATGTTGATTCTTCCTACCTATGAGCATGGTATACACTTCCATTTATTTGTATCTTCTTCCATTTTTTTCAATGACTAAATTTTCCAAGAATAGGTCTTTTACCTCCTTAATTGATTCCTAGGCATTTTATTGTTTTTATATGATTATAAATGGGATTGTTTTCTTAATTTCTCTGATAGTTCATCATTGGTGTATAAAATGCAAGCAACTTCTGAATATTAATTTTGTATCGTGCTACTTTATAGAATTCATTGATCAGTTCTAACGGGTTCTTGGTGGAATCTTTAGGGTTCTTTCTATATAATATCATGTTATCTGCAAATAATGACAGTTTTACTTCTTTCTTTCCAATTCTATGTCTTTTATTTCTGTTTCTTGTCTGAATCCTATGCCTAGGACTTCTAATACTATGTTGAATAGAAGTGGTAAAAGTGAACACCTTTGTCATTCCTGATCTTAAAGAAAATGCTTTAGTTTTTCCCCACTGAGTATGATGTTAGGTATAGGTTTGTCATATATGGATTCACTTTAGCAGGGCTCTGGTGCCTGCCCAGACAACCCTTTGGATGTGTCCTCCTCAAATGAAGCCATGGGTGGTGCTTCAGCTCCTGCACTGGTCAAAGCAGGCCACCGAGTGTGTCAGCTCAAGGGCCTCCTGTTCTCTTCGTCCCTAGCACTTAGAACAGTCTGTGATGACAGATTCATTTATACATTTAATGCCTTTTCTCTTATCAGACTATAAATGTATTTTTAGTCTCCAATGTGAAGTTGCTCAGTCAACACTGAGTAGATGGATGGACGGATGGATGGATGGATGAATAAATGAATGAATGAAATGTCAGGACTGGATGAGACTTAGAGATTATATTTCAACCTTCATTATTCAGATGGAGGAAAAGAAGCTGGGAGAGAAGAAGGGACTCATTGGGGGTCACCTTTCCACATGGAGATTAAGCTAGGACTTTGGGCATCGTTATGATGCAGGGCTGCACATCCTTGGCTCTTGCTACCCTGGAATCTAGAACATCATCTATTCTTCACTCACTCATCAAATATTCATTGAGCTTCACCTGTGTGTTAGGCCTCTCAGATACAGCAGTGTACCTGCCAGTCAGGTCATATACAAGAAACACATACTAGGGTATGTGTTTCTTGGCTTAGCTGCAGGCCAAGGTCAGCTGCAGTCTGGATACTTCCAGGGCAACCTGGTAAGAGTTTCCAAGCAATTTGCAGATGGCTACTTCCCATGCTGGGCTTCCAGGAGCATGGAGAGGCCAAGCCAGGAACTGAGGCTGGCTGCAGCTAGTACAGGGCTTAGGGCTGCTCACGAAGAGGTATGGGGGCATGCCAAGGCCAGATACTGCTGCTTTGGGTTTTATGAGCCTTTGAGGGGCTTTAGGAAAGTCCATATCATGAGCCAAGACAGATTATTTGTATGGAAAAAATCCAATGGAGGCACCTTCGGTGGGCCTGCAAATTGGGAGAGGCAGGGTCTCAGGGAATCACCTGAGCAGAGAGACCTGTGTTAACCATTCCAGAAAGCCAGCTAGGAAATGAAACAGTGAAGTAAGAATGAGCCTACATTTCTCCACTATGTTACTGATGAGTTAAAACAGACGTTGGTATCAGGACTAAGGAATAGGATATCAGAGTGGGGTGACAAGGACAGAGGAGTAGTGGCAGAGATCTGATTTGGGTTGATAGGTCCAGTCTAGCACCAGCCCACAATGATTCTACCTTATTTTATTTATTTATTTATTGAGCTTTACCACATTCCAGGCACTGTTCTTGATATTAAATAAGAAAGTTACTTTTTCTGCCCTGAAGGAATGTATTAGCTAACTATTGCTGTATAACGATATACCTCAAAATGTAGTGGCTTAAAACAATAACCACTTAACTCACAAATCAAAGGTTAAAAATTTAGGCTCGATTCAGTTGGACAGTTCTTGTCTCAGCTGGGATCACTCATGCATCTGAATTCAGCTGTTGAATATACTTGGGTCCAGCTCATCTCAATTGTTCTTATGCACAGCTCTGGTGGTTGGCCAGCTGTCATCTAGGGCAATGTGAATGGAATAACTAGGGTATGTGTTTCAAATCATCCAACAGGGTAACATGGGCTTGTTTAAATGGTGGTAGCAGAATTCCAAAAGAACAGTCAGAAGTATGCAGGGTCTCAGAAAAGTAATTTTGTCAACACGCTAATGGCCAAAACTGGTCGCAGGCTAGCCCAAAGTAAAGGAGAATGTACATAGATTCCAATTCTTGAAGGGAGAAGTTGTAAAGTTACATCGAAAGGGATGTAAATACAGAGGGGGGCATTATTGTGGCCATTTTGGCAAATGAATGTCGTTCTCAGCTAATCTTCAGTTCCATAATAGCTAAACAGGGTGATGAAACTAGCCCTTCTACCATAAACAACCAGAAAAATAGGCAATGTAAAAAATAAGTTTTTAGATGTTGAAAAACTGACAGGTCAAAACCGTGAACCCCAAGAGAAAAGAACAAATATGATGAACTCTGAAATTTCTCTGGCTTACTGCCTGGGGCATTTAGTTGACCCCATTAGAAGAAGGGGAAACAATCACAACACAGTAGTCCTCTCTTGCTAAGATGAGAAAACATGAATTTGCATTGGGGGTGACTGACATGGCTGGAAAAACCAGAAAGGAGGAAGTTATGCCAAGAAAGAGTTGCACAGATATTTAGAGAGTCCAGCCAAATACTAAATTTCACATGTATAGAGTAAGACTTCATGAGGCTGGGCAAAGATTATCTACCTGGGATTAAAAAAACAAACAAACAAACAAACTAGAGAGAGCTCCCAGCTTAATGACTGCCATGACTTTTACATAGTTAGAATTATTAGAATTCCAAACAGAGTGGAGAGACCATGTTGAACAACTCAGGTGACCAGGAGAGGCCCCAGAAACGGCATTCTTCAGGAGCCCTAGAATGAAGCCTACTCTAATCCCACTCTAACAAAGTTTTAAAACAAGCCTCAAAAGAATCAAGATGTTCTACAGGTAAATTAACTCCCTGTTAAAACAAAACTTGACCCTCTTTAAAAGTGAACAACATAATTCAAACACTCTACAATGAAAATTTTATACAGTTAATCCATAATTACTAAAGGTATAAAGTGGAAATATGTGAACTATAATCAGGAGAAAAGTTAGTAAAAAACAGATAGAAAAATGACAGGAATGAAATTATCACACAAAAACCTTTAAGTGGGTGTTATAAACATATTCAAGTATTTAAAGAAACATATAAAAATATTTGAGAAATATAAATTCTAAAAATAAAAACCAAGTGGTATTTCTAGAGCAGAAAAATAAAATAAAATACATGAAAAAATAATAAATGACTTACTGGCAGATTAGCCACTTCAGAAATAATAAAAAGGGGAAGGTGACTTTAATACAAGGCAATAGATACTACCCAAACTGAAGCACAGAGAGAAAAAAGGATGAATAAAATTAACAGAAACTCAGCATCCAGTAGGTCAATATTGAGGGATCTAATGTGTGTGTGATTAAAATCTCAGAAATATTGGGGATAGGAGGAATTCATAAAAATATATTTGAGAAAATAATGACCAAAATATCTAAATTTTAAAAATATGTTAAACTCAGAGATCCAAGAAGCTCAATGAACTCTAATCAGGATAAACATAAAGAAAACTATATCAGGACATATTATAACCAAATTGTTGAAGAGTAATGATAAAGACAAATCTTTAAAACAACCAGAGGACTAAAGGCTCATAATAACTAGGAAAACAAAGATATAAATTATTGTGGATTTTTCATCAGAAAACAATATAAACCAGAAAACAATAGAACAAATCTTCAAAGTGCTAAAAGAAAAAACCTGTTAACCTAGAATTCTATATCTAGTGAAATTATTCTTCAAAAGTGAAGGCAAAATACAGACATTCTGTGACATTAAAAAAATAAATAAACATGGAGAAATCCAGGGCATGATGTAATGATCTGTTTTCAAGAGGTGAGGTCAAAGAGAGGAGTCAACTTGGGGACTTAAAAAACACATATCCCTCCCCCTGAAGGTTATTATACAATGACAAAAGTGATGAAAGATGTTATGGGCTGTATATATTCGAGAATTTTTTGCTTTGGTACCCATTACTGAGTGGGAACCACTATTGTAAATTTATTTATTCATTTATAACTCTCCATTCCCCACTACCACCAGTACTAGACTGTGAGCTCTGAGAAGGAACAGCCTGTATCTCTCCTTATTTATCACTGCATATCTGGCTCATGAGCTATGTGCTCAATAAATAATTGTTGAATTGATTTGAAAGTACTATCTGTGTGAGGTTTCAAAATACAGCTCTGCCTACTCTTTCCAAGTAGAAAAAACAATTTCTAAGGTTCAGCTTTTCCATATTTAGGGAGATATCACAATAGTATGTGGATATTAGGGGAATATTGGGGCTATGTGATTTTACAAAGTAAGAAAATGTGAGCCTATTAGCCATATTGTAGGATCTCTCCATTCATCCAAAACTAAGCAGAGTAAAATAAAGGAGGAACTCCCATTACAAATATATTTAGAATTTTACTTTCAGAGACTAAATGGCAAAAACACCAGTGTGTACATGTGATGGAGTGAAAGTTAAAACAAAGCAAATAACCCTTCATACAGTATGTCACAGGACTGTAAAGGTTTGGCCCAGTCTCTGCTACATTTATAGTCCTGTCCTGTCCGTGCTGTTCACAGTGCTGATGTTGGGAAAAAGCAAGATTCTGAGGTGTCCTACAGGTCATTCCTCTAAACTTTCATTCAATACAGGAAGAGATATTTACATTTATCAGGGGCTTACTGAGGGTCTGGGTATTATGTTTGTAACAGGATATGGAAATGGGGTTCTTCTCTTCTTCTTTTCAGCTGGACTCCCAAATGCTGCAAGTCAAATAGTACATGCCAAGTGCTGGTGAAGCCCACAGTTCTAAAGTAAGGCACTTGAAACCCGATGTGGGTTTTGTCACAGAGCAGCTGAAAACTCTGTGACTCTTGTAACCTATTGCCTCTATAGAAGGTATATAATAGTTGAGGACTATGGGAAAAGGGAGAGAGGAGACTTTTGTGATAAGGAATGAGAAAGACTCTTTCCTAGAATAAACTTTAGTCAGGCTCCTCTAAGCCCTCTAGGCCAAGACCTTGGCATCGGTCCTTACCAGGCTTGCAAATTATAGCAACAATCATGTTGAGTCAGTTTAGAGAGAACATTTCCCACTCCATCCCCAGTATCTAATCACCTTGACTGGCCCTCAGAAAGAATCCTGTCAAGTCAGTTTAGCCAGAATCTCCCCTTACGCCTCATATTTCCTGAAAGTAGTTTTCCATTAGCTAACGCCCCACCCTGTGCTTTATCTGCAAATCCCAACTTGTCCTTGCTGTATTCAGAACTGAGCCCAGTCCTATATCAAAATCTTTTTTCTCATATTGCAATAATCCTGAATAAAATCTGTTCCTGCCACTTTACAACTGTTCAGCCCTGCTTTTCTTTGACAAGAGAGTCCTCCTTATTTCTTACCCATCCCTCACAAAGGAGAGGGGAGGTATAGTTTTCCCTCACCAGGTGAGAGGCTTCAAGCCAAGAAGAATTTACCTATGCTTTGTAGAGTCCCTGGGGTACCAAGAACCAATGCCACATGGAAGATGGAAACTTCCTACAGGCAAAAGGTTGGTGAGGTAGCAGCTAAGGAGAGAGGGTTCTTTGGGGAGGAAACTGCACTGACACTCATAATACAACAAATATGTGGGACTCAGTATGGACCCTGTGGCACAGCCAGCCTGGGGGCATCTTAGATCTCTGCAAAAGGACTGCCTGAAGGGGTAATATGGTCTAAGGGGAGCTGAACGGGCAGATGCCCAAGTGGGAGAGGGACATTAGCTATAAGAAAAGCCCTGTCCATATCAAGGGCACTGCACAAGGAAGGTGCTGGTAGAATAGGGGTGGGAGAAGTGAGATTGGTAGAGGATGGTCTTGGAGGAGGGAGCACAGGGTGCTGAGTGGAGAGTTGGCCGCACCTCCACCTACCTCACCTGGAAACCTTAGAATTCTAAAACTGAGTTGCACAGGAGAGCTATATTAGCTCATTCATAGAGTTACATCATTTGTATACTTCTCAGAGGACAATTCTGAGGCAAAAGCAAAATAACGCTTGCACATTGCTATCAAGTGTGAGAGTCTTTATGGTGAACCTCTGCGGCTGCCCCACTAGGGTTCAGTTCCAACTCTTATCAACCATATGGTGTGACTTTGACCTGAGCTGTCTCAACAGGCCAGAAGTATATTTATGTCTGAGGAAGAAAGCAGAAAGGAGGCAGATTACAGTTATAACTTTTATGATGTGCTTTATAGTTTCCAAATTACTTAAAATCCATTATTTCCTATGATTCTTACAGTAATCATTCCTTTAGAGAAGGAATCATTATCCTCTTTTCATCTCCCAGATGAAAAGGTCAATCATAAGATGCATGATCTGCTCAAGGTTACATTGGAGGAGATAACAAAGCTGGATTTGGATCCAGTTTCCTCTGAGTCCAATTCCTACAATCTTTCCTCAGAGCCACTTTCATTCTGTTCCCTCACTTCTGAGCAGGCACCTGTGTCTTCGGAGGACATGCCGAATCTTCTTGCTTTCCTGTCCCCTCTCCTTCCCCAACACCTTCATGTCCGAGGAATAGCACAGATGCGGTAGTTGGTTGGGGAGATGGTAAGCCCTATTCTGAACTTCAGGCTCAGCTTCTCATTGTTTGGGGGCTTAAAAGTAAATTTTTGCAAAAGGGAAATGAAAAAAATAAACAGCTCAGTCCTGGCCAACTGTTCTCCAAGGCATACCCTCTTTCCTGAAAGACAAAAATATAAGATGAGGTTGGTGTTGACACCTAGCAGGGACTAAAATCTCCTATCACATCTTCTAAAACCTGAACAAAGGAAGCGTCTACTAGGCCCTGGGGCTTTTTGCACAGAATAACATTTAATCTGACAATCACTTGGCTTAATTAAGCAAACCACAGAAAACATAAATCTGGACTCACAAACCCCAATGCCTTCAGGGGTCAGGCAAGTGAGGCACAGGGGTGAAGGTGCCGATTATAGGGCAATAGAAGTGGGAGGCCTGGCTGACCTAGAAAGTGGATGTCTAGCCTAAAGCTTCTCAAAAATCATTTAACAAACAACTGATGAAAGCGGAAAACAAAACTCTATGTTAACTTTTTTTAGTCTTTAAAAGAAAACAGTCCAAAAGTATAAGCCAGTAAATGTCAGAGCAGTTTCTAAAGTACAAGGCATCCTTCCCCTATGTCACATTTTCCTCCTTAATGACTGGGGACCTCACTGACACGGATGGCTCTCTACATTGGAACTGCTTCAGCCTCCCACCTTGAATAGTCCATATACGTGGCAGTCCTTCCCCCAATAAGGCCTTTGCTTCTAAGGTGGGGGCTCCAGGCTGGATCCTTGACTCCATGGCTCATGCTTGGCCCTGTCCTGGCCACGTCCCACTCTTTGTTGTATGAGTCCAGAAATAGAGGCAGAAGGGCAGAGATCCAATTCAACTCTTCCAACTTTATAGCCATGTGATTCAGGGCAAATTAAGTAACCTCTCTAAGGCATTAGTGGAAATGTGTATATTTAAGATGGGAACTTTATTTTATAGATTATATGAGCTACATACCGAATCCAAATAATTTAATAATGTACACATCAAAACAAAGTATTTTAACATATCTTCTGGATAATAATAAACATTCTATCTATAAAATAGCTTATCCTTAACTTCATCGGGTTAATTATTAAAAAAACCCACAGAATACAATTTAAAAGACTACCTTTTATAAATAAAGACTACCTTTTAAAATAAAGCTTTTTGGGCGGTAGCATTACTAAAATAACTTTCTATTTATTATAATTCTTTACTGTGATACTTTCTATATCATGCCTTTAATTCTGAAATTTCAAATGTGCAGAAAAGTTGTAAGAATAATACAAAATCTTATTTTTTCTGAGTCATTTGAGCTTAAATTGCCTATGTCATCCATGAAATTTTTAGTATGCATACCCTCAAAGAAGGACATTCTTTGACATAAACACATTGTAATCACCCAGTCAGGAAATTACCACCATCTCTGCAGATCTCAATCGAGTTTTGCCAGTTGTCTTAATAATGTCCTTTTAAGGACCCAGTTTAGTATCACAGATTGCATTTGGCTGTCATGCAAGTGACGCTTCAACTTGTACCGCTTTGGCATTTTTGAAGATGGCAGGCTAATTATTTGGTAAATGTTTCTCATGTTCTTCACTGAGCTAGTTTCCATTGCTATTTCTTGGCCAAATTATTTATTACTCTAGTAGCTGCCAAATCGTGAGTTTTCAAATGTCGTCATTCCTTCCACATTTATTAGCATTCTACTAATAGAAATTCTTTTTCTCCTCCCCATTTTACTTATTCACTCATTTATATCAGTATGAATTCATAGATTCCTATTCTTATTCAAAGGATTAAAATCTGTTATTTGTTTCGATGCTAAAGATATTTCAGATTTGGCTAGTAAATGCCCATTCAAGCTGGTATTTCTTTACTTTGGGGCACAAAAATATGTTCAAGCTCATCTTGTGCTTTTCCTTCCTCAGCCCTGGCATCAGCCATTTTTCCAAAAGTCATAGTCCCTTTAGTGGATAATGATATTCAGGAACCCAAAACTGGACATTAGACATGCTCATTGGTATCAAGGTGGTGTTGCTCCCAGGGCATTTCTCCCAGGGTAAAGCTGGGGAATCTATGTATGTATACAATGTGAGTATGTATTTAAATGTATATATACATCCATATTTATTTCTATATCTACCTACCTACCTGCCTACCTAATAAAAATCTGAGTTCATAAGGATAACCTCCCATTCCAATCCAATAACGCAGAGTTCATTCTGTTACCTCCCTTTCCCTAGTTGTAACTTCCTCCCATTATCCTCAGTATGTTTACTTATTGGCTCAGTATCTCGTTTATATGACTTGTTTCCCATCACTGCCTCAACCAAACCCCGTGCAGACCCTGCCTCATCTTGCTCATGTACTGATGCCCACTCTAAGCTTCTGCCATTCCCTCCCCTTTGCTAATTCCTTTCCCACCCTACTTGGGCTATACACACTCCACATTAGTCACTACCACCAACTCTCTTGCATGTGCAATAACTTATTTTCTCCCTAAATAACATATATTCAATACGAAAAGAAAAAAAATGTAAAACATAAAAGTATAAAAAGACCAGAGATGCAAAGTGCCGTAGTTAACACCTCTAAAGTGGTGATAGTGATTTAAACCTTGTAAGGTTACACTAGAACACATGTTTCATGAGAATAGTATTTTTTTTTTCCTCCTACTTCATTCATTGTCATGTCCTCAGGGCTGAATGCTTGGCACATAATAGATACTCGGGATTAATATTTATAGAACTAAGAAATTGGGAAATTACTTGAAATAATTTATGAAACATACCTTAGTCCATATTAAGCAATATACTAAGAATTTTCGTTACTCATTTTACAATGTTATGAGTTAAAACACCCCTTTGGAACTGGCTGGCTTGGAAACACAAGAGAGTTTTCACAGTGCCCTCTTATACCTTTCAAGTTGTCTACCATGTAAGCATATTAACTTGATTTTAAAATCATAATTAAAATTATAAAAGGCAAAAGGACCTCTCTGGGGAGTGCTTATAGAGTAGAATCCCATCCAGTCAAGCCATGGCATTGAGTCACTCCTAATGACAATAATGACAAGCAAGCAGCTCCATTCTTTCCTCCTTCTCATCCCCTTATTATAAACTGGCTTTTAGTTCTGTGTGAGTGGGTGGCCCTTGAAAAAAACTTGAGACATTTAAAAACTATTAACATGGCAAGTGTCCAATCTTCTTTGTGAGCAAGAGGCATGAGATCTGAGTCTCTGTCCCCAGTGTTCTGGGAGACAGAACAAAGGGAAGCTGAAATCCCCAACAGAGGCAAGCGGAAGTCAGGGTAGCCTGAAGCAATGACAGCACAGGAAATCTAGAGGAGCAAGCACAGTCACAGATTCACACTGGGCAGGGCTCTCTGGAGACATTCCAATGAAAACAAAAGACAATAGGGAGAAGAGCAGGGAAGGGCCTAGAGAGGAACTCTGGATTCACACACTCATCTTTTGCAACTCACCTACTGAGAAAGGCAGAAAGGCGTCCCTTTTTTTAAATTGTCCATTCTCCAGAAAATGCTCTGGATTGAATGTGTCAGGGGTGGCCCACTCTGTGGGGTCCTTGTGTAGTGCAGTCAGATTGGTCAGGATCGTGGTTCCCTAGAAAAGGCATCAAAGACTCAGGCAAGGGTTGACCTGCACAACACACTTATGCAGAAGAAGTGGCAGTCCCTTGCTCCCAAGCCAGGGCTTGACCATATCCTCACCCTTCCCAATCCACTGTCTTTTGAGCCCAAGCCACACCTTCCCCAAGGCCTTGCTCTTTGCCATGGGATAACTTGCAATGATGGACTGGAATTGCCTGCAGGGAATTTTATTAGGGAAGTGTGGCTACTCTTGACTGCAGTATGGATCATCCTTATAGGGACAAGTCAGTGTAGGATTTGGGAGGAGACATGTATGCATCACTGAGAGAATAACATAACAGCTTGCCAGTCAGTACTATACCAAAATCAACCCGGCTGCTCAGTGAAGTGATAACTATGGCAGTTTTACCAAAGTATAAAACTTTTCATTGACCCGTTTCTCCCATTTTTTTCTCCTCCAATATCTACTACACTGCACAAGAAGTTTAATAATAGAATCAGGTTGATCAATGAAAGGAACCACTATCCATACACTTATACAGGAAGAAACCCAATAGTTCTCCTTAAAGCTTCTCTTTCACTCATTGTGCCTTTATTTAATCCTTCAGTCAGGCTGATTTTTACTTTAAATATCTTTTGATTCTGTCACCTCCATTCTATGTCCACTGTTGCCATCTTAGTTCAGGTTACCACCTTGCTAGTCAATACTCCTATAATAGCTAGCTAACTATGCCCCATATCCTCTCCCCTTTCAATCTGTTCCACACTCTGAAAGCAGATTGAGCTTTGAACATGATTTAATCATATCACACCCATCTACTCACTCAACCACACTTTGAACTTGATACCCTTCAGTAGCTTCCCATCACTCTTAGGTGACCGATTGATCCATTGTCTGACCCCTATCTGGGCCACACTCTCTCTGCCTGCACTTCCATTACATTGGCTTTCTCTCGGTTTTTCAAACATGCTATGTGCCCACTCATTTCCATGTCTTTTTAAATGTTGCTTACAGCGTCTGGAATATGTTTCCTCCCTATTTTGCCACTGAGCTAACTCTTAATCATTCTGTTATCCGCAGCTTCAACATCACTTCCCATGAAAGCCTCTGTGACCACTGCCGCACTTACTCCCCATTCCGGCCAGCCTTCCTCTTTATAGAAACCAATGAATTTTTTCCCTTGGGGAGTTATCATGGTTTTTAAGTATGTACTTGAATGATTATTTTCCTCCAGGTTGTCTTTCACAACTTGAGCATTTTAGGTGCTTAATGAACATTTGTTGAATTAATACAAAATAATAACTACTATTTAAAGCACTTTCTATATTAAGTACTAGATTAAATGTTCTGCACGCCTGACCTTATTTTATCTCCATCTGTAAGGGAGGTTTAAATGCATTTCACAAATAAAAAAAATCGAAGCTCTGAGAGGTTAAATAATGTGCCCAGAGTCACATAATGGGAGGAGGTAGAGCCATGATTTAAACTAGGTCTATTTGACATCAAAGCCGTGGCTCCTAGCTTCTACGACATAGTCAATTAGATCACTCAGTTCCCAGCATGAGTATTAAAGTCGAAGTTAAAAATCAGAGGTAGAATGAGTGAGCTGCATTGATTCTCTGGAGCTAAATGAATTACTAGAAAAATACTGACAGCACCTCTGGTCTGCCTCTTGAAATCTTCTCCAAGTATGACACATGCAGAGAAACACAGACAAACTGGAATGGATCCACAGGGGCTGGCCACGTGGGTGGTGAGAAAGCACAGGAAATGTAAATGTGCAGTGTACAGAGAGTCACTCTGTACAGGGGGGCACAGTAGAGCCGTCTGCTTAAATAATGAGACCCTTGGGCCTCTAGAGATAGGAATTTCCTTTTCTGAGGACATGGACTTGAAATGGACCAACTGAGAACAATTGCAAGAAGACTCTTTTAAAGTCAAAGTAAAGTAACTCCTGTGTAGAGAACGCGGTGTAGTTCAAAAAAAGATGAGCATGGTCATCTGGAACTCAGTTCTTGCCACTCTGTAGTTGAGAGCTCTTATGCAAGCTGAATCACTCTGAGCCTTTACTTCTCAATTTATAAAATAGAAATGACACTCTGAGGACTGATTAAGACATTCTGAAAGAACCTATGTAGTCTATGGCACATAATATTGCTTAATAAGCATTGGTTCCTTTCTTTCCTTTTCTAATGATTAATATTTCACACACTTGGATTGGTTTCTTATGAGACAGTCCCATCACAGGGCTGTAAGTAAGAGTTAGAAAAATACCTGTGGGGATAGTATATGAGAAACACCGGCACTGATGTGAGTTGGCCCAGGTAGTCTCAATTATCCCTTCATATTTTAATATTTTATAACCCCAAGATTGTGAAGCAGATTTTTTTTTTCAAATTCTGGCAGGCCCCTAGTCCTATAAGATGCTCTATCAAGGGAAAGAAAAAAATTCCATGGCAAAGTCTAACTAAGAACTGTTGTCTGCTGTATCTTCACAAAGATTCACAATACACATTACATAGTAAAAACACCGAGAAATCCCACAGCAAAGAAAAGCCAATCTTTGCCTAAACATATTTGATTCCTCTTCCCCTCCATAACTATTAATATCTAGCTGAACTACTGTTCTAAAGGCCACACAAGGAGGAAAAAAAACTCGTATTACATCAGGTGCAACATGGCTCTCTCACCATTTAAGTGATTCGCTACGACAAGGATGCAATGTTACTTTTCACGTTCAGATTTGTACTGTTAAAAAGATGAGCTTGAAGATCTGAGGCTGGGAATCCCCACTTACCTTGGGCAGGTGGTATCCAGCTAGAGTGGTATCAGCTGTCACTTCCCTGGGTACATTCAGGGGAATGATATCTCCCATTCTTAGCACCTCATGGATGACGGCATTGGTGTAGGGCATGGACTCTCGAGCAGCTGTGCTTGGCTGCTGTGACTGGCCAATTACTCTGTCGATCTCAGCTTGTACTTTTTCTGGAAAAGAAGAGAAAGTTCTATTATTCTATTATTCTACAACTTTCCCATCACAGTCCCATCACAGGGCTATAAGTAAGATGGGACTGTAAGAGCCTGGTTAAGCTAAGGAATGGAATAACAGAATGGAAATGGCTAAAATTACGGTAGGCTCTACATACTCTCATTATACTTGGAATGGGCCCTTAAAGAAAGGGTGTGCGCTTCCTTCCCCTTCTTCCCTTTCTGTCAGTGGAAAAGCAGCCTTAGTGAGAAGCCATCTTTGAGAGTGTCAACAAGGGCATCATTTTAGACATAACAGAGCAATGCATTGTTCAGATTTGCATGATAAAAACGTTCTGCAGGTTGACTGCATAATAATGTGAGTACACTTAAACACTATTAAACTGTACACTTAAAAAAAGTTATTTCTCATGTAAAAAATTTAAACTGGACTCTGCAGAGCCCATTTAAATTTTTTACCTGAGAGAGAAATAAACTTCTATCTTCTTATTCGTGCTGTCCATTTAAAAAATTTTTAATAGCAGTAAAATACATATAACATAAATTTAGCAGGTTAACTTTTTTAAAGTATACAATTTAATAGTTAAGTATATTCACATTATTATGTAACCAATCTGTAGAACTTTTTTATCATGTAAAACTGAAACTCTACATTCATTAAACAATAGCTCCTCATTTCCCCCTATTCCCAAGCCTCTGGCAATGACCATTCTACTTTCTGTTTTTATTAATTTGACTACTCCTGATACTTCATATAAGTGGAATCATACAGTATTAGTCCTTTTGTGTCTGGCTTATTTCACTTAGCATAATGTGTTCAAGGTTCCTTCATGTTGTAACATGTGTTAGAATTTCCTTCCTTTTTAAAGCTGAATGATATTCTATTATAGCTCATGTTTTGTTTATTCATTTGATCATCAGTGTACACTATGGTTACTTCCACCTCTTGGCTATTGTGAAAAAAGCTGCTATGAACATGGTGTAAACTTTTATCATCTTAAGCCATTATGTTTTAGGAGTCTTTATTATAGAAATCAAGTCTATATCCTAACTAGGAAGCTTTTAAACTTTTTAAAATTGTAATTCACAGTCCTAAAGGCATTTTACATCAAGATTCAGGGTACATAAACATAACACACACACACACACACACACACACACACACACATAAAACATATATACACACATATAAACCATATATATATAAGTAAAGTTTCATGAACAAACTTATCCTTAGTACAAGAGAAATATCTGATCTCTTCTATTCTATTTTTATTTTAGGAAAAAAGTTGGTGTTGATCCACTAAATTGATTTTATGTCCCGTTAATAAATGATTACCCATAGTTTAAAAAACTGTATCATAACAGATCCAATCCCTCATGTACTCGAACTGTTCTGGGACCTGGAGAAAGAAAAATGATTATAACAGTCACTGTCACTGAATGGGGAAGATATACAGTCTCTGGGGAAGACGTATAAATAATGTATAATAGGCACCTAATATAGGTGCATTAGGTCTTCTCTAGAGGAAGAAAATGCTTAATTTCCTAGAGTGGGGAAACATTTTATTAGAGGTAGTATTTAGCAGATTCTTCCAACAGAGCTAGTGGTTTACCATTTAGAGCCATTAAGGAAATACATTCTTGTAGAGGGAAGAGGAGAGGCATAAATAATGACAGTGCAAAGCAAACAACATGTAATTTAATGAGGCTATCACATAGGGTGGGTGGAGTTGAGGTTGCACAGGCAGAAAGAGGCATGTCACAGGGTGTGATATACCAGACTAAGGAGTTTGAACAGGGCAACAGAAGATAGTACATAAAAGAATGGAAGGCTAGAATCAGATTTCTTTCTTCCTTCCATCCTTCCTTCCTTCCTTCCTTCCTTCTTTTTTTTTTTTTGTATTGTCTGACATCTAACCTCCCCTAGGACCAGAATTCATGTGAGACTGCAACTCTTTCCTGGAACTCACTACAATGTCAATTAACTTCACCATTTTTCCCACTAGACTCTGAATTTTTTGAGGCCAGGGATCCATCACAATTCCAAAAAACTGAAGAATGTGCTTCTCAAGTCCATGTTGCCTCATGACCATCCTACCCATCTTTCCATTCTACCATGCTATCTTCTGTTCTCAGCTCTGGTGCAGCATGTTCCAGGAGGTACCATTCTGTCCTGGCCTAGGCATACCCACTGACATGCTCACCTTGGATTTCTGGGTAGAGGGCCATGTAAAGCAGACCCCAGCGCAGAGTCGTTGAAGTTGTCTCTGTTCCAGCAAAGAAGAGGTCTAGAGTACAGATGATGAGATTTTCCTCATGAAAACTTGTAGTAGTATTGCCCTTATGCTAGAAAACACCAAGTTTATTAGTTTATTCAGAGGGTTCTTGGTTGCCACCACACAGGGGCTTCATCCTAGGGAGAGAATGTGGAAGGAACAATCCCTAGGAGAAAAGGGCTTTGCCTTCAGTCTCCTCAGGAGGCTGAATCTTATTGCAGCAATATCATTAGCATTGTCCTGCCCCACGTGCTAGAAGCTTTTGTTAGTTTGGGTGTATGAAAATCAAGATAACTAATTTCTATGCCTATAATTTGGGAGAAGCTATTAGTACAGTGGAAAAGAAGCTATTAGTACAGTGGAGAGCTGGATTTGGGTTCTAATTTTAGCCACAACGTTCACTATCTCTATGAACCGGGGCAAGTTACTTAACCTCTCTGTGCTTCGGTTTCCTGTTTTATAAAATAGGAATAACAAAACACACCCCCAGAGATGACATTATGAATCATGTAAGATGCAAAGGGCACACAGCGAATACTCAAAAAACATTTATACTGATACTAGAATGAAAAAACTGAATTCCTCTTATGTACAATAATTTTAATATCTCTCAGTTAATCTTTTCCTTCCAGGTGAAACCTCTCTAATTCCATCAACCATTCCTCATAGCATTTCATCATCTTTACCACCTTCCTCTACAAGCTTCAATTTGTCAACATTCCTCTTAATGCGTGGTCCCATACCTGTACACCATATAGCACGTGAAATCTCCTCTGAGCAGAAATCGATGCTTCTATTAATATTATGACAATAAGGTGAAGTAAGAGAGGAGATGAGAAATAAATCCATCATCCTGCCAACTTCCACAGTAGGAGAGATAAGGTGATGAGTCAAAAATTATGACACTCATGCAGTGATATATATTAATCGGAAGGGTTATTGTGATAAAAGCTACACATCCAATTAGTCTTCCCCTTACCCCTGTTTTATCCTATAACTTTGGAAAGTGGATGATATGCGGTCCCACTCAGGCTTGAAGATAAACTCAGGCATCCAACTCAGCTTTATTTGCACTCTGCTCTGGGGACTGAGGGAAGGAGTAGGTAACTGGGCATAGTTTCAACTAATAATGAGACAATGCTTTGAGGCTCAGTTCTAATTTTTTCTTTTTCATGCAGCTCCTTCATACAGCTCTTTCATATAGCTCTTTCAGGTATGGATAGAAGGTAGAGAATAGAAGTTTAAAAAGCAGTATTTGGGCATTCCCAAAGCCTCAGGCCAAATACCATTGAACCCCTATCTTTATTTCTAATTGCCTCATCCATCCTGGCTTAATGCTATTCTTCCACTCTATGAAATACTGCTTCTATGTTTACTTCCCTGTGATAGGCTGAATAAAGACCCACAAAGATGTCCATGTCTAATCTCTAGATCTTGTGGATGTTACATAGGAAAAGGGACTTTATAGATATGAGTAAGGTAAGGATTTTGATATGGGAAGATTATCCTGAAAAATCCCAGTGGGCCCAATACAATCACAAAAGGGAAGAGGGTCATAAAGAGAAGATGTAAGGATGGTAACAGAGAAGATGCTACATGAATGACTTTGAAGATGCAGGAAGGAGCCATGAGCCAAGCAATATAGTGTCTTCTGGAAGCTGGGAAAGGCAAAGAAACAGATTCTCCCACAGGTCTTTCAAAGGAGCCAGCCCTACAAACACATTGACTTTAGCCCAGTCCAGCTGCTTTCAGATTTCTGATCTGCAGAGCTGTAAGAGAATAAATATGTGTTGCTGTAAGCCACTAGGTTAATTTGTACAGCATCAATAGTAAATGAGTACATCCCCATTTGTTCTTTAAAGACAAAACACAGGTAACAACTTTGGTTTCCTCACCTTTTCTATTTCCTTGAGGTACTCATCAATAAAGTCTCTTGTTTGGGCAGGATCAAAATCTTTCTTGTGGTTTTCAACTACATGGGCAATAAACAATTTCAGTTTCTCCCATTTGCTAAAAACTGTTTGGTGGGGTCCAGGAAGGAATTTCATTATCCTTGGAAAGATATTGTATAACTAATTGGGAAAAAAAAAAAACAATCATGGAGATAATATGGTGCCAGTTTTCCACTTTTTAAGACAACAGAAACGTTTTTTTCTAGCTCTCATTTTCTTACACTTAGATCTTGGCTCTTATCTCTCTCGTCCCTCTTTTTATCCCTCCAGCAAAGTATTTCAGCACTTCATCCAAAATATATCCAGTTTTAGACCACTTTTCGCCACCCAAACTGCTTTGCCATCTTAGCACAAGCTACCATTTCTTACCTAGATGCTGTAACATCCTCCAACAGTTTTTCTGATTCCATTCTTAACCCCTTTCCCAGGCTATTTGCCACAGAACTGCCAGAGTGAGCATTTAACAGTTTATTCAGAACATTGCAATTTTGGGTTCTCAATTCTTCAATGACTTCCCATGACATGCAGATAAACTTTTATATCATTCTCTGGTTATACAAACTCTCTGTGAACTGGCTCCTGCACCCACCTGTCACATCCTTTGCTATCACTCTCTGTCATCTTACTTTCTCCAGTCTAGTCCCATTACCTCTGTAATGACATCAAGAATGTCCTTGTTGAGGACTTTGCATTTGCTATTCCTTCCACCTAGAACGTTCTTCCTCTGAAATCTGGAGTTCCAGCACCTCACTTCACTAATGCTGCTTAAATGTCATCTACTTGGAGCAGTCTTACTTGATGATCCTGTAAGTGGCAGCATCCTTGCCATTCTCTTTTCATTCCCTTATCTTGTTTTATTTTCCTTCATGGCAATTATCATTATCATGTGTATGCATGTTTATTTGATATATATGTATGTATATATGTATATAGATATATGTTTTATATATATATTTATTAAACATATATATGTATTTGCCTGCCTCCACTATGGGGCATCTCCATGTGGGTAAGACATTGTTACTGAGATAAAGTAGTTTTGAATATATTTTCTCTAATAATATCTGGTAGAAAATAGATAGCATAACATAATGGTATATTACCTAGACTTAAGACATGACATGTGTTTGGCTATTAGCTCTGCTGCTTTCTAGCTATAATACTTTGGTAATAATGATGAAGATGATGATAATGATGATGATGATGATATAAATTGTTACCCCTTAGTATAACTATCTGCCAATGGGGACCCAGAGTTATTCTGGTGACCAAATGACATGGGATCCATTAAGTACTTAACACAGAGCCAATGGACCACTATCTGGATTTGCTTACACACTCTCATATCTGCCTGCACATGTTATGATGCTTTATTTCTTTAAAGGATTGTTGTGAAAATTAACTGAGATAAAGAATGTTTAGCTGTCCATCAGAGTGCCTGGTCTATTTTGGGACTCCATGAAATGCTTATTACCCCTACTCTATTGCCCCTTACTACCCTCTAGGAATTTTTTTCCCTGGGGAGAGTCAGCTGGGTACCCACTGAACTCTCATGACTTCTTCGGTTCTGTCTTAATAGGAAGGACAAAAATGGAACTACTGAACTGGGGACTACCATGACTAGAAGTGAGAACAAGGACTTAAAAAATAACTTTGGCAATAATAATAATTGCTCACATTCATTATGTCCTTTTCATGTGCCAGTAATCACGCTAACTGCTTTAACCATTTTGGTGTGATGGATCCATAAAGCTCTAGGCAAGGATGCTTGGCAGAAATAAATAAAAATAAGTCCACTCCTAGATAACAGACAAGTGACCTCAACATTTGGGGCCAATTTTTCCTTAGAAGTGTCTTCCAAATCCAGAAAAGTGGCTGAGAGACCAAGAAGCTGAATAGTTTTTGACAGACTTATAAGCCTCAAGGGCCAAAAATGAAGTGCAGGGCCTGCAAAGTAAGGGGTGAGGTTTGAATCACAAGTGTTTTTATTCTATGAAATTAGGATACTGATAATATCCTGCTGACAGACATGTAAATAGTGGAACCGCTTTGGAAACCTCTAGGCATCTTGTATGTCTAGGTATGTATGTGTGTGTGTGTCACACACACACTCAAGAGAAATGAGTGGATGTGGCCACATGAACAATTGTACTAGAATGTTCATGGCAGCTTTACTCATAACATCCAAAACCTGGAAACAACCCAAATGTCCATCAATAGAGAACAGAGTAACAAACAATGGCATATTCATAAAATGGAGTACTATTCAGAATTTTTTTTTAAAAAGCATCTAACACAGATGAATCTCCTAACGATCTGCCAAAGGAGAAACCAGTCACAGAAGAGTACTTCTGAGGGAGGAGAGAGATGGCTGGTTTAAGGAAGGACATGGAGAGGAGAGGTTCAAAGGCAATGATACTATTGTGCTTTTAAAATAAAAAGACATAGAAATAAAGATGTATGCAATGCAAAGTTTATGGCTTTACATGACTATTAGAAATGTTCTTTTTATATAGTAAAATATTTAACAATATTATCAATAACACTAAAATCACAGGTTAAATTCAAGTAAGTTTGTGTTGAAGTCAATTTTAAAAGGTTATATTTTAGCTTAAAAAAACCCCATCTGTGTCTGACATCAGACCCAATATTCTTAAACAAGGGATAAAAAGAGAACCGCTTACATGGCACCACACTGATACCTCCAGATGTATGACCTCATCTAGCAACTTCAGCATTTCTTGGAACTGATCATCCTGGTACTCAAAGCGCTCCCCAAATGTGATGGAGCAAATAATATTGGAAACTGCATTGTTGATCTTGAAATGTGGGTTAAAAGGCTGTCCTGGAGGTGAAAGAAAAGGTGAAAATTTCAGATTGGTTTGTTTCTGTTCTCTACTGAAGGTCTATAAGACAAATGACATACCAAGTACAGAAACATCTGAGGCTCTGGGCACAGCACCCTACATAGGGTATGACATACAGCAGGTTGTCAGTCAATGCCTGGGAAGTCAAACTAATGACAAGGGTTTAAAATCAATAATGTATATAATGCCTGTCTTCTTGTGCCTAATTTGAGAGCTCCATGAGGGCAGACTTCTGGTTTGTTGTTTATGTTTATATCCTCAAGGTCTAACACAGCGCTGGGCACATGACAGGCATTTAAAGTAATTAATGAGTATCTGTTCAGTGAATGAATGAGCCACAGTCTCTTACACTTGTCCTAAGAAATACTCACCGTTCTCCTCTTCTATTGCCTGGTTGAGGTGGTAGGCCTCCTCCTGTATGCGTTCCTCTAAGCTCTTCTTTCCTAAACCAAAATTCCTCAGTGTTGTCAGGGCGAACCTTCTTTGCTCCTTCCATATCTGGCCATTGGACATAATCAATCCTGGGAAAAAGAAAGCAACATTATATAAAGAAAGCAAACAAATGGTATAGGAATGTGTATCAAATAAAGAGATGGATAAGGGCATTAGGTATTTGAAAACTATTCAGAGAAATAATCCCAAAGCAATGAATACAATCACTAGCATGTACTGACTGCTTGCAATTCCAAGCACTTTAGTATTTTTTATGTATTATGTAATTTAGCACTCACAGAAACTCTATGAGGCTGATACAGTTAATATCCCCTTTCCATTTTGCTGATGAGAAAACTGAGGCACAAGGGATAAAATAAACTTTGCAAGGTCACAGAGCTAATAAACTGCTGAACAGGCATTCAAGTTCAAGTATGCGTGACTCCAAAGCCCATACTTTGATTACTAGTCACATAAGGAATATTTAAATATTTATGTTATGCTACGTACTAAGAATGCACTCATATGTAAGACAAAATCCATACTTATGGATTAAGAGGCAAGGAAGGCTTTTACAAGCCACAGGAGAGGTCCTATCTAAGCTGGTTCCTAATAAAGGAAGAAATGACTGAAGAAAATGAAGAATGAATATTCCATGCAGGCAGAGTAAAAAAAAAAACAAAAACAAAAACATCTTGGTGTGTTCAATGGACCATTATTTGTTTTATAACACAGGTAAGTCTACGCTCCTTTCATTTCTTCACTTCCAGAGCACCCTTCAACTCCTTTTAATATCTGGGTTTGGCCTCCATTGTCTCAATGAAATGGCCTTTCTTGCTGTCAAATCCAGGGATACTTTTCAACCTCATCTTACTTAGTCTTTCAGGAACATGAGATACTTTTTTCTTGAAACTCTTTCAACAATACTCAAGATACCACACTCTCCAGATTTTCTTCCTATAGCAGAGAACTTCTCATATCTTTTGCTCATTCACCTTCTTCTACCAAATTCTGAAATGATGGAATTCTTCAATATAAGGCCTTCTATTCTCATCCTATACTCCATTTCTTGGAAATCTCATCAACTCTTAAAATTTTAAATAACAATTATTGATAATGACCATCTATTTCTGTCCCTGAGCTCCAGACACATATATACAACTGTCTGCTTGATTTTGCTAACTTAAAGTTGTTTCAAACTCAGCATATCCATGATTGAATTCATGCTTTTCTACATACAACTCCCCACCCAAGCCAGACCAAACACTGTGTCCTCCTCCGAGTGTTTCCTCTTTCCATTATCTACCTATTTGGGTGTCTACCTCAATACTTCATTCTCCTTCCATCTAGGTCACCATGTCTTATTGGATTTACCTTCTGAATATCTTAAATCCATGTACCTTCACTACTACTGTCCTGGTTTAACCTACTATATTGTCATTTCTTGTCCCTTCCCTAGTCCAAGCTATGGCTTTCTCTAACCTAAAATGCTACAATAGTCTCTTGCTTCCTTTATTCCATTCACTACAGAACAGGCCAAGTAAGTTTTTAAAACATACAGTATAAATATGATGATTCCTTTCTTTACTGAGAACCATTCAAGAGCTTCATTGTTATTAAGAAAAACGAACATCCTCAACATATAAATTTGCATGAACTATTCCTGGCCAAGCTTAGCAGCTTCATCTCCATTTGACCTCTGTTCTTGCCACATTGGCCACTTTTTTAATTCCTCAAGTTCACTGTCCTTCTTCCCACCGCAGAGACTTTTTATATTCTATTTACTCTGTCTGATTGCTCCTTCACTTTACTAAATTGTCATTTACTTACTTACTTTAGTTTTTCCTGAATCTCAGGACTAGAATAGATACTTCTAGTAGGTGCATCCTGCACTTATCTTCATAATACTAAGGCTTTAAATTATTATAGTTAATTGATACTGTCTTTCTCTCTGAACAAATTTGACTTACATAAGGATATAGAATAGATTTGATCTGTTCTATTTTATTCACTGTTATATCATCGATGCATAGCACTGCATTTCATATGGCAGATAATAAATACAGTAAATGGACATAGAGTTAATGGATAAAATATTTCAAAGAGGAATCAGGAAGCACCTGAAAAAAAGCTTTAGTAGAGTAATAGACTTGAGTTTTTCACTTAGATTTTTAAATGTTTAAGTTTATTTAATGATAATTTAATGTATTCATGCTAAACTGTTCTAACATAGACTAGAAGGCTCAAGATACTTTGTATGAAACAACCTTAATGATAAAGCATAAAGAACTAGAGGCAAGAAGAAGGAATTACATAAGCAGCAGGAGCAGATTCATGTCAATTTTCCTGCAGGAAGAGATTTGGAATGGGAGACTAGTAAGAGTGAATATATTGCCTCCTTCTCTCCTATCATCGAAGGATGGGTTACTTGCTTACCAAAGCATCCAGAATGAGTTCATGCAGCAGATGCAGCTTTTCCCAAATCCCTGACATTAGGGTTGACCCTGCCAAATCCTTTGAAAGGGTGCCTTCAATAGGGAAGTGTGAACATCCATCAAGAATTTTATATTGGGTTTGTTCTCTGGGAAGCACTGGGAATTACAGTCATGGAGGCACCTTTAATAGACCTTAAGAATATTAAACATACACATCTTACATTGGTCAAGAAACTTACCATAGTTCTTAAAGACACGTTCTCGGACAGGCAATATGGGGCGATTCACAAAGTTTTGGTCCTTGTGGACAAGGGCTTCTTTGATTAAGGGCAATCCAGTTATAACAACTGAAGATATGTAACCAAATTCCATTCTCAAAACATTCCCATATTTCTTTACATACTGAAAAATAGTTAAATAGTCACAGTTGAATATACACATATCTCTGTGTCCAGGAAAGAAAGGAGTTTGCGTAGCCAGGGGAGCTTGTATCGAGGACAGTCTGTGTGTGCGTGCGTGTGTGAGAACATCTTGGTCTGATGGAAATGTTTCTCCCTGTTTCCTTTTCTCCTCTCCACAAGACTTGGATTTGATTTACTGTAGGATGTGAACATACCTTATAAAACATTCATCCACATAGTCAACCTATATGAATTGAGTGAACATCTACCATTGCCCTAAGAATGAGTTATGAAGACATAACTACAATAAAATAAACAAGGTCTCTAACCTCAAGCATCTTAGAGTTTAGTGAAGGGAGAAAATTCAGCACATGTAACTCACCACGAGAAGGTTGAGATCTGTTTAATGTAAGTCTGGTGTAGCAAGCATGGACTACTTAGTAAATCATATCTGTTTAACAAAAAGAGAATGTCCCCTCCCTTGACATGTGCTAGAAGATCGAAAATTCATTATAGGGCTTGGGCCAGATGTGGAGAAAAGCACTCTAGTTCTGGAGCTGTGTGCAAATTTTAGCTCTCTGATTCACTAGCTGTGGGCTCTTGAGAAAGTCGTTTCACTTTTTTTAGAGACTCAGCTCCTCAGCTATAAAGGGAGAAAATGATGCTTCCCTTAAGGGTTCTGTGAGGAATAATGAGAGCAGCAGTGTGAAAGGCATTTTGTTTTCTGGTAACTGGCACACAGTCATTCAAGTCTCTGAGGAATGAACGGGCTCTGTGTGCAAAGGAATGCAGATGCGTGCTCATGGTGACAGAGGAGACCAGAGCACACGAATGTGTGGGAGGAAGGCAATCGTGGTCACAGATGGCCACATTCACTGGGTATCATATTAAGTACCTTTTATATTTTATCTTATTTAACCTCACAAACACCCTCCAGTAATAATGATTTGCCTTGTCTTTCAGAAAAGGAAAATGAGTCGTAGCCAAAGTAACAGCCAGGGTAACAAAAGCTATTGAGTGGTGGAGGGGATTTGTCAGGAATTATGTAAGATTTGAGGACAAGAACGTGAACCTGAGACGGTGCCAGGACCTTAGAGTTTAGTGGGAGTTAGAGAGTGAAAGTGAGAATGGGGCAGGGGCAGGGAGCAGAGAATAGAAGAGTATGTGGGCATATCATGAGCATGCACAAAGGTGCACGTATGTGCAAGATGGGATGAATGACAGTAAATGATCACCAATCCAAGTCTTTCCTGATCTGTCTATTCAAGAGACAACTCTCAGAAGACTTAGCCTTTTCCTCTTGTCTACTGGGCTGTGTCTAACTGCAGGCAGTGAGTCAAATAGAAGGGCTCCATTTCCTCCAGGTGTCTGTGGCCCCTCCTCCCTGATTTCCATGCACACCCATGTCACCCTTAGTGCCCTGGACCCTGTGACCCCCATCAGAGCAAATATAGTGGATTCAGTCTCATTCCACCATTCTGCTCTCACATTAAAAACTAAGCCTGAACTCAATTTTTCCATTGTTCATTTGGCCCAGAGTCTTCCAACAATCTTTGTTGCATTCATCTCTGGCACAGTATGCCCTATCTTGCTAGAAAAGGCAGAGCCAAGGGTCTATCTCAAGCTGATCTGCCTCTAAAGTATATGTCTTTGCTTTTAAGAAATGGCAGGGGATGGGTCGATATTAATGAAGTAGAGTTTTAATTTCATCTTGTTAATGCCAATGTTTTGATGAACAATTACAAACACTCTTGAAAAAAATTTCAAAAATAGAAATTGTTAACAATGAAACAGAAAATGGATTTAAGAAACAAAGAGACATTTTAGAGCTGAAATATAAAATAACCTAAACAAAAACTCAGGAGAACATCTCAACAGCAGATTAGTAATTGAATGCAGATCAATAGAAAGTATCCAATCTGAAAAACACGAATTCAATAGATTGAAAAAGAACACAAACTGAGACTCAGGGACCTATGTTAGCATAACAAAAGATCTAACATTTGTGCCATCAGTGTCCAAGAGTCCCAGAGGACAAGAAAATACATGTAGAGTTGAAAAAAAGATGAAGAAATGGCTGAAAACGTCTCAAATTTGGTAATAGACAGACCTACAGATCTCAGCTACAGTCAACCCAATGAACCCAAAGAATTCACAATAAAGACATATCATAATCAAATCTCTAAAAACGAAAAACAAAGAAAAGTTCCTGAAAGCAGGCAGAAAGAAATAACTAATTGCTCATGGGAAATATCAATTTAAATGACAGCAGATTTCTGATCATAAACCACAGAGGCCAGAAATAACTAGTACAACATCTTAAAATGTAGACTGAAAAAAATTATCTATTTAGAATTCTATATCCAGTGAAAATGTACTTCAGAAAATAGAGGTGAAACAAACATTGTTAAATGAAGGAAAGCTAAGAGAATTTTTTGCTAGCAGACCAGCTCTAAAAGAATGGCTTGATAAAGTTTTTCAGATAGAAAGGAATGATAAAGGTAGAAAACCTGGAACACTGGGAATGAAGAAAGAGTAACAGAAAGGGTAAACAAATGGGTAAATATAATAGACTATTCTTTTCCTCTTGAGTTAAAAAAAAATTGCGTTTGACAGTTAAAAGAAAAATTATAATATTGTCTGACATAATTTATGTATGTAGAGATAATATTTAAGACATTTATATTATAAAGTGGGGAGGGTAAAGGGACCTAAACAGTCATAAGATATCTATATTCCACTCGATGTGTAAAATGTTGAAACTGGTAGACAAAGAGCTGTATATGCATATTGCAATCTTTAGAGCAACCACTTAAAACAAAATACAAAGAGATACTCAAAAACACTAAATTAAAATTGAATTCTTAAGACATGTTCAAGTGGCCCACAGAAAGACGAATTGAGAAACAAGAATAAAAAATAAAGAAAAAAATAGAAAACAAATAATACAATGTCAAACTTGTCTCAACATATAATTACATCTAAATTCACCAATTAAAAGAGAATGGCAGAATTTTTAAAATGACCCATTTATATGCTATTTACTAGAAACTCATTTCAAATGTAATGATATAAGCTGGTTAAGAGTAAGAATGGAGAAGCATACACTATGTAAACACTAATCAAAAGAGAGCTGACATGGCTACATTATACCAGATAAAGTAAAGTTCAGGCAAAGAAAATCATCAGGGATAAAGAGGGACATTACATAATAATTAAAGAGTCAATTCACCAAGATGACATAACAATTTTAATGTGTATGCACCAAATCAAAGAGCTGCCAAATACATAAGGATAAACTACCAGGACTGACTAGAGAAATAGACAAATGTGTAATTACAGTTGGAGACTTCAAGATGACTCTCCTAGTAATCGATAGAATTAGTAGATAATAAGTGAGCAAGGGTATAGATGAATTAGTTAACATGATCATCCAATAAGGTCTAACTGACATATTAGAACACTGCCCAACAAAAGCAGAATACAGATGGCTTGAACAACACCAGGGTTAGAGGTCTGGACCTGCTCCACATAAAACTAGTACACATTTTTTTCAAGTATGCATGAGACTGTATCTTGGGTCATAAAGCCAACCTTAACATATTTTAGAAAATTCGAATTATACAAAGTATGTCTTCTGACTGTAATAGAATCAAACTGGAAACCATTACCAGAAAGAAAACAGGAAAATGTCTCAATACTTGGAAATTAAACAACACATTTCTCAAGGGTACAGTTTCAGGAGACTAGCTTTAAAATTCTATGACTAATCTTGTTACTTAGTGTCATCAACTGGGTGTTTCTCTCAGAAAGTGATAAAACCTTCTCTATCTCCAACTTCACTCTGTAGAAATGTGTTTAAAGTACTCCAGGCATTTCTAGGGAAAGGGGGACTAATATTTTTAGCATGTTCACTATAAGTGGTGTTATATTGACCATTCACTGTT
Source organism: Eidolon dupreanum (assembly GCA_028627145.1). Taxonomy (NCBI): domain Eukaryota; kingdom Metazoa; phylum Chordata; class Mammalia; order Chiroptera; family Pteropodidae; genus Eidolon; species Eidolon dupreanum. The sequence goes on from CM053502.1 coordinate 36,065,122, forward strand.
TTATTCACAACTACCTAACACAGTGTTGTCTCTCAGCAAGGTACCTGTGCTGAGAGGCAGGAGACCAGTTGAGGATTCTTGAGAAAGTGTTGGATGTTGGAGAAATTTTTAAGGAATTCAGAGTGGCCACAGTTAGGGTGTCCTGATGGGAAATGATTACAAAGACATGGCAAGAGGCTGAGTCATAAGGGTTCCATGTGGCTCCATAAGGAGTCTGAACTCTGCAAAGGAGTCTTAGCAGCCAGAAGCACTAAGAAAATTTAAGTTGAAGAATGACAGTTAAAAATGATTACTTCAGGTGGAAAAGGCCAAATGAGAGAGGCTCAGTCACAGTGGTAGTGGGAGCGATTCTGTTGGAAAGTGGTGAGGATTTAGGTAGAATTAGCATTTTACAAATGGGGAAATGGAACGTCTGAGAGAGAAAGTACAGCATTTTTTCAAGGATAATAATATTAAGAAGGACGAGGTGATCATATTACAATAGGATGTTCTCATAATATTTAACAAGACACACAGGTAAATGAGTTGAAGAATGTAACATGTCTAGCACACTTAAATGGTACAGTTAACACTATTTCACCTCGAGAAAGAGCAGGTGGAATCATGCCAGTTTACAGCGAGGAAAACAAGGCTCGAAACTGAGTTTATCAAGGCATTTGCATTAGCGCTAGGGCAACCCATCCTCGCGCCCTTGGTCCCCGAGATGGCCCCTTTCCTGAGGGTCAGGGCTAGAACACGCGGCCCAGCACCTTCGCCTGCTCCTACCCGCTGAAGTGACAGGTGCATCTGCTCAAAGTCCAGTTGGAAGGAGTTCCCCAAGATGGGCAGACGCGGTGGGCCCGGAGGGTAGTTGCTTTGACGCCGTGTTTTGAAGAAATGGGCAAGGACCAGAAAGACGACAGCACCTAGCAGGAGAGTGCGGGGATGGAGGTCTGTCCAGACGGCCGCCGCTAGGGACCCCATCGCCGTGAACATGGCGCGGACATCCACTTGCTCTTCTGAGGTCTGAACTGGCGGCAGTCCCCGCCCCTCCTTTATTGAGCTCGCAGCACCCACTGGACCGCCCTGCCCCGCCCCTCAAGCCAAGGCGCCCAGCCCCTACACTTCGCCCGGGCACGCCTAACCCTGTCCTTGCACTTTGGTCGCCTGGATTCCTGCCGCTCCCTTTGGCCCTCTCCCCGCCCTCCTTCGCCCCTCTCCGCCCCTCCCCGCTCGTCCCCTGGGCCTCTAGCCAGATGCCAGGCGCTGTATTTTCGGGAGAACCCGCACGGTCTTGGAAAGTCTTTCTCTGAGACCGTTGGGGCTCTTGGGTTTATGGTTTCAATACATCGCAGAGCTCCACACACATTTGAGCTCCGTATTGAGAATCGTACCTGGTAAACAGTCAAGCTATCAGAAGCGCCTGACGCAGAAGCACCTGCTGTTTCTTGAGTGTTTACTATATGACAGGAAGCGCACTCATGGCTTTAAATAAATTTCTTTGTTCTGACAAAATTTGGCAGACGCTCTTCTTAGTCCCATCTTGTAGTTGAGGAAATAGTGAAGTTAGAGACTAAACACGTGGTGAGTAAATGAATCCATTGGTCTGCAGAACATCTAAAAGAGGTCGCGTATTTGTAACCGTTTTGAGGATTTAAAAGCATTACATCAGAGCTCCTAGCACCGACCTTAGGCTTTAATAGGTGCTTAATTAACACTGAAGTGAAGTGTCTTCCCAAAGTCCAGAGAAAGATACTAGTCAGGACTTAGTTTTTATCCTTCCAGCCTACACAGCTTCCTAGTTTACTACAGTTGTTATGCATTCTTACAATATTGCAGATATGTATATAAATATTATTTTATAGTATTATTCAACTGTTTAAAAAAAACCTCAGTATATGTGTTTGAGATCTATCCAGGTTAATATATGTGGCTTTAGTTCATTCATTTTAAAGGCTAAGTAGTATTCTATTATTACACTACAACTTTTTAAATTGAATATAATTGACATATTATGTTAGTTTCAGGTGTATAACATCATGATTTGATATTTGTATACATTGTGAAATGATCACCACAATAAGTCTAATTAATTTCTGTCACTACAGTTATAAAATTTTTTTTGTGATGAGAACTTTTAAGATTTATTCTCTTAGCAATTTTCAAATATGTAATTCAGCATTATCAACTATAGTCACCATGCTGTCTGTCCATTAGATACCCAGGACTTATTTATCTTATAACCAGAAGTTTGTACCTTTTGACTCTCTTTGCTCATTTTGCCAATCTTCCACCCCTTGCCTCTGGCAACCACCCAATCTGTTCATTATATACATGAGCTATTTTTTTTAATTTAATTTTTAAAGATTCCACATATAAATGAGATTGTATGTCATTTGTCTTTCTCTGTCTGACCTATTTCACTTAACATAATGCCCTTGAGGTACACTCTTGTCATCACAAAGGGCAAGATATCATTCTTTTTATGGCTGAATAATATTTCATTGTATGTATACACCACATTTTCTATATTCATCCATGTATCAATGAATATTTGCATATCGTGGCTACTATAAATAATGTTTCAAAGGACATGGGGTACATATGTTGTTTTCTGTCAATGTTTTTGTTTTCTTCAGATAAATATCCAAAACTGGAATTGCGGGATCATATGGTAGTTCTATTTTTACACTACAATTTATTTACCATTTCTATATCAATGAACATTTAGATTAGTATTCTCCTTCTTTCCCTTTTTAGTTTTTAAAATAGTACTGCAGGTGAGCAATTGTGCCATGGACTTAAATGGATGATGTCACGTTCAAGATTAGATGAACTCTATTGACTTCTTCTCATAGACTTTGTATAAATGAAGTGCTAGACTTTACTTGAAAGCTGTAAAAATTAATGGTTTAGATATATTTATAACAAACCAATTTAAACATCTTTTATAAGAAGAAAAATTAAGACCATTTATTTGAAAACAAAGACGAAGCCTCACTTTTAAATTTGCTTTCTCATTAGTTCCTTCCAAAGTAAAGTCTTAAAGCTGTGACTGACTTTTTTTCTTATAATGAATTCTTTCAGGATATTGTATAAGCCTCTAGTAAGCAGCAAGGGAAAGAAAGACGTTTTTAACTTAAAGAGCTTTTTATGATCAATATAAGCTTCCCTAGTTGAATATTGTTCCCTTCTTCCATTAAGTCAAAATACAAATCAACACAGGTATTAGGTTTCTAAAAATTTTAAATGTAATATGACTTGCAGAAAGTATTTTGTATAAGATTGTGTACATATTATGTACATGCATCAGGTTCAAATTAATGGTTTCAATTTATATTTTAAAGAAAAGTGAAAAACACAAAAATGAATGTCCTTAGTTATAAGCATAATGAGATGAGTATTAGCATTGATCTTCAGTGTCATTTGTCAATTTTACTTGTCCCTTTATGTTCTCTGTCTTGTACTAACCAATGGCCCAAATCACTGATTTGCTCTTAAAAAAAAAAAAAGGAAAAGAAAAAGGTGAAAGCTTGACATCTTTTGTTGATCAAATCATATGCATGGAAACAAGTGAAGAAACTAAGTGGAATATTAATTATACAGTAAGAAATGATCAAATTAGTCTCCTAATTAGTCCTTATGCCACATGAATTTCTGAATAAATTAGCAATCAATTAACAAATTAATCATGAATTGTGATTACAACCATCGAGTGTTTTTTTCCAGCATTAATTGAAAAATGTTGTGTGAAACTTGTCTATCCAGAGAAGTAACATTGTATAAATCTTAAATAATTTAGTTAGTGTATTTTTAGATATTAAATTATATGCCAAGTATTTAAAGTGAATTTAAGATTAAAAGTAAAGTATATTGTCTAAGGAACAGTGATAATTTCTTAATTTGAAATTTTTTTTTATGAATTAGAATACTTTGGTATTTTTATTTCTATTATTTTTTTATATCTTCTTCCACCACATGAGTAGTTTGGCAATTAGAAAACACAACTGTCTTTTGAATTCTTTCAAGAATTTAGTTTAAAAATTGATTAATGTGATATATTATTTTTACTAAAAAATAACTTGGCCTATCATATCTCTTATGTTCATTAGGATATAGTTTGTAATCTGAAAGTCAAAAGAATTTCTGAAATAATTATAACAATTATTCCTGTAATAACCATTAATATCAAAAAATATTCTTGGATACTCTACTTGTAAATCTTTAATGCCCTGAAAATTTGAAGGATGACTTAAACTGGCATATTTGAAATAGTCAAAGAAAAAAAAATAACTACTTTAATACCAGCCTTTTAGATTTCATAACGATTTTGGTGAGGAATAAAGGTACATAATTTAAATACTGAAAAAACTCTGAAAATGCCTTTCTATAAAATACAAAATACACACTACTTCAATAGAGTCAAGCATGGAAAATTGATGTTTAACATTGGATATTTTGTGTTTATATTATAATACTGAAATTGCAACTATAGCATTTTAACATTTTCCAACATACTTTTATAAAAGTAAATCCTGAATTACTAAACTTTAAAAAAGTTAAGAAGTAAAGATTTTCTCAAACAAAAATGGAGGAAATTTGTTGCCAGTAGACCTGCCTTATAAGAAATGTTAAAAGAAGTTCTTCAGAATCAAGGGATAAGGTATAAGTCAGAAATTCAAATCTCCATAGGGAAAGGAAGATTATTAGAAAAGAAATAAATGAAAGTAAAATAAATCTTTTATTTTCTTTTTCTTAATTGATCTAAGAGATAAGCATTCAGAATAAAAATTGTAACACTTTATTCAGTGATCATAACTTATAGTAAGTGATTTGAATGATGCAATGTTATAAGGGACAGAAGGAAGGAATTAGGAAAACTCTGTTACAAGGCACATGTATTACCAATGAAGCAGTTTAGTGTTATTGAAAGTGGATTTGAATCAGTTGCAAATGTACCTGGTAAACTCAAGGGCAACCACTTAATAAGGTTAAAAAATATATAATTGATATACTAAGATGAAAGAGGAAAGTAAATTATATAAGATCCTCGATTAAAACCAGAGAAGGCAGAAAAAGAGGAAAAGACCAAAAAAAAAAATCAAGAGGAATGAAATGAAATGGTAATGAATATGATAGATATTAATCTGTATCAGTAATCACTTTAAACGCCAATAATCTAAATACAGTAATTAAAAGACAGAGAAGAAATTAATGGATTAAAAAAAAAAGGCCCCTTTCAAATCATTCATTGTTAGTGTATAGAAACAACCGAGTTTTGTATGTTAATTTTTGTATCTTGAAACTGCCAAATTCATTTATTAGATCTAATAGTTTGGTGTGTGTGTGTGTGTGTGCGTGCATGTATGTGTGTGTAATCTTTAGGGTTTTCTACATATGAGATAATATCATCTGTAAACAGAAATAATTTTAGTTCAGCATCAAAAAGAATGAATTACTTAAGAATAAACTTACCCAAGGAGGCAAAATGATCATACACTGAAAACTATAAACTATTATTCAAAGAAATTAAAGAAGACATGGATAAATGGAAGACTTCAAACATTCATGGACTGGAGGACTTAAGTATTGTTAAAATTACCATACTACTCAAAGTATTTCAACACAATCCTTATGAAAATCCAAACAGCATTATTTTTTTTACAGAAATAGAAAACATAATCTTAAAATTCATATGGAACCACGAAGGACCCCAAATAACCAAAACAATCTTGAAAAGAAGAGCAAAGCTGAAAGTATCATACTGACTGACTTTAAAACTTATTACAAAGCTTCAGTAATCAAAATAGTATGTTATAAAAATGGATATAAAGACCAATGGAATGGAATAGAGAGCCCAGAAATAAATTTATGCATATATGGTCAAATAATTTTTAACAAGGATGCCAATATTATGCAATGGGGTAAAGATACTCTCTTTAACAAATGGTGTTTTAAAATAAATATTTACTTTCAAAAGAATGATTTTAGACACTTATACCATATACAAAAATCAATTCAAAATGATTTAAGACTTAAATACAAGACTCGAAACAATAAAACTCCTGGAAGAGAACATAGGGGGAAAACTTCATAACATTAATCTTGGCAATGATTTCTTGGATATGACACCAAAAGCACAGACAACAAAAGGAAAAATAGAAAAGTACATATAACTAAAAAACTTCTATACAGCAAAGAAAATAATCAACAGTAGAAAGGCAACCTACCAAAAGGGAAAAAATATTTGCAAACTGTATGTATGATAAGCAGTTAATATCCAAAATATATAAGGAACTCCTACAACTCAAGAGTGCAAAAAAAAAAAACATAAAAAATAAACAAACAAAACTATTATCTGACTAAAAAATGGACTAAAGACTTAAACACACATTTCTCTAAAAAAAAAAGACATACAAATGGCCCTGAATAGGCATATGAAAAGAGGCTCAACATCATTAATCATAAGGGAAATATCAATCAAAATGACAATGAGATATCATTTCGCACTGTTGGGATGGTTGTTGTTCACTCACACACACACACACACACACACACACACACACACACACACACGCACAGCCACCAGAAAATAGAAAAGCTGATGAGGATGTGAGAAAGTTGGAACCATTTTGCACCGTTGGTGGGAATGTAAAATGGTGCAGTAACTATGAAAGACAGTATAGAGATTTCTCCTCAAATTAAAAATTCAACTAACATATTATCCAGCAATCCCATCTATCTATCTAAAAAAAATTGAAATCATGATTTTGAAGTGGTATTTGTACTTCTATGTTCATTTCAGCATTATTCAAAATAGCCAAGAGGTAGAAACAAACTAAACATCTTTAATGGATGAATGGATAATGAAAATGTGAGGTATACATACAATGGGATATTATTCAGTCATAAAAAAGAACCCCTGTCACATGCTACAACATAGATGAACCTTGAGGACATTATGCTAAGTAAAATAAGCCAGTCACAGAAAGACAAGTATTGTGTAATCTGACTTATATGAATTATCTAAAATAGCCAACTCACAGAAGAAAGTAGAATGGTGGTGGCAAGTGACTGGGAGGAGTAGAAAATAGGGAAATGTCTGTTCCATGAGTATAGAGTTCCAGTCATAAGATGAAAAAGTTCTAGAGATCTCTGTACAATATTGTGCTTATTATTAATAATACTTTATACGCAAAAACCTTGGGAAGTAGGTAGATCTCATGCTATTTGTTTTTCACCACACACACAAAAACACCCAACAGCATGTTGCCTACAAGAGACCCACTTTAAATATGAAGACATAGATTGAAATTAAAGGAATGGAGAGAGATATACCATGCTAACATCAATCAAAAGAAAGTTGCATAGGTATGTTAATCACAGGCAAAGAATTAGCAAATCAGATATAAAAATGTATAAAAATAGTCATATACCATGAGCAAGCTGAATTTATCTCAGGTATGCAAGGCTGACACAACATTTGAAAATCAATGTAACATATTACATTAACAGACTGAAGAAGAAAATATATATGATTATGTCAAATAGATGCCACAAAAGCATTTGATAAATTTCAACTGTATTAGATAGGGTTTTCCTCAAAGACAGAACAAATAGTACATTTGTATTTCCATATATTTATCCACATTATAAGAAATTGGCTCACATGAGTATAGAGGCTGACAAGTTCCAAGATCTGCAGTCAGAATATAACTATACCAAGAGAGCTGCTTCTGATGCAGTTCCAGTCTGAGATCCAGGAAGAACTGATGTGTCAGTTTGAGTCCAAAGGCAGGAAAAAATTGATGTCCCAGCTGAAGGCCGTCAGGCAGGAGGAATTCCTTCTTATTTGGGAGTGAGTCAGGCTTTTGTCCTATTCAGGCCTTAAACTGTTTGGATGAAATCTACTCATGTTAGGGAAGGCAATCTGCTTTACTTAGTCTATTGATTTAAACTTTAAACTTATCCAAAAAGAGCTTTACAGAAACACAAAGGATAATGTTTGACCAAATATTTGGGCACCCCATGGCATAGTCAAGTTGATGTATAAAATTAATAATCATGCCAACAATATTGAGAAAAATCTTCAGCAAATGAGGAATAGAGAGGAATTTTCTTAGTTTGAATTTTTTTTTTAAATCTATAGCTAATGTCATACTTAATGATGAAAATTTAAATATTTTTCCAATAATATCAGAATCAAGGCAAGGATGTCCTCTTTCTCACTGCTATTCAACATCATTCTAGAAATCCAGCTAATGCAATTAAGACAAACAATGGAAATTAAAAGTACATATATAGGTTGAAAATGAAGAAATAAAAATACCGTTGTTAACAAACGGCATAATTGCATATGTAGAAAATTTTAAAGAATCTAGAAAAAGATCCTCCTCGAACTAATAAGCAATTACAGCAAGTTTTCAGGGTACCAGGTTAATATACAAATTTAAATTACTTTCCTACATACCAGCAGCGAATAATTGAAATTATAAAATAAAAATAATACTATTTACACTCCATAGAAGAGAAGTATTTAGAAATTGATGTACTAAAATAAGTATGAGATCTATTGAGGAAAACTGCAAAACTCTGATGAAAGAAATAAAAGATCTAAATAAGTGGAGAGTTTCTCCATGGTCACAAATAGGAAGACAATACAGTCAGGATATTACTTATTTAAATTAATGTAATCTCAAAAAACCCCAGAAAGTTATTTTGCAAATACCAACAAACTGATTCCAAAATTTATATGGAGAAGCAAAAGACCCATAATAGCAAAACACTACTGAAGCAGAAAAATGTCAGACACTACTTGACTTCATTACTTTCTATAATGCTCTAGTAATCAAGACAGTGTTGTGTTGGCAAAAAAAAAAAAAAAAAATTGACAAATAGATCAATGGAGCATATAGAAATTCTAGAAATAGATGCACACCAATATAGTCAACTGATTTTTGACAAAGGGAAAAAAACAATTCAATGGAAAAAGAGTAGTCTTTTAATAAATGGTTCTGGAACTACTGGATATTCAAATGCAAAAAAAAAAAAAGTGAATATAGACACAGACCTTACACATTTCACAAAAAGTAACTCAAAATAAATTATAGCTCTAACATAAAATTCAAAACTATAAAACTCCTAGAAGATAATATGGGAGAAAATGTAGGTGATCTTGGATTTGAGAATAAGTTTTTACTACAACAGCAAAAGCACAATACATGAAAGAAAAAATTTCATTAAAATTTAAAAACTGCTTTGTGATAGATACTTTTAAGAGAACATAAAGTCAAGCCACCAATTTGGAGAAAATATTTGAAAAAAAAAATACCCCAAAATATACTTGTATCCAAAATATGCAAAGAATTCATAAAACTCACCAATACAACCCAGTTAAAGATGGGCAAAAATTCTGAACAGAAACTTCACCAAAGAAGATACACAGATGGCAAATAAGCATATGAAAATAATATTTGTCCTTAAGGAATTGCAAGTTTAAACACCAATAAGATACCACTACAAGCCTATTACAAAGGCGAAAACACAATAAAACAGAAAAACCTTGACAATACCAAATTCTGGCAATTCTGGCAAGGATATGGGAGTATAAAATGATAAACCACTTCGGAAGAGAGTTTGGCAGTTTCTTATAAAGCTAAAGATGCTCTTACCATATATGATCCAGCAATCATGCTCCTACGTATTTATCAAAATGAACTGGAAAATTATGTCCACACAAAAGTCTGTCCATGCATGTTTATAGCAGTTTTATTCATAATTGCCCAAAACTGGAAGCAACTGAAATGTCTTTCAAAAGGTGAATATATAAACAAATTGTGATACATGGATACAATGGAATATTATTCAGTGATAAAAAGAAATGAGTTAACAACCCATAAAAAAACACAAAGGAAATTTAAATGCACATTACTTAGTGAAAGAAGCCAGTCTGCGTACTTCATGATTCTAACTATATCATGTTAAGGAAAAGGTAAAACTATAGAGATAGTAAAAAGATCAATGGTAATGAGGTTTTTGGGGGGGATGAAGGAGGGGAATGAATAGGTAGAGCACATGGGATTTTTAAGGTACTGAAATTATTCTGTATAACACTATAAAGGTGAGTACCTGATACTGTGCATTTATCAAAACCTATAGAAGTGTACAACACAAAGAGTCAACCCTTCAGTTAATGGACTTCAGTTAATGTATCAACATTTGTTCCACAATTATTACAAATGTACCACCGATGCAAGATGTTAAGATGTTAATAATAGGGGAAACTGTGAGTAAGGAAGAGAAGTATATGGGGATGCTCTAGAGTATCTGCCCAATTTTCTGTAAATTGAGAACTGCTCTAAGAAAATAAAGCCAATAAAAATTCAAATTAAGGCACTCTTTACTGTATAAATGTTAAATTTTATAAATATGGTAATTTATTATGGCTATGTAGAACATCCCTCTTTTTCCTGTATACATGCTGAAGTGTTTAGGAAATAGGTATTATGATGCCTGTAATTAACTCTGAAAAGATTCAAGTAAACAAAAATACGGGGGGAGGAGAGAGAGAGAGAGAGAGAAGAGAAGAGGAGAGGAGAGGAGAGGAGAGAAGAGGAGAGGAGAGGAGAGGAGAGGAGAGAGAGAGAGAGAGAGAGAAAGAGATGGGTGGGGCCAGGAAGAGAACAAAAACACGAATATCATAAAATATGAGAATCTAGGTAAAGGTTCTAAGGGAGTATTGTGAACAAGTCTTCTTAAGACTGTCATTTTTTTGAGGAAAAAAGATAAAAGGAAACTATGAGAAAAATAAAATAAAATGAAATTGATAGGTTAACAATTTACATTCTATTCCTGGAATGCAACTTTCAACTTTCAGGAAATCATTTAACCTTTCTGAACTTCAAGTTCTTTAGCTCTAAAATGGAGACCAACAATTCTTATTTATCTTCCTCAAGTTGTAGAACAACTCTAGTGAATTAGTGAGTGGAGAACTGTTTGTGAAGCATTTTTAGTGTTTTATCTTACATTTTTTAAGAAGTTGTCTCTTTCTTTAGCATTTAGTCTCTGTATCACTTAATTGACATTCTATACACACTAAGATTACTCTATTTGTAAACTTTTAACTTAATGATAATTTACAAATGTTATTAATCCAATGTATTAATATTTCGAACAAGGAAGAGAGGGATGTGGTTAGAGGATCAGCATTAGTGTTTGATGTCACTTTTACCATAATGTTAGTTCATAAAAGTTTAGGTGTTAGAACACTTAAAGGTTGTTAAAGTAAAATACAAAATGGAGACCAAACTTGAAAATTCCCTGAGCAGATAAAACCATTTAAGCCACTTAAGTAAGACTAAATCTAGCTTCTTTCATGAACATACACAAAACTTAGGTTATTTCTTGTAAATGCCTCTGATAATCATAAAACAAACTTAAGTCATCCTCCTAAAATGGTACAAGTTAATCACTTTTAACCAACTCCAGGCCATCTGGAAACTCTTATTGTAAAAGATAAACAACTTCCTCATTTTTACTTTATAAACCATCTATAATATCATGACCGAATTTCATATCAGTTTTGGGTTAGAAAGCTCCTAGTCTGTGAACTGTGCTTAAGTGCACAATAAACTCTTTCTAAATACTGCTTTACTGATCTGATTTTAATTTATATTGTTTCTGGATTTTTGACAAGGTTAAGCACGAAGGAAGGGCTGCTGCTGAAACTCTTATTATAATCCAGAGATGGTGATCAGGTGCTAAGGCCCCTTTGACCTACGCTATATTGATGTAATGGTGAGATGATAACTGTGTACACTGTAGTTGCTAAAGAATATTTTTTAAAATCTGTTCTTCAGCAACTATTTATTGAGCACCTACCATGGGCCAGGCTCTGTTCTAGGCATTTGAGATACAGTGAGGAAGAAGAGAGAAGAGGTTCTGTCTCATGAAACTTATGTTCTGGTTGGAGGCAGCTGATAATAAACCAATAAATAATAATAAAAATCAGATAACCCTAAGCGCTATTCAGAAAAATAAAACTGAGTAATGTGAAAGAAAGCAAACAGCAGAGACTTCAGAGTTGGTGGTCTAGGAAGGTCATCCTGAGTAAGGAACAGCTGACATATCTGAATGCTAAGAAGGGGACAAAAATGTTAGTGGAGCTGAGGAGAGGGCCAGAATCCACATAGAAGGACTAGATAGTGTAAGAGAACTCTTTGATAGGAAGGATCTTGGTATATTTATGAGGCCAGAACAGAGTGGGTGAAGGAGAGGGAGGCATGGGAATATCTGAGAGGCAGGAGGATGGAGATCATGCAGGGAAAGGAATTTGTAAACCGGGGTAAGGAGATTAAATTTTATTTTAAGTTTGATTATAAGCTGTTGCAGTTTCCCCCCTCCTCCCCAAGAATGACATGATCTGATTTTATTTTCTGTGAAATGATTCTGTATTCCTTGAAGAAAATGTATTGTAGATGTGACAGTCGAAGCAGGGAGATTGGTGAAAAAGTCATTACAGTTATTGTAGTGAACAGGCTGGTGGATAATGGCTAAGAATGGTGATCATAGAGGAGATGAAGAGAAGCATATGGAATTCAGGATGCGTTTTTGGAAGTAAAGTTGATAAGATGTGTGTGTTGATGGAAAGAGAATAATAAAAATAATGATACTCATAATAATCTTTTGGAATTTTATTTAATCCTCATAACCACACTCTAAAGTAGATACTGTTATAAATCCTATTTTACAAATAAAGAAATGGAGGCACAGAGAGGTAAAGTATCTAATTTTTAACTGTTAAGTAAAACTAAGTTAATGTTTTGTGTGGAGTGGTGCTATTTGCTGAAATGGGGAAAACTGATGGAAGATGAGGTTTGGGTAAGAAAATGTGGCTCTTTTGGTCTTGTTAAATTTGATGTATTAATTAGATATCCAAGTGGACATATCAAGTAGATAGTTGAATGTTTAGGTGTGATGTTCTGGGAAGAAATATTTTTAAGGCATAGGATTGGGTGATGTCAGTTAGGAAGAGTATATATCGAGGAATAAGTTTTCAGAAAAGATTCTTGGAGATGCTAGCACGTAGGAGTGGAAGAGAAAAAGAGCCTACATGAGTCCTTAAATAAAGCCCAACCAACTGGAGAGAGAGAGGGAAAGCCTTTCATAACTGCTAGCAGGAGTGAGAGTCTGAAAGTGCAACCAATGGTTAGCAGGTGTTATACAGGCACGTAGGTTGCTCAAAAAAAAAAAACAGATATGAGGCTGGAGCAATGAAGGAATCAACCAGTAGTTCTTAGAAATAAATGATCTAAGGGTAAACAAGTCGAGGAAAGTATGTTTAGAAGTTGGTTCCTTGCCAAACTTCAAACGAAGTGGGGGAGTTCTTAAATCCCTGTGGCAGCCTAGTCCAAGTCAATTGTCCCAGTACAGTCATCAGGGTCCTCCCATTCAAATGCAAATATTGGTTTATTCACCTTTGCTAGGGGGAGGGTGAAGAAAGTATCCTTTAAATCAAGGATGGTGTACACCTGGTGGCTAGGCGGCAGTTGGCTCAGGAGGGTGTACCGGTTGGGAACAGTGTGGTGTACGGTCCCAACTCACTTGTTTACTTCTCTGAGGTCCTGTACTGGCCTGTAGTCTTGGGTACCTGGTTCCTGAACTGGAAGCAGTGGGGTATTCTAAGGCAAATGACAGGGGACTAAGATTCCTTCGTTCAGGAGCCTCTGAATATGCACCGCTATGCCAGACTTAGCCTTCTGAATGATGGGGTGCTGCCTTACTCTGATGGGCTCAGCAGAACTCAGTAGGGTCACAACAATAGGAGACTGATGGGCTGCCAATCCAGGTGGGTTAGTCTCAGCCTGAGGGATCCTGCACTGCAGTTCCTTTAACAGTGATACATTAGGGGAAGGATCGAAAACAGGCTCCTCTAACAAAAGGTATTCTTCAGAGAGGGGGCAAGTGAGCATTATTGCAGATGGAGTGGCCCCCAGAGTCAGTTCAGTGTGTCCTTCCTTAAAAGAGATGGTGGCCCGTAATTTTTGTAGTAAGTCTCTCCCCAGCAAGGGTTACAGGCATTCAGGCATAACCAGGAATGAATGAGTGATGGTCCCTTTTCCTAGGTTGGTAATTCCGGCTTGGGTCCAGGGGTAAGATTTCCCTTGTCCTGTGGCTCGTTGTATTAAAGTCTTTTCTTTAGATAGGGGGCCTTGGGTATTTTGCAAAACTGAGTAAGTAGTCCCCGTATCCACTAAAAAGTTTACAGGTTGGCTCCCGACTTGCAATGTTACCCTGGGCTCCTGGGGGCTCATGATGTAGGAGCCCTGACCTCCTCATTCTGCATCTTCAAACAGTACAAGAGGGGCTCTTTTCTCTTGTGTTTTTCCCTTCTCAGGACATTCATTTTTCCATGTCCTTTTTTCTTACAATGGGTGCACTGATTCTTTCCATGTCTAAATCCTTCTCCAGTCTTAGCTTTAACATCTGGTCTACGGCCTTGTCCTCTGTCTCGGCCCCAGCTTAATGGGTCCTGGGGCCTTGGTCCGTGAGGTTCTGCTAACATGACTTTCATGACGTCTTCCCGATTGTTAAACACATGCTGGGCCACCTCTAATAGCTTGGACAAATTGTCTCCCTCAAACCCTTCCACTTTCTGTAACTTCCTTCTTATGTTTGGGGCCAACTGGCTAATGAAGGCTAAATTAGTAGCCCTTTGATTGTTAGGTCCTCTGGATCAATGGGAGTGTCCAGCCTATATGACTCCAATAATCTCTCTAAAAATACAGCTGGAGGCTCATCCTTGACCTGAATGACCTCGCTTACCTTAGACAGGTTGATTGGTCGATAAGCCGCGGACCAGAGGCCCCAGAGTAGAGTCTGGCGAGAACTTTGGAGAGCCTCTTTACCTTGGTCCGCTTTGGGGTCCCAGGATGGACGGGTATTTCGGAACACATGTTGAATACGAGCTGAGTCTGTAGTGGGCTGCCCGTTTAGCTCCAACACAGCCTTGGCGCCCTCTCGCAGGATTCGCTCCCTTTCCTCTGAAGTGAACAGAACCTGTAAGAGCTGTTGGCAGTCATCCCAGGTGGGCTGATGAGTAAAGAAGATGGTTTCTAACAGAGAGATTAAGCCCTGTGGCTTTTCTTAAAAAGAAGGAATCTGAAATTTCCAATTATACAGATCACTAGTAGTGAAGGAAACATAAACCATGAAGGACTTCTGGGGGTCCCCTTCAGGAGGGGCCACCTGCCGGAGCAGCGTCAGGACCGCTGCTGGCTGTGTAGAATCTGGGAAGTTGGCTGGGTCTTGTGGAGGCCGGTAAACAGGCCCTGTCTGGGTGTGTGGTGGACTATGGAGAGGTTCTGCCTCACCGTGGACAGGGGGCTGGAACGGGTTCCCTGGAGCATAACAAGGAGGCAGGTCCAAAATCTTGGAGTCTTCAGGGAGCGCCTGTAAAATAGGATAAAGAGATCGAGGGAGGTGGTTTGGGGGTTTTCCTTTCGGATCCTTGGGTCCAGCCAAGAGGATAGGCTGGGGAGAGTGCTTTGGGTCAGATTTGCATTGACAGGCTTTCAAATATTTTAAGGCATCAGAAAGAATGTCAATCCAAACATCGATGTAGGGGGCCTGATCAGGATGTCCTGGAATGCTATAGACAACACTGCGAACTCGAAAGGTAACCTGCAAATCGAGAGAACCCTCAGATGGCCACCCTACACCAAAAGTAGGCCAGTCCAGCTGGCAGAATCTCTGGAGATCAAAGGGAGTGATGCGAGACCCATAACCTTGGGCTCGCAGCCTAAAGTCTTTGAAATTACTGAGGAGGCACTGTAGAAGAGTGGGTCTGGAAGAAGCCTGACCCATGGTGGTCCAAATAGCAGAGAAAGAAAATATAATACCTGTAAGAGTTAAAAAAGTTAAAGCAAGAGCCATGCGTTCCCCCAGGGACCAGTCCTGCGGAGCAGCAGCAGCTAAGCCTAGGGAGAAAAGAAGTATTAATAAACCTATAAAGAAAAGAAGAAGAATAAAAACATACAACATTTAGAGAGACCACAAACTCAAAAACAAACACCAAGGAGACAAAGATGACAGACCAACACGAGACAGGTGCCGGCAAAACCAACCAACCAACCAACCAGGGTCAGGATCTGACGTCTCAGTTCTGACCAGACTAGGGAAGTTATGCTGTGTCCAGCCTTCCACTAGTTCTTTAGGGCCCAACCAACCAACCAACCAACCAACCAACCAGATACCCAGAAACCTGAATATCTGTAGTGTAGTCTTACTCACTGGTGAAGCTGCTCCAGATGGTTCGTGCCCAATTGTTACAGAATTGAACCTTTTGTCCACCTGCCCTCTTGGGTGAGACTACCTGGTGTCCACAGCTGAGGAACGTCTCTCAGCGGCCATCCCCTGGATGGGGCTGGTCTTCGCCCAAGGTGGCCGGGGCTGTGGGTCTTAGAAGACCTCTCCCCGCTGGAGAGATCTCTCTGGGGCCTCCAAATGTTGTGGGGCGTTCAACTCTAAGACCCATGAAGCCAATTGAGATAAATTATGAGCCCTTAGTAGCCAGCTGGCGACTGACTCTCCCCACTAGAGAATCAGCCCCGAGCCTCCATAGGGGTCAGCTTATATAGCCTAAAATTGTGCCTTGGTGGGCTTTGATTACGCAAGCAAGCAGATTACACAGAAGCAGATATTGGCTGTTAGCGTCTAAGGGGACAGTTTGGTTATCTGTACTGCGGTGGCAATATTGTTTTGTTTCTCTTCTTGGTAGCCTTGGGAGCTATTTTCTCCCAGGGAGCTGATGCCTGGAGATATCACTCCCTGTCCTGTCCTTGGGACTAGCCTACTGACAAATTGATATCCATAACTCATAACAACATATTTTCCAAAGTAGTCACGGCCAAAGAAAGAGGGGAGATGTGAATAAGGAAGATGTTATTGAAATGTACTTATACACTTTTACAGTTAGTTGGTTCTTATTGATTTGGATGTACCATAATATATTAATGAAACTAGACTTTTATCGATTATTTGTGTTGCTAATATTCTCCTCACACTTTTTCTGGCCCTTTGACTTTCATTATAGTAATTTTTTGCCATATAGAATTTTTTTTTTTTTAAATGGAGTCTGAATTATCAGTCTTTTTTTTTTCAGGGTTTCACAGCTTTGTGTCATGCTTAGAAAAACCATCCCTACTTTAATAATATAATTTCCTTATATTTTCTTAGAATTCTTTTATTTTTGGCTCTTGTAATTTCTCTGACTTTATCTGTTATTCTCCCTCTCTTTCAGTCTCCTACAGTCATGCTGCTGTCATGCCAGGCACACTCCTGACTCAGAGCCTTTGCACCTGCTTTTTCTACACCTGCAAAACACTTCCCCAACATATCTCTCCCCCTAACCTTCTTTGGTCTTTGTCAGAAATTACCCCCTCAAGAAGGATTTCTCTGACCACCCTAAGTCAAACTACGATTCCTGCCCTTCCTGCTTTATTTTTCTTTATAACATAAATTCTCATTTAGCATACCGTATGCTCTGATTTTCATTTATTCTCTCTCCTTCTGCTTTCCAATATAATGAAAGTTCTACAAAGGCAGACTATTTTTTTTAATTTGTTTTGTTCGCTGTGATTTTGACAATGACCAGCACATACTAGATACTCAATAAATATCTGTTGACTTACTGTGTCAGTAGATGCAAAATAATAATAATAATTTACATTTTAGGAAGTATAGAAAATAAAGCAATCTGAAACATTAAGGTAAATAGGTCAAATATTCAAAAAGATAATGAAATAATTAGATTTTGTAAGGTAAAAATGGGATATTTTACACATAAGGAAATAACTTACATTTGAGTTATAGTACCAATAGAATTCCTAAAAGTGAAAATATAATCTTCAAAATTATTATGATGACACCTAATGGATATGGTACTTGTTAAGTACTGGCAACGTTTGAAGTATTTAAAAAATATTTTTATAAACTAATTTAATCTGAGGAAGGTGAGATGAGAAAGTTGAGGCACAGAGGTGAAGGACCTTGCCAGAAATCAGTTACCAAGTGGTAAAGACAGGATTTAGACCCAGATGAGCTGCATCCTCAACCACTCCCCTTGTTCTCTAGCTACTTTAATTTCCCAAGCGTACTTTATTTTCTCTGACCATGCCCCTGAACTTTGTAAAGCAAATGGTGTTTACAAGATCTGTCAGTGGCTGCCTGCCAGGTCCTATGGAATATCATTGGTGCAGTTCGAAAACTAAAAGAACAGATTGGAATTTGACCTGAGCAATCCCAAGGACTGTTTGAGAGACAACTCATAAAACACTGTTAATTTCTGAAAAGTGCATTCTCCCCAAGACAGACAACACAGAACAACACCTAAGAGTGAAATTGTTTGGAAATCTCAGTTGAAATCTCATTAAATTCTAATCTGAGCCAGAGTTTTGGGATGTAATGAATTGAGACTGCCCCCATGTGGATATAAGGTAAAATGACAGAAGCAAGCCAGCTTTGGGAGAACTCTGCTATACTGATGTTTCCTTCTGACCACTTTGTCCCGGGACCTACCGCCACTCATGAGGTTCTACCATGCTAGTATTTTTCTAGAGAGCATCCATCGTTTAAACTAGTCACAGGATAAAAATTCTATAGCAAGCATAGCATTCTTAGCTCTCACATGGGACCAGCTAACCTTTCCATCTTTTGTTCTAATAAGGGCATTTCTCTATTCCCTGCACATGCCAGGCACACTCCTCATTCTGGGCTTCTGCAGGTATCATCTTGTGGCCTGGAATGCCCTTTGTCCCCCTTTCTACCAGAAGAAATCCCCATAATCTTTGAAAACCTAGGACCCTGTCTCTGCCTTCAAGAGCCTGAGTTATACTGGAATGAAGTGTTTCTTTTGACCTTGCATGCTCCAAACTCTTGGACCATGCAACCCACTAGCAAGCTGTTACCCTTTACTTTCAAATATTCTTAAATGCATTTTTATCCCAAGACTTTTAAACAATAGAAAACAACACAGGAAACCATGATCATTACCCAACTAGTTTAGGTACCTGGTATTTCCCACGATGTTTCCTACTGAAACATCTTCTTAAACGATTTCTCTCCTTTCATTCTTTTTCTCCTTCAATCATTCTCCAGTTGCCAGAGTGATGTGTTCAAAAATAGACATTAACAAGCCACTCTGTTAAGTGAAATCCTTTGGGCTTTCCTTTGCTTGTAGAGTGGGCTTTAAATATTTTGATTTTGCACATCGATTAGCAAATACTTTTCAGCATGTACCCACAACATAGATTTATTTAGATATTTATAAATCATATATGTATTACAGAAAAGCATCTGGACACTGAAATAGCATTTTTTCCTCCCAGCTAAATTCAGTTTATTTAAGTACAAAGAGTGAATCAACACACACACAAAATATAGAAGTAGTAGTACTTGGTCACAGCTAAGTCACTCAGGGCCTAGAGCATCTGGACCTGGGCAAGTGTGGCCTTCCCTGGTGGCTAGGGCCTCTAGTGGGGAAGCCTCACTCAGACACCTTGCCCGGTTGCAGGGACCTGCCAGGGCCCCCAAGAGTCTGCCCTCCAGCTCCTTGGGCCTTGCAGGGCACGTGCTCAAAAGCTTCACTGAGGGTGGGGCCTGGCTGGAGTACGCAGAGTCACGGTGGGCAGGACCTCAGTCACTGTTGTGCCCTCGCCTCTTGCCGCATGGCGAGGCGGAGTCGGAGTCCTGCCTGCGATGGTGGGCCCGGTCATGAGCCTGGGACACCGAGGAATCTGCCCCCCTCCTCTGCTCCTTTTCTCTCGTCTCTTTCTTGTGCATCTTCTTTTTCTTCTTCTCTTTCCCGCGCTTCTAGTGGCTCGCAGGGCCGGGCGCCATCTTCCCCTCAGGCCCAGGCTTCTTCCGGGTGGGGGAGGCTGCTCTGCGCGCGGTGCTGCGCGACGCCGACAGCCGCCCTTAGCCACTTGCGTGTCTTCCTGGGACAACGCCACTCGGCCTGCAGAGCCACTGTACCTCCCCGGGCGCAGGAGCCGGTCCGCTCCCTTCTCCTCGGGGTCCCCGCCTTCCCACCTGCAGTCGTCCATGCTCAAAGTGCCTGGACCCTGGCGCTGCCACCAGCGCCTCCAGCTCCGCCCGCCTCAGGGCCGCCACCTCCCGCTCCCGGCTCAGCCCCGCGCAGTCCGCGCGGCCCGTGGCGTGCCCAGTGAGGTCGCGGCCCTCCTGCTGGCGGCCCACCGGGGCCATCAACCAGTTGCCCAGGTAGTTCTCTCTCTGCTTGGCGGCCTTCAGTTCGCCCAGCAGAACTGGTTCTGCGCCCCGCTCCCACCGTGGCGGCAGGAGCCGAACAAGGTAAGGGACCCGGCCTCTGGGTCCACTGGCCTCCCTTCCGCCGACGGCTCCCCCAAATGGCATTCTTTAAAGCCCGAGCTACTCATCTGCCTTGACTCTGAGCATTATCCTCTCTATGCCTGACATACTTGATTGACCTCAGACCTACAGGACAACCTCCGGGTCCATGGCTGCACCATATGCTTTCATATTGTGCCTTGGCATATGCGTGGAATATCTTTGACCTCATTTGTCTGCTATGAATTTCTAGTCATTTTTTAAAAGTATGTATACAGAAGCCATTCATCTTTGAGCTTTTCCAAAT
The DNA here is from genome assembly GCA_028627145.1 of Eidolon dupreanum. Taxonomy (NCBI): domain Eukaryota; kingdom Metazoa; phylum Chordata; class Mammalia; order Chiroptera; family Pteropodidae; genus Eidolon; species Eidolon dupreanum. The sequence goes on from CM053502.1 coordinate 36,085,772, forward strand.
CCCACTTCTGAACCCTAGAAAATCAATTGCTTCCTCTGTTGGTGCTTGGATAACATCTTCACATTCCCCCCAACTGTTTGTCTGTCTGTCTTTCTTTCTTTCTTTCTTTCTTTCTTTCTTTCTTTCTTTCTTTCTTTCTTTCTTTCTTTCTTCATATTGTAGAGCTTTAATTTATTTGTCCCATTTTCTGTAAGACTTGAGGGAAGAAACTGTTTATCTTTGCAACCTTCCCAGTTCATGGAAGGAGTTTAAAAAGTGTTTGTGGAGTGAATAAGTGAATGTCAATACCTACCATTAAGTCTACAGACTGTTTATGTCTCCAAACAATTTCCTTATAAATAAACCTGTCACCACCAGTCACTAGAAGGAGAGATCCTGACCTCTGTGGTGGGAGACCTCCATCTCCTGTAACTGAAAGAGTAAAAAAACCTCTTCCTTTGCAGGAGACTTCTTGCCAGGGACTTTTCTTAATGACCTCAGACACCTGGAATTATTTTGTTCTGTACCCTCTGTTCTGCCTTAGGACTGCTGTTGTCTGTGCTACTGCTTAAGGTGGAAAGAGGGGAGAATCCCACAGACATTCTTGTACACCCAGCTTTGTTTTGTTTTGTTTTGTTTTTTCCTTGTTCTCTGTCACCTGGCCTGACTAGATTTTTTTTTTTCCGGCGGGGGGTGGGGGTGGGGAGGGGGCGGGAATGGGGTGGGTGGTACAGAGGAGTATGTGTCCAATTGAAAAAACAGAACAGGAGAATTTAACTTTAACAATGAATGAATTACAACTTGGGCTGGATGTTCTGTTGTCAAGTCCACACTGGCAGTACTCCATCCTAGGACCCTAAGAAGCCTTGGACTTCATTTACGAGAATGCCCTTCCCATAGAGTTTTAGGTTAGAGCTGATCAGTGAGCAACACTAGCAGGAGATTTGGAAGGTGGAAGGGGAGGAGAAGCTGTTCTCCACAGTCAACTGTGATCATAGCAAGAGATAGAGGACTCTCAGAGCTTTCCTACAGGCTCTTGAGACCATTTCTTTTGCCGCTACAGATCAACACAATTGGTAGGAGCTTCCCAGAGAGCTTCATCAACTTTATGGCAAGCTCTTCAGAACAACCCACTTCAGTTCTTCAACCTGAGTTTTCAGTGTTGGCTTCCCTGACATTTGCTCCCAAAGCTATTCCAGTGGGTAAGTCCATAACTCCTATGTCAAACTCATAATACCTGGAATACATGGAGTTGTTTCTGTTTTTGCTAACCAAACTCTACCATCTCTTGTGGTAGTGAGGTATATAGAATGAGTTAGTTGTGCCATTGATCAGCTATAGCAGGTATCTAAATCATTTCAAAACATAGGTGCTTAGAACAACTGCCATTTCATTGCTCACAATTCAGTGGGTCAGAACTTAGAAGTTTTGGAGCTCAGTAAGGATGTTAATCCCAGTTTCATGTGGTGCTGCCTGCTGTGACTTGATTGAGACAGGTCGATCCAAGATGTCTGAGGCCTTTATGCTGACTGTCAGGGCACCTTAGTTCTCCTTCATATGGCCTCTCTCCACTTGGTCTTCTGTCACCCAGTAGTCTAGTTTGAGTGGCCTACTTCCAGGAGGGTGAAAGCAGGAACTGTGAGGCTTCTTAAGCTTTGATTGACACAACACCATTTTGCCACATTCTAGTGGTCAACACAAGTAACCAGCCCAAATTGGAGGGAGGGGAACTAGAATTCTCCTTATAAAGCGAAGAGCTGCAAAGTCACTTTATAAGGAGTATGGGAGGGAATATTACAGCTACTTTTGAAAACAATTTCCATGTTAGCTGAGAAAAGTGAAGCATGGAAAAGTTAAATAACTTTTCCAAAGTTACTCAACTGCAAAGTGACAAGATTTAACTTTGACTTCTATGTACATGTTCTTTGCCACTGAACTCTATTGTCTTACAACTTTCTTTTTATTTATCGCTAAAACTTTTCCTGACTACTTATATGTTTAATTTCCACGTGGCTTTCAAGGCCTAGAAAAAAAATACTACCATCCATAATCTAAGCTTGAAATAAGTAGTCCTCAATCTTAACCTCCCATAGCATTTCTCTTAAGGTCCCCAAATTAAAAAATAAAGCAAAAAGTTGTTTCTATTTCAGACAGCTAAATTAGAATCTTCTCTGAGTGTCTTAATATTTTAGTTAGTGTATAGGTCCTTTATCTTTCACATAAGTCTGTAACAATCCTGTAACTGGTTTCGTTTTTTTTTTATCTCTCCATTTCTTTGATCACATAGCATACGATCTAGTGCATAGTAGTTTATTGATAAATACTGAATGAATGAACATGTGAATGAGCCCACCTCATTTCTCAAAAATTATTCTGACCTCTCTTTGTACCAGGAAATGTATGGCCATTAAAAGTAAGCTCTAAAAGCCTCAACCCTCCTCTTCTTAGTCACTTATGATCCTCTTAGCTTCTCTCCTGACCTTGCTCTTTCCTGTTCCACGTCCAGCCAATTTCCAGGCCTTGTCTTAGTGTTATAGATTTGGCTCAGTTTTTAAGTGTTGATTTTGACACTCTTGGCTTTGACCCTCTTGCCTTCTGAGAACCACTTTGGGCTGGATTGTCTACCTTGCTCCCCATTTCTGTCATCAGACCATAGGTTTGACCACGCCATTATAATCTCCATAAAACAAGGATGATGTCTGTTTTGCTCACCATTGGCTGCCCAATACAAAGTTCAAGAAGTGTTATGTTGATTGAACTGAACTGGTGCTCTTAGTCAGGCCCACTCCAGTCCCCTAAAGAGATTGGTGCAGACAGAGTGAATGACAATAGTGTATAATGAAGTGCTCTGAGGCTACCTTTGCACTAGGAAGGAGCAGGAGGCCAGGCTTCATCAGAAGGGCTTTCCATGAGCCAATAAGCTGAGTAATCTCGAGTGAAGCCATAATGAACCTCATGTCAGAGGGGCAACCGGTTGCCAATTCTCTGTGCATATGGTGCGCTTTTTTGCTAAACTTCCCTGGAGCTCTTTTGCTAATTTAACTTTTCTTAATAATCAGCAGATGGCTTCTGTCTGGGAAATCATCAGCTGGTGCTTAGCGATGGCAGATTCAAGAGGAGGCATGGGACTTGTTAGGGGTGGGGAATACAGATGCCAACATGCAGAATGCCATGTGAAGTTCTAGGCATTTTCTAATTGGTGTTAGAGGCAGTGAGGACAGCTGAGAGGGATATTAGGAAGAACCCTTCCTGGAAGGGAGATTGCTGCTCAGGGAACCAGGCAATGGAAATCGGGAACAACTCCAGAATATAGACTAGTTCTTTCCGAGTACTCATTATCTAGTAGTATGTATTATACATTTATCTACACAAAGTACAGGGAATATAAACTGGGACCCACCATTAATTCACATGTTTATCCATTCAACAAATATGTGTTGAGGCTCTAATTGTGTACCATACCCCAGAGAGCTGGAGTAATTACCCAAATCAACTGAACACAGTCATTGAGACTACCAGGAGGTGTTGATTCCCTGGCACTTTCTGAGCCTGAACAGTGGCAGTGAGATGTATTTTGGAGCATTCTGAATGGTCCAAAGCACTGATTTTGACCACTGCATACCCAGAGACTAGAACGTTCCTGGAAATTAATAAGGGATCAATAAACATTTTTGGAATGAATATCCAGCTAAAGTACCAATCAAGAATAAAAGCAGATTTGTCAAAGGTGCTGAGGCAATTCAGTGGATGAAACAGTAGTCTTTTCAATAAATGATGCAGGGATAACCAGATATCCGTATGCAAAAAGTGAATTTTGGACCTCTACCTCATATCATACACAAAAATTAGGTGAAAGTGGGTCTTATCCAATGCTAAAGCTATAAAATTCTTAGAAGAAAATAAACAGCCAGAATAATAGTATATCACCTTTCTGGAATACCTTTCATTGCAACCTCACCTCTACCAAGCACTGGCAATGTGGAGATTGAAAATGTGAATACTACTACTAGGATGTCTGGCATTGATATCCATAGAAGCTCACCATCACCACTGTTTGCCACCAACTGGATTCAACCAGTGCCTGCTTCCTCATATTTTAAGTTGTGAATGGAAGTCTTGTGAATGCTGCAACTATAGACAGAGCCTAGGTCACATGTTTATATTCTAGTTGAGTTCTGGCTTCTATGTTAGGGAGATGGCATGCACACTACAGGGAGTTCCCCATGAGTAAATCTTCATAATCTGGGTTAGGCGATGACTTTTTAGAGATAACATCTAAAGCACAAGCCATAAAAAAAATAGTTTGACCAATTTGAGTTTATCCAAATTAAAAATTTTGTGTTTTAAATGAACTATCAAGCAAGTGACAAAACCTAAAGACTAGGAGAAAATATTTGAAATCATATACCTGATAAGGTATTCCTATCCATAAAGAACTCTTAAAACTCAATATTAAAGCAAATAAGCCAATTAAAAATCAGCAAAGGATTTAAACAGTCATTTTTCCAAAGAAGACATATAAATAGCCAATAAGCATAAGAGAAGATGCTTAACATTATTAGCCATTAGAGAAATGTATATCAAAACCACAATGAGATATTACTTCACACCTATTAGAATGGATGTAATCAAAAGAACATACAATTGAAGTATCGATGATGGTGTGGACAAAATGAAATCCTTAAACATTGCTGGTGGGATTTAAAAATGGTGCAGCAATTTTGGGTAACAATCTAGCAGTTCCTCAAAATCTTAAACATAGAATTATCACATAATCCAGCAGTTACACTCCTAGGTGTGAAAACTTATACATGAATGTTTATAGAGGCATTATTCATAATAACTAAAAAGTGGAAATTACATACTGATACTGCTATAAAATAGATACATTTCAAAAACTCTGTTCTCTGGAGGAAGCCAGACACAAAAGGCTGCATGCTCTATGATTGTTTTCATATTAAATGTCCAGAATTGGTAACTGCAGAGAGGTTGGGATGGGATGAAGTAAAGAATAGGGAGTGATACTTATGGGTATCAGGTTTCTTTTTTGCTGTGATGAAATGTTCTAATAAATATTATGGCAAAGGTTGCACAACTTTGTAAATGCACCAAAAAGCATTCAATTATATACTTTAAATGGGTAAATTTTATGGCATGTGAGTTATAGTTCAGTAATGCTGTTTTATAAAAAAAGAATAGAGAATGCAGACTTTTTAGAAATACATGTAAAAAAATTACTTCACAAAAATCCCTTCCTAGAAAGTTATTGAAGGATATGTTGCATTGAGTCAATGGGATAAACTTAGAAAGATGTAAACCTATATAATCTACATGTCTCATAGTACTGGAACTTTATTATAAGACAGCAGCAAAGGAAATCTCAGGATGACAGCCATGAAGCAGCCTGAAAAAAATTCTAAACAGAAGCTGGAGGAGAAGAGCTTCAATAGGGATGTCTCCAAGAAAATTAAAAGATATTTTGGTTTATATGATGGATTTGACCTTGTGAAAAGTATTATTTAGAGCTGACATTTCCAGAGTTAAGAACTAGAGTTGGTGATTAGAAAACTAAACAAACAGGAAAAGAGGTAATTGTTAATTGTGAAAGGACAAAAAATTGAATAAGAAATGTAATCAAAATAAATGACTAGGCTCAACAGTGAACAACATTTACATGGTTCTAATGTTATAATTGAGTATCGATACAACTGACGTTGCCCAGTTGACAATAGACAGTGCAACACACCAAATAATGGTAGAGTTAGGATTAAAACTCAAGAATCAGAGTTCATTGTCTGCCAGAACACCACATTGACAATGCATTTCACAAGTTTAAAAGTGAGTTTGGCTCTACTCTAAGGTACTTAAACATACAAATTATCCCATCAATCTCTGAGAAAATCCTTTCCAGCTCTTTGCAACTATTCAACTTTTGAATACTTTTGTTTTTCCCTATGAACAATGGGAAAAGTAGCTCCAGTGAGTGAGAACTGAGGAGACACTATCTTTTTGTTAATGTTCCAACATTTTTTTAGTCGTTCCATTTTCATCCTGGACAGCTTTATTAAAACAGCTTTATTGAGATATAATTCACATACCTGCATATGTATAATCTCACACTGAGATTTACAATTTACCCATTTAAAGCATACAACTTAATGGTTTTGAGTATTATGTCATTAAAAGTTTTTAAGTTGTAAAATATACATAACATAGAATTTGCCACTTTAACTATTTTAAGTGTATAATTTAGTGGCATTAATTATATTCACAGTGTTTTATAACCATCATCACTATCTAATTCAAAACTTATTCATCACCCCAAACAGAAATTCTGTGTCCATTAAGCAATAACTCCCTTATCTCTCCTCTACCCAGTCACTAGTAACCTGTAGTATACCTTATATCTTTCGAATTTTACCTGTTTTAGATGTTTCATATAAGGAGAATCATGTATATTTGTCTGGCTTATTTTAGTTAGCATAGTGTTTTCAAGATAGATCCATATTATAGCATGTATTTGAACCTTATTCATTTTTAAGAATCTTAGTTCATTGTATATACTACATTTTATTTATTCATTTTCTGTTGATAGACATTTGGGCTGTTTCTACCTTTTGGCTATTGTGTTTAATGCTGCTGTGAAGCATCTGTGCGAGTCCCTGCTTTTAACTGAGATACCATTTTGGAATACAGAGTACCTGGAACTGGAAGTTAGTGGTCCTGAAGTTTAGCCCTGACTCTGTCTGTGAATAGCTGTGTGGTCCTGGACAAATAACTTTTTCATTGGGCTCAAGTTTTCTCATCTGTAAATGAGAGAGCTTTTAAAATTTTTATTTGAACACTTTTAGATATCAAGATTTAACATAAGATTGCACTTGAAAAAAAAACAGATAAAAGTTATATTCTATTAATACAAATATATTTTACAAATTCAAATTTCTAATGACAAACAATGATGATAATGTATGCTATTTTGACATGTAAGAAATAAAATCAGAGACTATTGATGACAGTTAATATCTGTTTGGCCCATTAATGTGTCTCTTTCTGAATGTACAAGACTATCCTAATTTTTTGGAGATGCTGAGAGATTTCATCTCTGATTCCTCATGGCAAGAAACAAAACCCATTTGAGCTGGGTTTTAAGCCGAATTTGTGAGAAGATATAGGTAGGTAAAAGAACCTCTAGGTCAGATAGAGAATAGGGCCTAGAGTACACAGCCAGAATAATATCCAGTCACCTTTCTGGAATACCTTTAATTGCAACCTTGCCTCTACTAAGCACTGGCAATGTGGAGATTGAAAATGTGAATACTACTACTAGAATGTCTGACATTGATACCCACAGAAGCCCACTATCACCACCGTTTGCCACCAGCAACTCCAGGAACAGATTCAACTAGTGTCTGCTTCCTCACATTTTAAGTTGTGAATGGAAGTCTTGTGAAGGCTGCAACTATGATCAGAGTCTAGGTCACATGCTTATATCCTAGTTGAAAGGGAGACTGGAAAATAGAGTTCTGGGGAGATGGCGTGTGTACTACAGGGAGTTCCCTAAATATAGGAAATATATCCACAGTTCATGGTTGGCCATCAATTGGACTAATGGCCATTGCAGTCCTGAATTCTTTCCTCTGGAAAATGTAGATAAATATCCCATATAATAAATTTATTTTAAACATATAATACATTTATTTAAAACATTAATTCAGGAAAATTTGAGTAATCGTAAAGATTGTAAAGCGATTGCCTTTCATTCTGAATGCCCTGGGAAGCTGATGGAGATTTCTGAGTAGAGAAATGAGATGATTTGGCTTACATTTTAAAAGAATAACTGAGCATACTATGTAGAAAGAAGATTTGTATCATGAGGGGGCACAAATGTAGTATGGGCTCAGTCAGAGTCTATTTTAATAGTCTACGTGAAAAATAATAGTGACTTAGGCCAGTATGATATTTGGAAGGTCACAGGAATAGGTCAGATTGAGGATATGTTTTGAGATGAGAGTTTATAGAATTTGCTTATAGCATGAATACAGAGTATATGAAAAATAGAGGAGCCAAGAATGATTCTAAAGTTTTGCCTTGATCAACTGAATTGTCATTTTCTGAAAAAGGGTGGAGCAATTTTGGAGTGGTGACATGTGCAGAATTAGGTTTCATTTACAGAACTGTTAAATTTGAGATAACTCTTAGACATTGAAGTAAAGATATTTAGATGCTTATAGTTTGGAAGAGAGGCCCAGACTAGAAATACAAATAGGGAAATGTTGGATGTAGATGGCAAATAAAGCCTTGGGTGAAATGAAATCAACTAGAGAATGTGAGTAGATGGAGAAGAGCAGAGTTTAGAGGGCTGAGCCTGGCTACTCTTACTCTGTGCCCCCAACACCTTCATATGTTTGTGGAAAAAGACATAGAATATAAGAGATACTGTGAGTGGTCATCCACTGTCAGAGCAGTCCAACCTCTGTCATTTTGGCAGCACGGGCTCCTTAAGTACCCCTTTTCTCCATCTGCTACATGGTTGGCTGTCCTGGAATCAGGATCTCAGTAATGATGGCAGTGAGCTGTGGTAAGCTCGATATTATCGTGTTACTTGGGCGTATGTGAATTCTAATGATCACATGGCCTTATGATTTTGTGTTAGTTGGGTAAGTTGTGAAATCGTGGATAAGCTTCCATGTTTTTGTTGTGTGGTAGGGTTATTTATTTTGGTAGAGTTGTGTTCTTCAAGATTCGATGCTACCTTCTAACCTATATAGTGGATCTTTACATGTCCTGTCATTAGTTGGCCCAGAAGCAAGATGGTGGCAGATAGAAGTAATTGATTGAGCTTGACTCTCAGCCTTGTGGTAATGTAAGCTCAGGGCAGTCTTCATATGATGATGCCTCCACCTTTCATTACGGCACTCTTCTCCTTGTTCATCTTCACCTCTGTCGAGACTCTGGAGAGTCTTATAGTCCTTCATGAAGACATTTATGAAAGCCTTCCTACATCCTGGGTACCTTAACAATCTTTATTTTTTTATATAATTGAATCATCAGAACAAAACTATTATGTAGATCATTTTTTATTCCTACCATTTCCCGCTTACAGATGAGGTAACTGAGGCTCAGGTAGATCATGCAGCTGGTAAATGGCAGAACTGAGATCCAAACACAGTCCTATTCAACTCCAAAGCCCATATTCTTTGTTTTATCACACTACTTTTTGCCTGATGGCATATCTTACCTATTAAGTACAAACACATAACAAAGCTGCTAATGTTGCTGGTGATGACTAAATAGATTTTACTAGGTAAAATGCAGGTGGAGCTGATAAAAACAAACAGAAAAAAAAAAACAAAACCCAAAGTAACAGCTGCATTTTTTGCAAGAAGGTATCAGTGAAGGCAGATGAAGACTCTAAATGAGACTGTCTTACCACACCAACTAATTTGGCTAAATTCATTTTGGAAGAAAAAGGTAAGTAGTAAAAATCTTCATCCATATCACCCAACGAATCACCTACAATTGCATTTTTTACTTTCCAAGTAGTTGTTTATGCATCGTGAATTTATGGCATTTCTGTCTCAGCGTTGTTAATGGGTGGTTAAAAGGGACAAGGTATTTAGATAGAAGAAATCTAATCTCCAGGCAAAACTACTCCCCGAATCAACACTCTTGCATTTACAATGTATTTCCAAGCTTCCCCCATTTCTTTTCTCCCATTGAAATATGACCTTGGCCTCCATGTCTAAACCAGTCAGCCTTTGAGCAGATATAGTTTTATGCTGTAGGTTGGGAACTCCAGATACAAAAGCTTACACAAGTTTTAAGAATGAGCTGAGATAACCACTGAAGAAAACTCTTGCTAGAGGAGCCACAAAGCCAGGAACAAATCTCCATGCCATGTAATCACAAGGGGTTTATGCAAACCACTTAAAGGAGGTTTACACAAATATACATCCAATTTCCTCTTTGGAAGGCTGTTTCTTCCCAGTGAGTCAGTGTTTAACAGAGCTTGGCAAAGCATGAGCCTGTCAGAAGAAGATGGGGTTTTAAAACTTGACCCATTCTTTAAAGGAGAAAATAACCCTTAAGCTGCATTAACTGAGCTTACCATGAGCAACAGAGACGGGGATTCTGTCATCAGTGCGTTCTCTGGGCTGGCATTTCCTTTCCATGCTACAGCAGCCTCTGCTTACCTGCATCTGCCTTGTTATCTGCCTCCTGCAGACGAGACCTGCCTTTGTGTGTACCGTCTCTGAGCATGTATCTGTGAGCAAGGCTCGGTTTTCTGAGCTTTAATTTTGAACGAAATGGAAAACATACTCAACACAGCCTCTGCTTTCTGCCTCTAAGTCGTGGGGACAAAGTTCATTTCATTTTTCTTTCTCATGAGAAGAAATGGGCTGCACTGGTGTAGACAGGCTGGGATTATGCCATACCATGCTATTTTTTAGTACTGAAATATTGGCTTTTTAGGGATAGCATAATACTGTTTTATTAGTATTTTTATAAATCTGAAATTTGAATCATTAGCGTCTTGAGCTCAAGATCAAAGACTCAACTTTTTTTAATGTATGTGAAAAGACAAACTGCTGGACAGCACCAGCCTGGCCAGGTCTGCTTATCTAACATTCCCAGTAAGCCCCAGGTTGTGGTATCACAAAGCTTCTATGCAAGAATAATTATTCTCTGCTATTCCCGGTGAGTAGAATGTGAACTGAAAGTGATGCAGGTAAGTGTGTACTCACTAGGATTTTCACCTGTAGATGATAACATTAAAGGAAACAGATGAATCAGAAATGGCTTATTTAAAACTAATACTGTAGCTCTCAATAAAAACCTATTGTGCCTGCCCCTCTTTTACCGCCCCTCCCCCGAAAAAAAAAGTTGGTTTAAAAAAGATCTTCAAAGTTATCAAATAAGAGATGGGATTATTCATGTAGAGTCAGATGAAAATATTTGGAATTATTTTATAATACAGCCTTTTCATTATTCCCTTTCTCTTTTCCCTTGTTGCGTTCCCTTCTTTTCTGTCTTGCCATCCCTACTTGACTCCTTTCTCCTCTTGGACCCAGCTGCCCCTCACAAATAAGTAACTGGGTTTTTCTAGCAGAGGCCAGGTTGGCCAGGTGCTTGGAGAGCTGGGAGTTGCAAGGAGGAGAGGTGGGGGTACAGCCTGTCCAGAGCAGCTGGTTGCTGGCTCTCATTCCAGGGGAGAGTTCAAGCAGAGCCATGGAGTGCCCACTAACTGCATGGACAAGGCCAGTGAATGTGGTTCCATAGGCAGTGACAGTACCAGTCAGAATGGAGCTGTGGGCGTGGGGGGGGCAGGCACAAGGGGCACAACTAAGGGGACCCAAGATTTCTAAGACAGCAGTTCTGTGCCATTCTATACCATCTTTGTAATGGGTTTTTCTCAGCTGCTTCAGCCAAGGCTGTAGCTCAGTGATTTAAGCTATGTTCATAAAGTATTGAAATCATTAAAAAGTTTTACTCAGGGAAATCTATGTTCTATAACTATAATTACTGAGTGCCCTTGATTGTAAGGATGCTAAAAGAAGGCAACAAAAATTCCTTTCTTTTGTTCATTCTCAGCTTGTTGAAGACTGAGTGGTTATCATGAAGAAAGAAAACAATAACATCAACGCTGTATCTATTGAGTACCGTAGATGATAGTTTGTGTTCCATGGAAATATGGTTTATATTTTTTAGTTCACTATAAAAGCCAAGGTGGGATGCCTTCTCTCAGGAGTCTGCTAGATGGCTGAAACTGGTCTGGTGATGATTCTATGTTGGAGCTCATGGAATATTAGAACCGAAGGGACCTCTGACACTACCTTGCTCAGAGGATGAGAAGTGGCTTGCCCAGTGACCCCCAGTGAGTTTTTGGTAGAGACGGAAATGGTTGCTTGAATGACTAGGCAAACCTTCCTAGATAACATTTGCAGAAAGCAGGAGAGTGGGACGAGTGGCAGCTATCTCAGCAACCGTAAGAGCCAGCTCAAGGAGGTATCTGAGCTCAGGTTGGTCTTAATTACTCCCCATTACTGCCTCAGCTATACCCTTCCTCACTCCCATATCTCTTACTGCTATCACCTCTCAGGCTCTATGGGATAGAGGTGGGAGCGTCTCTCCACTTCAGATGCTTGGGCCCAGATATGTCCCTTCTCCTTATGTCCTTAGCATAGCTGAAAGAACTCTGAGGGTAGGGATTTGAATGAGATTGTACTACAGGCAGGGAACATGGGGGATGTGCTTGCCTCTTTCCAGACAGACGGGTGTCATTAGATCATCAGAGGAGTTAGGCTTATGTTAGGTCCCCTGCAGGTAATTTCCCATCTCACAATAATAGCCTGGTGGGACCTTCAAGCCAGAGACACAAACATACAGCCACTGCAGGGGTGGGCTGGGTGGGCTATTTCCGCCCCGCCCTCGCCCCCGAACAGCCTTTTTCTTCTACCCTAATCTTGTTTTCATTTCCCGTTGATTTCTCTCCCTTTACACAAGAGGGCGCTAGAGCCCATGTTACCGTGCTCTGGGCTTGGAGACTAGGATTCAGGGAAAGGCAGAAAAGTGATCTGGGTGTGTTTCAGATGATGGTACTAGCCCTGCCAACTCCAGGTTCAGGTACTCGGTGTATACCTCTACATGCAGTAACTCTTAGGGAAGTTATAAACTCCATCCGGGCACCCAGGAGCTCGGGGTTCTGGGCCCACTTTTGAGAGAGGTATTGGCCAGCTTGGAGGGTATCCTGCAGAATGTGACTGTATGCAAACTAAGCTGTATGTGAGCTGGCTGAGGGACTTGGGACCTTTTAGTCTGGAGAAAAGACGACTGGGGGCCAATGAGAGCTGGTTCTGTGTTTTTGAAGGGCTTTTGTTTGGAAGAGAGCTAGACTTATGTGGCTTTCGCAGTAGAACTAGGACCCATGAGTAATATTTATCAAGAAAGGGATTTCAGCTTAAAATATGAAGAACTTTATATATGTTGAAAGCAGCATGGTTTAAGCAGTAAGAACAAGGGTTATGGAGGAAGTCCTAAGTTCACCCTCTTGCCTGCCCTCACTAGCTCTATGACTTAGATAAACCTCCCACATAACCTCCCTTAGCCTCAGTCCCCTTATCTGTAAAATGAGGATAATGATGTCTACTTTATAGGATTATTGTAGAGAGTCAATAGTTTGAATAAAGTGCTCAATGTAGTGGCTAACTTTTTTTGAGAGCTCAATTAAAAAAAATTGTGGTAGCTAACCTTGAACGCTTATTCTGTGAAAGGCATTGTGCCATCTCCCATCCCAAACAATAATGAGGTGAGCATTCCTACTCAGATTTTACAATAGAGGCAAGAGGGATTCAGAGAGAATAAGACATTTGCCCAAGTTCTCAACCCTGTGAAGTTGGGATGCTGAAATCCTCAGCCGGGTCTGCCTGTCTTCAGAGCTGTACTCCTGCCAGGACACCATGCTGCCTGCCTGTATCAATGTGGGGTCTTCACCCAGAGGGCCCCAGGGTCTGGCGAGCTGTTGGCGGGTTTATCTATCACACACAATGATGCAGGGGCACATATGTTGTTCTGGCAAAGGCAAGGCGCATTTTCCAATGTGGATCGAAGCAGTGGATGAATAATACAGGGAGAGGGATCAACAGAAGGGGCAAGGGGAGGCCAGAGCTGCATCAATTCCCTTGCCCCCAACAGGGGCAGCAGAAGGTGCAGCTGGCGAGGCCCCAGAGAGGAGCCGCCAGCCCAATCGTCTTGCCGCTGGGTTTTGCACAGCTTTCCCTCTCCATTCTTTCTCGTTTTTGACACTTGTGATTATTACCAATCCTGGTGGCGCTGACGCACAGGAGTGCAATGGTTACCATGGCATACTTAATAGCGAGAGCAGATGTTTGGCAGGCTAACTCCATGCATTCTAAATACACAAGGCGAAAGTTGGTGGAGGGCGTAATTGATTTGCTGACTGCAATGGGAAGCCAGCCCATGCCTGCGCTGGGCCCGGGCACCTTACCACATACTCTCTCTAACACAGCACATGGTCTCATCATGAGCTGACCCCTCGTAGGCCCCTCTGGCCTCACATGTTATCAGTTCCCACCTGCTCTCTCTTCTGCTTTGCTCAACACCTGCAGCCTCCTAAACAAGCTGTGGGCTGTCTCCTGTCTGGGCCTTCCCACCAGCTGTGGCCTCTCTGCAGAACCCCATCATTCGTCGTGTGGGTAATGCCCACGAGTCCCTCTGTTCTCAGCTTGGACCTCACTCTCTAGCATGCCTACATGAAATCTGAGTTGCCAGGACCATCTTGTGCCTGCCCTTTCATAGAACTTAACTGCTATGCTGTAATTTCTTTTTCAATTGTTCATCTTCTCAATAGAGGGCAGGTTTCTTTAGTGTAAGAACCATGATATTTACAGGTATAATTTTGACTATAGTTCATGTAAAAATTACATGAAATAAAATGTCTATCTTTACTATTAGTATCACATCTCTTACAAAACACCTCACAGTTGGTCAGGATAGCGCAAGTGCTCATGGCTTCCCTTCAGACAGGATTATTATTATCTGCATACAAGATACACATTCCTACCTCTGAGCCTCTGTTTGCAGCATTGCCTCCATCTAGAAACCTGGTATCCTTTTCTCATTCACCTCTACCTTTTTAAATCCTGTTCTTTAATCAAGACAGCTGTCAGGTGCTTTGTAATCTTCTCTGATATACCCTCCCACAATTAAATATGATCACTTCTCAGTCATAAACCTCTTCCCTAACACCCCTACTTCCACTGCACACTTAACCCCACAATATACTATTTGCATCTCATTTGAGACCCTTGAATTTCCAAGATGCAGCCACGTGCAGTGGAGAGTCCAGGCTTTGGCCTTAGGCACAAGTTCATATCCTTAGTCTGCTATTTACTTGTTCTGTATAACTTAGGAGGTGTTAAATGACCTCCTAGCTTCATTTTACCCATTATTGAAATGGGTATAATCACACCTACTCCAACTGGATAGCCATGTGGATGAAATAAGATAATGAAGAAAAAATATGTAGCCCAGTGCATGGAACAAAGTAAGACCTCATTAAATGGTTGCTATTATTAAGTCACTATTTATATATTTGCCTGATGCCACCAAGGAGACTGTGTTATAATACCTGTGTACACCATGTAGTGTGGTATAGCAATGGCTCCTGTCATATGTAGCTAGGACAGTAGAGGAAACTTACCTTCCTCACTAAGTTCCACCTGCCTTGTCTGTAAATTGGGGTTATGAGATAATTGGGAGCATTAAATTTTGAGTACCTTTTAAACTGTAAAATCTCAAAAACAGTTTGAGTCAACTTAAAGGGGCTAGCATGAGAGGAAATGCATGGAGCAAAGGTACATCCAATTTCTGCTTCACTTTGAAGATGCCAAAGCCGAGACTAGTTTGCAGTTAATTATTGCTCTGGTGGCACAAGTATTTTGTATTCACCTCACTCACAAGTTCTGAACCAGGTAGAGAAAGAGGCAGAGAAGGGAGAGGGAAGGTGCGCGTGTGTGTGTGTGTGCATGCGTGTGTGTATTTTGAGAGAGGAATGATGGGGTTTTTCAGAGGCAGAACAACCGAGAATTTGCCTGGATTATTTTCAAATAATCACAACTCATAATAAAAAAACTACTAATTTTGTGACTGTGACCAAGATATCAAATTATTAAAGGAGAATTAGCAAGTTTTTACCAAACGGTTTGATGGAGGATATTGACAAAAGGGAACGTTTGTGAAGGTCATTGAGCTGATCCCAACTGGGTGGGAATGGTAGGATTGAGGGGTTCTTGTCATTTTGGTCCTAACAAAGTCTTCATAGAAAATTTGTGATTTTTAAAAACTCTTTGAGAAGAAATATGACTGTGTCTCATATTTCTCAAATTGTAAAGCAGAATTTTTATATCACATTTTCAACAATTACAACTTCCATCTCTTTTGGAAAGTTCTAGGGAACACACAGTTCTTCCCCACCAACTAGAGTTAGTTTATTCCCACTCCCTCACATCAGTTAGTGATGTGAGAGCTATGAATGAAGTGTCTGCATTATTATTATTATTATTATTATTATTATTATATGCTTTATTCTTTGAGGATGTCTTTGGCTCCTCGTATGGGATGATAGCCCCACACAGCCCTGAGGCCTGAAGAGCTATATTTTAAATATGGATTTTTCAGTAACTTTTAACACTGGGAATGTATTTTCTCCATTCTGGGCCTCAAGCTTTTCATCTGGAGAACACCAGGGTTAGACTCCATCATTTTCTGTCTGTTCAGGTGATTGCATGGTTTTTCTTTATTAGTCTGTTGATATGATGAGTTGCATTAATTGGTTTTTAATTGTTGAACCAGCCTTGCATTCCCAAGGTAAACCTCATTTTTAATGTATTGATGGGTTTGATTTGCTAGTACTTTGTTAAAGATTTTTGAGTTTATGGAATGTTGTTCTGTTGATTTCTTTACTTGTAGTGTCTGTGGTTTGGGTAACTCAAAAATGAATTGGACAATATTCCCTCCTCTTCTACGTTCTGGAAGAGTTTGTGGAGAATTGATATTATTTCTTGCTTAAATGTTTGGTAGAATTTTCTGGCAGACTCAGTCACACTGAAGGTTTTTCATATTCTAGGCAGCCCTGGGATAACTGAAGGTCCATCTGGGGGAAATCTGGAGGGATGTCCCACTTCAGGCCCTTTAGAAAGTTCATGTCAATAGAGGAATAAGGAAGCTCCTCCAAATCACACAGAGAGGGCTCCTCTTTCCTGATCACTTTTTGTGTCATCTCACCAGCTTGCAGGTCACTTTTCCAAGAATGATTTTGAGTCTTTGAGAGAGAGTATGATATAGTGAAAAAAGCTCAGTTTCTTTGCTCAAACACATATGAGTCAGGTGACCTTGGTCCCACATTCCCGAACCTCTAAGAGCCTTAGTTCCTGCATCTGTAACTGGGCATGGTAAATTTTAGCTGATAGGACTGTTGTGAGGATTGAAAACATAATATATAAAAATGTCTAGCATAGTAGGTTTTCAATAAGCACAAATCTTTCTGAGGAAATAGGGACACCCTGTTCCATTTTACTCAGGCTTTGGGACCCATGTGAGTAAAAAGCCTGTTTGAATCCAGAACCTCTGAATCTGGCATAGTTTTTCTGAAGGGAGTCAGAAGTGCAAAGACAGAGTTTTTTTTTTTTTTTTGCCATCTGTTCAACAAGACGAATGAGTTTACCTTGAAAACAGTCACGTTACAAAGTGATTGCTGGATGAGAACAATTTGTTATAATGCTCCAATTCCTCTGCTTCCTTCCCAGTGGGGAGAATGCCCTCTTCAGTTATTGAGGCTCCAGAGTGTTGCTTCCTAATGGGAACCGGAGAACAGGCAGCTATTCAAATTCTAACTAGAGCCTAGAAGGATGGTTCTTTTTGATTGGAAAAAAAAAAGTCGTGAGTCAGCTGCTTAGGAAAATGCCTTGCTGATGATATTAGTACATAGAAGCAATTTCATCAGTCTGGGAAGCACATTTTCAAGAGGCAAGATTGGCAGGGCAGAAAGGACAGAATATTAATGAAGTTGTCACGTGGGATGATGGTGCTGTTTCAATTTTGGGCAGCAGAGGGAGATATTGTCACCTAATCCTGAAATAGATATTTGGCAGTAAGGTGACTATCAAGGTGTTTGGAGGAAACTTGGCTTCTAGTTAGCTGTTGTAGAGGTCCATGATTTACTTACATTTGGTTGGCTTTTAGACTTCACTAGGAAGCACCAGAGGGCAAAAGATGATTACTTACAATAATAGCTAACACTCTGCATGAAATGTGCTATGATCCAGGCACTGTTCTAAGTACTTTATGTATATTAACTCATTAAATTCTTAAAATAATATTCCTATGCCCATTTTGGAGATGAGGAAACTGAGACACAGCGATGTTAAGTGATTTCCCCAATGTCACAGCTAATAATTGTACTCTTAACCATTATTAGGAAAATACCTTGTCAATTATATTTACACTTTTGATTTCACTAGATCTTACATGCAGCTCTATATGGTAAGTACACTTTATTACCGTTATTTTATTAGTGGAGAATCTGAAGGAGGGTGGGAGGGGGCGTGAGAGAGGGAGCGAGAGAAAAAGAGATTGAGATTGATTGAGATTGAGAGAGAATGAACTTTGTAAACTTTGAGCCTGAAGTGTTCTAAAGACATTCTCAGTGCTAGTATTTGGGCCTGAAATGTTCTAAAGACATTTCTAATGCTGATATTCTAGGCTTTGTATGATTGGCTAATAATACAGAGAAAGCGTTGGAAAGCAGGACTCAGTCCCAAGTCTGACCCCAAGTTCAGTGCTTTTTACTACTCCACTATTTCTTCTACTACTCCACTATTTCTAGCTCCTTCCTCTGTGCCAGGCTCTGTGGGGGTGAGGGCTCAAGAGATGCAAAGACCTAGTCTTTGAGCTGCCAGTGCCCGAGCTACACTAACTTCTCCCTTACTTGAGACTCTCAGCCACTGGCCCTGGAAACATGGGATGCAATTTTAGCTTTTTCACTTGGCAGCCTGGAGACTTTGACACTGTGTCTCTCTAATCAATTCGCAGAAGTATGCTTTCAGGAGGCAGGGCTGAAGGACAGGAGAAACAAATATCATTTTCACCATTGGATGGGAGAGGGAGAAGGCAAGCCCCCTCTGAGGTTTACTTTTGGACCAAACAACCTTAAACGTCTTCAGGGCTGACATTCTAAGAAAAGTTTAGGTAAAACCTCAAATCTATTACTAAATTTTGATTCAATGACAGGGAACTTCAATCCAAGGGAATGACTGTAAGTCAAAGTTCTGTTCACATTTTGGGTTGGATAAGTTCTTGTTATAGGGGACTGTCTTGTGAATTGTAGCATGTATAGCAGCATCCCTGGCCTCTGCTCACTAGATGCCAGTAGCACCACAGTCTCCTTGAATTATGACAACCAAAATAAAACCTCTAATGGTGGGAATGCACACACTGCGGTGGACCATGGGGACAGATGTTTTAGGTTGATGATGATAATGATGATAATGTTAATAAATAACATTTTTTTTCCACTGGCTATTATGCCCCAGGCCCACTTCTACACAGTCAAATGTATTCTCATTTCCTCTTCACAACCACTCTGTGACTTTGATATTGTTAACTTCATTTTGTAGAAGAGAAAACTGAGGCTCAGAAAGATTAAATAACTTGACCAAGGTCACACAAAGCTTATAAGCAGTGAACTGAGCTTCAATGCTTACACCATCTGCTTTCCTCAAGATATTCTAGATAGCAGAACTCAATGTATGGGTTACAGACTGGTGTCAGCCTATGGACTGTTTGCTTATAGTCTGTGATGAAGTAAACTAACTACATCACTAAGCACACCATTCAGTTCGGCTAATTATTTTGTAGCTAGACTTTCTCAGTGGAAAATCCATTGCATAGATTTATACACTGACACAACCTCTTATCTCGTTGCAGATAAGCATTTGTTGCAAGCATGCACAGAAATGAAAATGTCATCTAATATATCCATAGAACTTTACCACTGACAAATTATACTCCCTGATATATTCTCATATACTTCTTATAGAAGTGCTTTTCCAGACTTTATGATATTTACTGAAGAGGCGACATAAGATAGACTGTGACTTTCCTGATGAGGAGACCAAAGCTCCAGCAATTCAGTGATTTGTCCTTGCCGTTAAGATAAAAAGTCGGAACTTCAAAATATGAGTCCAAGTTTCCTAACTCATAGTCCATTGTTCTTTCTAAGACAGAACTGTGTTCTGATCATATCAATGAGTGGCTCCATGCCACCGTAAGGACTTAAAAATGGATTACCTTTACTTCAAGGTACTCTTCTATTAAATATGACATTGTTATTAAAAGAAACAAAGTCATAATTTTTGGGGCAATGTGCTTTTCCATTCAAAAAATCATAATGCTCCTTTGATTCTCTGGTGTGAAAAGAACCTGAGTTTTGGAATCAGCCTTAGACTCCATATTTATAAGTTCTGTGATTTTAGGCAAATTTTAAAGCTCATCTGACCCTCATTTCCCTCACCTGTTGGACATAATCACATCTACCTTTTGGGTTGTTGCATTGGTCAAATTATATGTATGTGTACAGTGCCGAGACAAATGTCATGTGCATGGTAGGAGCAAAGTCAATGTGACTTTTCTCTACTTTCTATCTAGAATGTGCTTTTTGAACCTCTTCCAGACCTTTAAAACTGTCTCCTAACATAGTAACTAATAACACTAGAAACCAATCTTTATCCATCTGGGAGAAAGTCATTCCTTCCTAAATCAGAACTGATCAATAGGGCCTCAAGACCCAGCTCTGTCCTACCATGAGCTCATAGGAACAGATGGAAAATGGGCTGGGCAGATGGAAAAACTCCATTTTCCAACAGGAATTATTTATTTGTGAAGTTGGAACCATTTGGAATGAATATTTTGAATTAGGAGGGTGAAATATTGTTAAGATTCACAACAGGGCCATGAAATTAACTAATGTACTGCGACTACCAGAGTCACTATGAGGCAGAGAGTAGGAATGATAATGGGACTTTTTAAAAATGGTTCAGACACGTAAATTATTTACTCGTGTGTGCGTCAGTGTCAGTGACTCCCTCAAAGCTGTACTGCTGATGGCGTTATCCCTAGTGTCCTTCCTCAGAAAGGCTGTTTTCATTGCAAGGTCCTTTGTCTTTGTGATCAGGTTATTATAGAACATGGACATTATAAAATACTTGCTACCTGTGAGACCTGTTTAGCGTTACACACTGTGTGTGGTGTTTTCCATACCTTATATCCAGCCCTTATGATGATCCTGCAAAGAAGATACTTTAAAACAGAGATCCCCAACCCCTGGGCTGCAGACAGGTACTGGTACTGGTCCACAGCCTGCTAGGCACAGCAGGAGGTGAGCGGTGAAGCTTCATCTGTGTTTGCAGCTGCTCCCCAGCGCAAGTATCACCGCAGATCATCAGGCATTAGATTCTCATAGGAGCACTGGTTCCTGGTGCCAAAGAGGTTGGGGGCTGCTGCTTTAAAGCCTGCTTTACAGATGAAGAACCTGAAATTTGACAGTGTTAAGTGACTTATCCAAGTCACACAGTAGTCTGTAACAGTTTTTCCTGCCTCTATTCTTGCTTCTCAGAGCGTTTTCCAATGGCTCTCAACAGTCAAAACATTCATCCAATCACATCACAGACCTTTGCCCTCCATATGGAGTCTTAGCAGAACATCGTGGGCCTTCAAGATCTGACCTTACCTTCTCCAGCTTCTCTCACTTTCACCTGGAGCATCATGCTTCAGGTGTATGTAACCATAGTTCGCAGTTCCCAGAACAAACACGGGGTTCAAGTCTCAGTGTCTTTGTTCATATTGCTTGACGTACTCAGAAAATTCAGCCCTGCTACCCAAGAACTCGACTCCCACCCCCATTTTGGTCACTTGCTTCTCCTCTGCTAGAGTTCAGCTCAGTCATAAATATTCTAGGAAACCTTTGACAACAGCATTACTCTTAGCACCGGTCTGAGTTGTGTGTCTTCTGTCATGGCTTAGTACTTTTGGATTTCCTCTCACAGAGCATGTATACTCTGTGGTATTTGACAGCTTTAGTGTCTGCTTTCACTAAGAGATTGTGAAGCCTAACTTACCCTTCTCTATATGCTTGATACCCAGCACAGCTCCACACACAGTGAGGTCTTCGCATTTGTTGAACTTATGAGTGAGTAAATGGATGGATGGATGGATGGAGAAGAATGACAAGTGCTTTCTGCTAAAGCATCCATGTGGTATGTCTGTGGTCTTCATAGGCCTCAGAAAACAAATAACTAAGTCATCCATAAAGGAATAAATCATCAAAGCCTCATTAAGATCTCAGAGAGGGCTGAGGGAAACCATGACGTTGGCCAAGTGGCCTCAGAGTGAGGAGGACTGATCTGGGAGAGAGGTAAAAAGCAATGAACATGCCTTTCCTGACCTGTTAAGTGCCGAGAAGAGAAGCTACTGACAGTTCAATTCTAGGCAAGGGTCAGTATTTGAAGGAAGCTCAAGTTAGTCCAATTCTAGGTAAGGGTCAGTATTTGAAGGACGTTCAAGTTAGTCAGTAGTCTTTGGATGAGACCATTATCTTGGAAGTCTGGAAATAGCTTAGGAAATTGATTCAAACTATTTATTGAAGCCTCGCCATAGTAGGTGTTTAGTAAATATTTTAAAATAAAAAAGAACTATGCAGGGCAGAACTTCTTTCTACCTTCATAGACATGAGAGACCCACGGTAATTAGAAGCTCCAGAAAAAAGAAACCTTGACCTTTAGTGTCTCCTGCAGACAGCCCAGGGTGGGTTGGAGCTGGGAAGGGCTGTATTTAAATCATGCCTCTAGCGCTCTTTTGCTGAGCCTTTGAGTCTCACCTCTTCATTCATAGAGTGGAAATAATTCCCACCTCTGAAGGCTTTCATGAGGAATAGGTAAGATCACAGAACCTGGTCCACAGTGTGTGTTCAATATTGAGTGTCCTCTTCCCGTTCTCTCGAGATCAGTGAACTTTGGCACAGGCAGCAGGAAACAGATCCCAAGCTACACCGGTGTGTGGGAACACAGGTCCTTGCATCCTTTCAGTCTGGCTGTCAAAATGGGGCAGATCTGCTATTGACAGCTGGATAATAAGCCAGGTTGGAGTAGGACTGGCATGTCTGGCAAGGAATGACCACTAAGAACTGTGCTGAGGGAAGGCAGGACTTCAGCTCTGTTTCCAACTCTTCCTACACCTTTAGCAAAGTCACAGAACTTTTCTGAGTTTCAGCATCCTCATCTGTAAAATGGTCACCATTCTCATGTCCCACACTGTCCCTGGCCTGTTCCTGTGTGGCGTTCTGAGGATAGAGGGCATACATGGAAACATGCCCTGGACAATGCATCAGAGTTGACCTAGCCAGAAATCAGTTCCTCTAAAAGGTGAGGGAATGATGAATCCCAAATGCCTCTTTTAGAGGCAGGATATAGATTGGATCTCAGGCTTTGGAAGCTCCCACTGTGTACTGCGTAATTCCAAGGACTATTATTGGGAATTATGTCCCCTTTTCACTTACTTACCAGGGTGTATCAGTAAGCTTAGCTAAGTTTTGCCATGGTAACAAACAATCCAAAATTCTTAGTGACAGTTTTAATTGTGCTCAGAGGTTTGTTTTTGTTTATATGTCCATGGTGTTGTTTTCTAGTCTGCTCCATGTTGCCTTTAGTCCAGGTCCTAGCCTGTTCTCTGAGATAAAGCTGGCTGTGATTGAAGAAGAAGAGAACATGGAAGAACCACACAATGTCTTTTAAAGCTCTTGTTAGGAGGGACATGTGTCTTCTGCCCAACTTTAATGACCAAAGTAAGTGTTTGAGTCAACAGGATGGGGCTGACAGTTCTCTCACTGGGAGGGGAGTCAAAGGTCACAGGCCAAGCCTGACATCAATGAGGTGGGAAAGTATTCCTTAGGGAGAGGACACAAATTTTGAACAATAGTTATTTTGAAAAATCAAATAATATACAGGGGACTCAGAATTCTCGCCCTTTGGGGTTAGGGCACTGGAAGGTCCTGTGAAGGTCCATTTACCCACCAATATCAAGGGAAAGTCCCAACTTCAGTTGTTGGCAGTAACTCATCATTAAATAGGGGTTAGATTCCCAGTCTTGTGAATGTTAGTGGTAACATCCTGCTCACCTGGGGCTGCTCACAGAACCCCTGGGTCCTGTGTTCAATACTCTTTGGAGGACAGCACCTATGGCGAAGGAAAGGATCCCAAATTCTGGCTTATAGAGGTGAAGGAAGACTGACTGTATACAGCCCAGGGTGTGTGTGTGCGTGTGTGTGTGTGTGTCCATGTGGCAAATGTTAAAAAAACAGTCATGTAGAAAAGAGATTTGATGTGGCTTGAATATGCTCTTCCCTGTCCTGGAAAGAGCATTTCTCCTCACTCGCCTGGAAAAAAAGCCCATTCGACATCCCGTAGTGAGCACAGCCATCTTCTCCAGGAAGCTCTCATTAACCCACCTAAGTGGAGACATATACTTCCCTGTTTGCCCTCCTTATTCTCAGGATAAATCTAAGAACACATACTGATCACACATAGGCAATTATTTATTTACTTGCTACTATGGGTTGACTTTATCCCCACATAAAAGACACTGAAGCCTTAACCCACACTACCTCAGAATGTCATCTTATCTGGAACTAGGGTCTTTATAGATGTAATCATGCTAAAATGAGGTCATTATGGTACACTCTAATTTAATATGACTGAGGTCCTTAGAAAATGGGGGAATTTGGGCATAGAAGTAGACAGACACACAAAGGGAATGTCATGTGAAGGTGAAGACATAGATCTGGGTAATACATCTAAAAGCCAAGGAACACCAAAGTTTGCCAGCAAATCACATGAAGCCAGGAAAAAAGCATGGCACAGATTCTCCTCACAGTCCAAGGAAACAGCCATGCAGACACTTTGATTTTGGTCTTCCAGCCTTCAGAACTGTGAGGCAATACATTTCTGTTGTTTTAGCTACCCAGTTTGTAGTACTTGGTTGCAGTAGCCCCTTCCCCAACTGAGTCAGCTCTAGAGAGGAGAAACAAAGTTTTCTTTTTTCTCTCTTTCATTCTCCTCCACCTACCTCCTCCCTTCCTTCTTTCCTTCCTTCCTTCCTTCCTTCCTTCCTTCCTTCCTTCCTTCCTTCCTTCCTTCCTTCCTTCCTTCCTTCCTTCTCTCCTTCCCTCCCTCCCTCCCTCCTGCCTAGAACTGCCAGGCACAGGGTTTGTGTCGTTGTTATTGCAGTGATTGCTCAAACTTAAATTATCTTTGGCTGCAAGAGAGGGGAGAACATTAATTAAAAGAGAGACCAATTTTAGAAGAACGAATTGGAACTGGAGCTGTCTGGAGAGACAAAGATGACAAGTAGTGAGGTCCACATCTCTGAACATTTTTAAACATAGGAAGGTTGAAGGAAACTCTTCTGAGCGTTGCTTCTCTGCGAATGTTGAGAAGTAGCTTTGCTGGTTGGAATCTTCCAGGGATTGTCCTATTGATGAGTATTTTGGAATTCCTGTGAAACAGAACCTGGGTAGAAGTACCCCCGTGTTGGAGAGTGGGATGTGTGTTTTGAGCAAGGACTTGGTACCAGGTACCAATTGCTCTTCATCAAATAAGTCTTTGTCAGAGCTCAATCTGCCTGTGACTTTGTCTGGAATCCATTCTCAACAGTTCCATCTGTTCATGATTATCCTACCATCTGACCATTTACCCTCTGTCAATGTCCCTCCCCTGTGCACACCCACTACCAGTTAGGTTCCGCCCATTGTCCAACCTGCATAAACTGAGTCTGAGGGAGACTGGACAGAAGAGAGGTAAGGAAGAGGGAGACCTTGCAAGACGTTGGCATTCAGGGCCAAGATGTGTCTGGGGAGGCCCCACCAAGCCTTCATACAGAACTTGGGGAGAAAACATGTGGCCAAGCCAGAGACATATTGTGCCCCAGGCAGTCTGATTGCTCCACAGATAATATTGATGCCTTTTGTTTGGAAACTCTTTGTGGAGGCTTCCCATTTCCCAACAAGCCACGCTAAATGCTGGGCCTCCCCCAAGCCACTTTGCCTTTTGCACAGTCCCTCGGCCAACTGTGCAAGCAGATGAGGGGACTTGCATGCTAATGAGGGGAATGGCTGGCATTCCTGAGGCACCCCAGCTCTGGGAACCCCGCCTTTGTTGCTAAGGAGCATTGGAACTGTAGCTGAAAGGCTCTGACAAGAGCGGGGAGAGAGGAGTGGGAGAGAAGAAAGGCGAGCATTTGTTTTCAGAGCTTCACAGTTCTCAGGCCAGCTCCAAAGCTGTCCAATTTCTGATCCCAATTAGAATATCAAAACCCGTTATTGTTTCTCTTAATGATCTTGGGAAATTCCTCTGAAGAGTCAGCGAGCACTTAGCAAACTCTTTGGAAGGCACTATCTGTACAGTTGTGCTTCTGCTTATATGAAGAGACCATGCCAAGCATCCTGAAAACACCCTTTATTCCAGTCCCCAGAAGGCGTTGGTGAAGAGAGAGATCTAGAAGAGGGTCAAAAGCTGCTGAGTTTTCAAAATGTTCATGTGAGGGCTCCATTCAACAGATGTTTTCCAGGTGCCCACTTGGTAGTGAATTTGGGCTCTGTGCTGGGGATCAAAGATGGAGAAGACCTTGGTCCTGGCATGGAGTGACCTTGAGATTTACTGGGGAGACAGACCACACGTAGTAAAGAGAATTCTGTGTGTTATTTGCTCTGTGACCTGGAGGACACTGTTGAACTCGAAGCATTCAGTGGATTCTAATCCTGGCTTAGTCACTCATGAATTGTAAGTTCTTAGGCAAATATATTTACTACCCTGAGCCTCAGTTTGTCATCTGTACAATGGGCATAGTCATGCCAACCTAGCTGTGTTACAATGACGAGTAAGCTCAGGTGAGAGAGTAAGAAGCAGGGATGTGGAGGATATGGTCTCTGCCTTCCAGGATCTCACTATCAGTGAGCGAGCTGTTGGCTTAGAAGGTGTCTGTACCTGGAAAAGGAATTTAATGATTTGGCCCGTTGAATGGGGTAAACCAAAATACCATATACAAATAAAGTAGTAAGCCAGTATCCCTGTATGGAGCATGTTTATGTGCCAGGCATAGTGCTAGGCAGTTTGCAAGCATTATCTCTGTCTATGTGAATGACTCTATTGGGTAGGTGGTGAATTTCTGAGCATCACATACCTGGGAAAGAGTCTGCCCAGCTGGTGAGGTCCAGTCTCTGTCCTGTCTTCAGTGCTCTTTCCATATTCAGAGGCTGAAGGTCTCAAACAGTTGGGAAAGACATAGTTGACACCAGGTCTCAGAGTGTATTTAAGATTAACCAGTTCACTGCACACAGACACCCATTTAGAAAGGTTTGGCTTGAGAAATCTGGTCAAGATCACAGATACCATATACCCTCTACCCAGCATTTATAGAAGTTCAAAATGACACAGCCACAGGGAGTGTACTAAACACCACAGATATGAGAAAAAGAAAAGTAACAGATTTTTCATCAGCAAACCATGGAGAAGTCTTAGTATAGAGGTCATAATATTCTGAAGCACGATGACCTCATAGCATTTTTCTCTTTGTGTCTAGTGGTTTGCCTCATAGCCAGGCCTCATTTAAGCTCTGCTGTCACATTGTCAGCTTGATAGCTAAGCTTTTCTCTAGGACTTAAGCTGAATTTTGTTTTTTTTGATGTTTACTCAGAGAAAAGCTAGTGAGTATTTACTTTTGCAATGTGAAAATCTTGGAAACACACGTGTGTGTGCGCACACATGTGTGCCCATGCACATGCCCTGGGGTAATGCAATGGAGAATCCCAGACAGGAGATGATCCAAGAGCAATGATCACTTGGCTCTAGAAGGCAGATATATCTCAAAATTAGTTTTTGCTGTAGCCGTAACCTTACCTTCCTATGCCAGCTCACACAGACTGTTGTTCAAGCTTCCTGATGCTCAGCAGCTAAAGGGACATAAGAAAGGTCCATCTCTACCACATTCAAAGAATTGTCCAAATGACATGGCTTTCAGTGTTTGTAACATTCCTCTGTGGAGATATGATTACTCCAGTTTTACAGATGAAAAACCTGAAGCTCAGGGAGATTAAACAACTTGCTAAGGCTACAATTTACAAATTACCAGAGTGGGATTTTGGCTAGTTTTAAAGCCTATTATTTTTCTACTCTCTTGAAATAGCAGTGGTAGGTGGGCAGTAGCTGTGTATCTAGACCCGGCCATGTCTACGCCACTTCTAGTAGTAGTCACTTGGCAACACTACAGAAGTATAGCATGCACGACCTGTAGTCACATAACTCTGGGGCCACATTTCATGCTGTGTCAATAGAGTCTCTTCCAGTTGTTTGACTTGGTGGGTGCTAGAGCTATCATCTATCAGAAACTATACTAGATGCTGGACATAAGGAAAAATCATTGCCCTTCAAGACCTTATGACTTAGTGTGATAACCACAGCTTCATGTTTAGGGTTTCCCTTCACCTCAACTGTTTTTCCATTCCACTTCCCCACAGACATGTCAGGTATACCAGGACCTTCTTAGGTATCATGGGGCCAGTGTTTTTGAGAATGCCCTATCTCTCTGGCCAGTTATCAAGAGGCACAACCCAGCAGCTTTCTTTTCACTTCCCTGAGATTCTGTTTCCTCTGCTGTGAAAAGGAGCCATAAAACCTGCCTTACTGAGTTGTCAGAGTTGGATGAAACAAAATATGTCAAGTTCTTGGCATATAGTACTTGCTCAGTACATATCGAATTATTTGATCTAACATTCTAATTTTCCTCATTTGGTATTTTTTAGCATGAGAAAGCCACGTCTGTTTGCTTAATTCTCTGACCTAAAAAGCAGCTAGCAGGTCCAAGTGTTCTAGAATGTTAGAGAGGTGATTGGTCTGCTTCAGAGGCTTTTTTTCCTGGGCAACTCAGGGATTATAAAAACGAAACCAGGTTATACCAGAAGGCCCTTAAAGATCGTTTATGTCAGTGGATACAAATTTTTTTGTTCATAAGATTTTGTTTAAAAGATTTTTTGAGATACCCCACTATATAAAATGAATCAGAGAGGATGCTCAGAGACTTTTCTGTTTGCCTTTTCCCTTGAAACTTATCCCCTCATGTTGTCTCCCACACAGATGTGAAAATCAAGATCCGGGTCACTCAGCATTAATGATGGTACTGGGAATACATTTGTATCTGAAACCCTGGACCAATATTTCTCCAATGAGTTCATGCTACCTATGTGATGTGGTGTGTGCATAAGTGTGTTGTGTGGGAAGTGCAAAGTTGGGGAGGGATGTTAAGGATAAAACAACTATGGGAACTGGTAGAAAGTTTTGCTTGATTTTCCTGCCAGAGAGAGCAAAGAAGATGCTACCTGTTTCCAGAATTTTTTGTCCAAGGAGTTCCTCCTCAAAACTTCTATTCAGTAGTCTGGGAAAATATCCCGGAGACAGTGTAACGCCTTTTTGTTTTGCACTAGAGAAAATATTGGACTTGTTCAGAACACCTCACTTGGAATTGTACTTCTACTTAGTATTAAGATGACATATTGCTAATACTTTTATTTTTCTTATAATGTGGAAATCCTTCCCAGAATAGTGACTAGAGGAAGGGCTGACTTACCCAAAAACGACACATTTAGGTCCATTATGTGACAGGCATTTTTGGGAGTTGACAACATCTGGCATGTTTTTTACTATATCGAATTGCAGGGTTTGCAAAAAACACAGTTTGATCAGCAATGTAGAAAAAAATATGTAATATTAATAAGAAGCTTTATTAGAATAAAAGGGGATTTAAAGAAATTGGGTTCTTGCCACTTCAGAAGAGAAAACCTGGTTTTCTCCTATTATGTCGAGCTGCTTATGAGCAAGCATCACAGCCAGAAACCAAGTCCAAGTCCAAAGCATCTACAAGAGCTACATCAGCCTCAACTCTGACAGTGCTTCCACCACCACACTCAGGCTGGGGAGAAACACGTGTCTGGGTAAAAAGGGAGATAAAGGAAACATCTGTTCTCACAATATGGGCTTGTTATCATAGCTCCTTTAAGTACCGGAGTGCTGGCTCCAAGAGCATATTTTCTCCTGAACGAAATCTCCTCAAGGCCTGGTCGATTTTCCGAGGGCTCAGGGACAGGTTGTAAATGAGATTGTAGTTGTGAATGAGGCGTCTGGCTCGTTCCTTCTCCAGGACTCCTGTGATTAGGTTGGGTGGGTGGGAAGTTTTTAAGAGAGGATAGAAAAAAACAAAAAAGAAAAGAATAATGAATTAGCTTAAATGACTTTAGAGTAAACATGAAATGCAAATATTTTGAAACTGTAAGCTTCTTAAAAATCAGTTGACATCCTAGAAAGATATTTCCAGTCCAGCTATGCATAATATATATCAGGAACAATTTGAGGGTGACTTTGTGGAAAGGAGATAGGGGTCCAGTAAAATTCATAGGTAGATTCTCAAGCAATTTAAGCTTGTTCTTTGTAGTCATAAAACTTACGGATCAGTTTTTGAAACAGGTGGGGTATCTGCTAAAAATAATTTCTAATTGTTCTGGTTTATTTTTATCTGTGAATTATGAAAACATATTTCTAAACATGCAGGATTCAAACACATTTTTGAGTTTTCTGGAAATGTATTTTACTGTGATTCCCTCCAGCTTGTTGTGTAATCACAGGTAAATCATGTAACTTCTTATGGTTCAGAGTCTGAATCTGTGCAATAAGGATGGCCCTTACCCTCACAGGATGTATGCTTGTACCCATGTGTGATGTATATCAGTGCCAATGTGTTTTCCACGGTAAAATTAAGTAGATTTTGATAGTTGTGGAGAAGAATTTAAGTGTAGATTATAGCATCAGCCAAGATCAATAACTCATTCATAAGCCCCTAATTGTGAACTTATATGTGTCAGATATTGTGCTTGGGAATATAGAGGATTTAGAGAAGTGTCTGTTACCCAGCTAGTTGAGGCAATTAGATATGCCGAAAATTAATGAAAATACAACAACAATAACAATAATAACTGGTACTTATATATAAAATTTATCATGTTTCAGGTACCCCTGCAAGCATTTTACCAATGTTAACTCATTCAGTCCTTGTGACAACCTATTTTACAGAGTGAGAAACTGAGGCATAGAAATGATGCCCAAGGTTGCTCAAGTCCATGCATTAAATCATTCCACTAGATTATAGAATGAGAAGGAAGAAATCGTTTCAAGTAGGGCTCATACTGTTTTCTAAATATGTTCCTTGATTGTGAAGATCTATGCTCCAGTTGTCAATGAAAAAATTTTAAATATCTTTTATAGGGATGAAGGCTTCATCTCCTGCATGTTGCTTTTCTACTCTCCTGTACTTATGCAGACTGCATATATGATTGTAAAATTTTAAATAATGATTGTAATGATTGTATAATTTTTTCTTTAAGTATCCAGAGGCAGTCCCCTGGTCATTTGTGGAAAGCCACTTGCAGCCCATGAGAGTTAGCTCTAGTGGATACCTGTCATCTCTGTTTAAGCTGCCAAGTACTATTTTTATTTAAATGTACAAGGACTCTTGAGCAAGATGTTCCCTCTCAGACATCTCCTCTAATAGATGTTCTTGATAGTGGGCTACAGACAGGTGGGGCCCTAATGCAATTTATTCTATTTACTTTTATTCTATCCTGTATAATCCTTACCTATCCCATCTCATCCTATCTTAGTTTATTTGATGTCTATTCTATTTAGGTTTATTGTCTTTTGCTCCTATTAAAATGTTGATCCCTTTGTCTGCAGAAATCTCTTTGAGTTGGCGATGCATCTTTGCAGATCTCCGGATTAGGTGCCTTTTCTTGGTCTGGCCTAGGTTTGACCCCTCAGGACACTCCCTCATATCCTGCCTCTGGAAATATAAGTCATAGGCTTTGGAGTAAGTGTCTGACTGGGAAAATAATTTTAACTTTTTAGGCCTCAGTTTCTTCAGCTGTAAAATAGGGATAATTGAATTGTAAGAAAATCAGTAAAATAGTGCTTAGCAAAATGCCCAGAACTAGTAAGCACTCATTAATGCAGGTATTATTATAGGATAATTATAGTAATATTATCAACATTACTTAAAATATATAAAACATATTTTAAGAAGAAATTATTTTTATACATATTGTATACTTTAATTAGAAATTAAAAGTCATGTTAAAAAACATCTAGTATTCACTACTAGTGTGTGTGGGGAGAGGGGAAGGCATTTTCTACATTTTCTAAGCTTTAGAAAAGGTAGGGGATTCCTACTGTCAAACAAAAGTCCACTGATTGAAATTTGTATCTGTCTAATTTACTGTCATTTAGGGCTGCTCAGGACAGCTGCATAAAATAACCCTCACAATCCATCTTAGTGTTGAAAAACCTGTCCGCCCACAAGAATCAAAATGAAGAAATAATAAACTCTTTGACATCTACTTCATTGTACAGTTCACAAAGAACTTTCAAACATCATTTGATCCTTTCTCAGATCTGGGAGGTATGTTTTATTATCATCAATCCTATATTATAGATGAGGAAACAGGCTCAGAAATTGGTGAAGTCTGGACTCGAATCCAGGTCTTTTGGTAAAAACAAAGCAACAAACAAAGCAACAAGTAAATACCATATGATTTCACTTACATGTAGAATCTTAAAGACAAAGTAAACGAACAAACAAAACAAACTCATAGATATAGAGAACAAATCAGTGATTGCCAAATGGGAGAGGCATTGGGGGAATGGGTGAAAAAGAGGAAGAGATTACAATGTGTAAATTGCCAATTATAAAAATAGTCATGGGGATGGAAAGTACAGCATAAGGAATATTGTCAATAATATTGTAATAACTATGTATGGTGTCAGATAGGTACTAGACTAATTGGGGTGATCACTTTGTAAATTTTGCAAATGTTTAATCACTATTTGTACACCTAAAACTAATAATATTGTTTGTCAACGGTAATTGAAAAATAACAACAAAAATGTCTCATGCTCTGTTTTGGTATGTCATGGAAATTTGCTATAATGGGAATTCCAATAGAACTGAGTTTGAATTATGGCTCAACTTTTTACTGGCTATTATTTCATCACTTAGAGCTTGGCTTTCTCCTCAGCAAGTAAGGACATCAGTCCCTTCAGCATGTGGTCAACGTAAGGAGTTAGCGATACAGTATATGTAAAATCCAGACCCATGCAGAGAATGTCCTTGAGGGCTCTTATTGCATTCTGCTTCCTTGAACTCTAAAATACTTTCTATCTAGATTGTAGTTCACTGGAAAAATTCCATATCTACCATTCACCCAAATATTTATCTCAACTACCCTTTCTTTAGAAAACATGACCAGTTATTCATAGTCATTCCTTATTTCTTCTCAAGGATATCTTCTTGACAACTCCCATTAGAGAATAAGTACAAAGTCAGTTCCCAGAAATGCTAAGTTGATGATGGATGGCCTGTCTTCATCCTGGATGGAGAACGCCCTAGCCTACATATTTCCTTGCATATAACAAAGAACAGTGATTCATCAGTGGGCAAAGCAAGTTCTGTCTGCCTAGTGCCAGAGTGGGCCATGCTGTCTTCTAAGTACTGTGGTTGGTAAACCAACAAGATGACCTGGTTATCCCCTTCCCTCACTAAAGATAGTTATAGATGTTCTCAGATCTGCCTGACAGTCTTTGGCTGCTGAGGAACTAATGAATTTCATAGAAACAGAGAAAACAGGCATAAATAGTGAAGAGGCCATGAGAAAGGCATTTCAAATTTGCTGGAATCTGCCTCCAAAGTCAATAAAACTCCGTTTTTTCCTCAGAACAGTTCAAAAGTATGAGAAAGGTCTCAGTCTTTGGGGAGTCTCTTAGCAACTAGGTTTATAATCCATCATCCATCATCCATCATCCCAAATCAACATTTGTTTCTTTAGAAATGTCTTTTCTTTCTACTCATTTTTTTTGTTTTGTTTCAATTTTGTTTGCAATCTCATGAGCACTCTCATAGTCGCAGTATGAATACCTGGACTCATGAGTATTTCAATAACCTTTTGATCTCCTTTTTTCCAGTATCTTCCCTAGATTATCTATTTCAACTTTCACTGTGTTCTCTTCTGATTGAACCTTTGGCGGACACTGGGTAGAGAATGAGGCCCACCCTTATCCTCGGGATTCACAATAGAGTCTCACCTTACACTATCTAATTGAACATGAACCTCCAGTCCTGTTTGGTTCACTACTTTCCCCATCATATCCATTCCCACTTTCTAATATTACAGAAGATGGTTTGAACTCAGAATGCTTTACCCAGCTATCCAAAGTCTA
Organism: Eidolon dupreanum; assembly: GCA_028627145.1. Taxonomy (NCBI): domain Eukaryota; kingdom Metazoa; phylum Chordata; class Mammalia; order Chiroptera; family Pteropodidae; genus Eidolon; species Eidolon dupreanum. Next base: position 36,119,686 of record CM053502.1, read on the forward strand.
CCTCTCCTCAGGGCCAATCTCAAGTTGTCTTGCATGGAGCCCTCTCGGAGTGCTCTGGCTCACATTAGATAATGTACTTTTTACATCTCTTCTCTCTTTCCTTTGGACTCTTTAACTCTTTAATTATAACACTTTACTGTATGCTGTGTTAAAAATAATATTGGTATTGAACTTTTGTCAGTCTCTCTGTCATACCTTCTTACCTAAAGCTCCTTGAGGCTGGAGACTGTGTCTCATTCTTTCTTGTTTCCCTCCTGGTCCAGCCTCTAGCACAGTGCTAGGCTCATAATAGATGTTTAAAAAATGATTTTCTAATTCAGCTAAATGAATTTTCATTAAAAACTTCCCCTCTCTTTGGTATAATTATTAAGAGTTCTTGGTATTGTAGGGTAGTTATACTTCATGTGGTCTTGAATTAATTTGCTTTGCAAATTTAAAACAAAGTGAAACAACACAGAGAGAATGAAAATACAGGCATCGCTATTGTTAGATGATTCATTCTAGGGAATACTAATGTGGGTAATACCTCTTTTAGGAAATTATTTCTAGTTTTATTGAGATATAACAGTGTGTAAGTTTAAGGTATACAATGTGATGATATAATACATGTATATATTGCAAAATGTTTACCACAGTAGGTTAGTTAATACATCTTTTACTTCACATAATTACCATTTTGCTGCTGTTGTTGTTATGGTGAGAACTTTAAAGCTCTCCTCTCATACCTATTTTCAAGTATATCATGCAGTATTGTTAACTAGTGCACATTAGATTCTTTAAACTTATTTGTCTTATAATTGAAAGTTTGAACCCTTTGAATAACATCTCCTCATTTCCCCTAGCAACTACAATTCTACTCTTCATTTCTCCGAGTTTGATGTATTTAGATTCTCCATATAATACACTACCTTTTTGTTAATGACAGCATGTGATTAAATACAACAGTTTCAGTCCATGTACTTTTGTGTATGTTCTTTCCTTTTCATTCCCTAAGTCTCTGAGTTCTGGAATTCATTCTCTTTCACTTAGACATTGCAATATTGTCCTTTTCTTGTTTTCATTTTCTCTTTTATTCATTCACAGCCATCAAGAATCTTTCCAAAATACTTCATCATACCACTCCCCTGCTTAGAAACTCTCAGTGTAACTCACTGTCTTTGAATTAAATCCAAATTCCCTGGTCCAGTATCTAAAAGCTTCCTAGATCTGGTCTCTTCCGAGATCTCTACCTTTATCATTTAATAGTCTTCTTTCTTAATTTTTAAATTAATTTATTATTTTTATTTTTAAATTACAGTTCACATTCAATCATTCTTCTT
>CM053502.1:36121504-36193608 GCA_028627145.1 Eidolon dupreanum
TCAAGTACTTGATTTTAGTTTATTGTTACTTTTCTATCCTTAGGTAGCATAATATGCTTCTCTGTCCTTCCAGTATATTAAATTGGTAGAGTTGGTTCTGTTGATTACAATCCAAATAGTATTACTTAATTCACCAAAGAATTATGCCTCTAACTTTTGTATACCATCTGTGTTTCCCCCAACTTTCAAATATCTGAATTTCTCCAATTTTGTACCTTTGTCTCAAACTTCTCACATTTAAGCTATGAAAATACCATGGCTGTAAAGAATAGTAATTGCAATAAGAAGCCACATTTTGAGTGTGTTAATAAACATGGATTAAGCTACTGCTGGGGATGTGAAGACTTGTTTAATAGAATGCTATATGAAATTGTATCCATATGGATAACCAGCAGCTTAGTAAATTTTAAGAGATTAATATGCAAACACGCTACTTTGATAAAATTAATTTTGAGAAAAGCTGAAAGTTTTATATAGGAAATAATGAGTCTTAATTTTTGTTAGACCTTTGGCCACTTTAGAAATCTGATGAAAGCTTTAGATTATCTACCCAGGTAAATGCATATTTACATACAGTTTAGTGGATGCTTTTAGAGAGTTCAAAGAGATTCTTGGTTGTGAGAAACTGATTTTAAATAATTTTATATTTCTTCAGATAGTTCAACACTCTGACCACTAAAGACAGGAAAAGGAGAAATTTGTGTCGACCTGAATTATGCTCAACCCACTCACTTACTCATACAACTTATATGCTTTGGTTCCACTGTGTCCTAATGAAGTCCCAATTCCTTGCTTGGCACATAAGACCAGTCAAGTTCTTGTTCTTGTTTATCTTCTTTCACTTTTACTTATATAGATATTTCCTCCAGCCACGTAAAACCAGAAAATAATGAGGCTGTTTTATGCCATATACATGCTGTTCCCTCAGCTGTAAGAGACCTTTTTTATCACCTATGTCTTAATTACTTGGGCTCTTACTCATCCTTCAAGACCCCAGTCATATTTCACTTTTTGTGGAAAGCCTTCCCTGACAGCCTCAGGCTGGGGGAAGGGTGGTTCTTTGTAGCCTCTTTATCCATCACTGTACTTACTATGGGATATTGTAATTGTCTGTTAGGGTACCTTTCTCCTCCACCAGAGGTCTGGAGATGGGGCTTGTGAGATAGTCATTTATGTATTTTCAAGGTCTGGTTAGTGGCTGTCACATAGTTAGTTCACAAGACATGTTTACTGAATGAATAAGTGAATGAATGAATGATTTTCTCTGGGACAATAGGAAAGTTACTTTACCAAACCTCTGCTTCAATTTCCCTTTCTAAAAAGTGGGATAATGAATGCTGCTTATACAGGAATGTGAGAAGAATCAGTTATTGCAGAGATGCAGTGAAATCCTCAAACGAGGCAAAATAAAAGAGCAAAGTATATTTTTTATAATCTTATTCACAACAGACTTAACACTCAAGGAGAAAACCATTTGCTGTTGTTTCTTCATGGCAAGCGGCTTGCCAAAATGGATACTATTTTCTAAAATATTTTAAAGTGTGAAGTGCATGAAGAGGCCTCCCGTCATTTTAAGATGAATTATGTTCTAATCTGGGCATTTAAAAAACAACAACAGAAAAACTCAGGCTGGTTTTCAATTCTGTCTGCATCTTCTCCTGGCTAAGTGCTGGGAATATTAAAACAGATTTTAACTGCTTGCCAGAATTTTTTTTTTAATCAAAGAGCCCATTATATTTTAAAATGTGACCTCTGGTGAAAAGGTCACCTTCTGTTTCAGGAAGCTGGACTTAAGATGTTAAATTAGGTCTCCTAATCACCCTTTATATTGATGGCAGTTGGTGGATATGTCACAGGCTTTGGAAGGACACCTGTACACGTGCTACAGGACCAATTTCTTGGGGAAGATGGCAGGCCCATCACCAAGTGGTGATAAGAGGTCTCTGCATGCATACCAACTAGTACAGGAACCAGCCTACACTCTCAGAGTTCTGCTGCCTCCCTTCTCTGATGGAGGAGCATCTCAAAGTCAAAGACAGTCTGACATCAAGGCATTGGGTGGAAATCAAAAACCCAGAAGGGAGGGCCCCACAGGTCTCACACAGCATCTGAGAATAGGCGGCAAAGAGTCGGTGAAGCCCTTCCCCAAGCTCTGTATACACAGGTGCATACCATATGTTCAGTTTTGCCTTGAGACATCTCAGGAACTTCAGGCTGCACTTCAGTGGCAGAAATTTCCATTACATTCTTTCCTGGATCTGAAATTAAAAGTGGAAGGGTTTAGTTTGGTCTTTTTGTTTTAATGCATACACATATAAACCAAGGCAAAGAAGATGTTGAGGCTCTGTTCTGTGATTGGCACTGTGTTAGGTGGGGGGCGCGGATACACTGGTAGATTAGAAAGATCTGATTCCTGTCCTGATGGAGGTCATAAAGGGGAGGCAGATGCTAAGTAATTACTCAAAATTATCATTTAATTACAAATTACCATAAACAACAAAGAAAAATGTGAAAGTATTTAAGCTTTTTTTGGGGTATGCATGGGAGTGGTGGAGGATCAGAGAAGGTTTCTTGGACTAACTGACATTTAAACTGGGGACTTGAAGAATGAATAGGAGTTTCCAGGCACATGGGGTGCACATGGAACAGAGAGTTCCAGATAATCAGAGACAATAGCCTGTAGAACCATCCGGAATCAGGAGGGCTTTTATAGTCTGGGGAGTGGGAAGGGCGCTCTTCTGGTGGCCCTGTCGCTTAACAGAGAAGCAGGGACTTCCCCCTCTTTCTACACAGGTGTGTGCCTAAAGGATCAGGTGAAACCTTTGTCTTCTCTCTTTCTTGTTCCTTTCAGTGGTCAGAGGTCCTGTGTGAGAAGAGGTTTGAACAGTATCCCTAACCCAGGGATTCTACTGTCCAAGTACGATTTGCTCAGTTGGCTGCCTTCATGGATAGAAGAAATTTCCTTACGATGCAGGAAAAAGATATGAAGACCTTCTGCTGAAATCTCTAAGGCTTATTGTGGGTATCACTCATTCATCTCTCAGCACTTTCCATCAGACTTGACAACCTATTCATGTATTTTAAAACTCTGTGTGACAGCCACACAGCATAGATTTCTGAGCATTTTAGCTTCGATATTTAGTGCAAAATTTAAATATGTCATTAACGAACACATATTGCTTCTGAGTTGGGTCTCACTACTTTGAATAAAAATGGTTCAATCAATACATTTTAAACAAAAATTGGAGAGAGGGCCACGGTTGTAACATGGTGGTAGAGAGTAGAGCCTCTGGAGCCAGATGCCTTGGGTTTGAGTCCTGACCCCTTTCTCAATTAGCTGCCTGACTTTGGGCACGTTATCTGTCCTTCTTTGTGTCTCAGTTTCCATTTCTGTAAAAAGGGGATAATGCCACCTATAGGTTATTTTGAGAATTAAATGAACTAGAAAATGTAAAGCAAATACCTGGAACATAGCACATGTTCGATAAATGTTAACTAATAGAGTTATGTATGTTAGGATGTTTATGTAAATAAAATCACCTATAAAATTAAAAAGCCTTTTACTAGACTTTTAACACTGTACCCATGAGTCACTATGAATCTTCTCCCTCAGTTTCTTGATTTTATAATCTTCTCTGAAACCCTCACACTCAGCATTTGAATAAGTACTCAGTGCCTGGTTGTTGACTAAATGAATAACCATGTGCTCTAATTTGGAGTTTAGAAAATAAAATCACTAAATATATAGATCTGTTTCTTCAAGAAGTTCCTTTTCAGGGCTTAGGAGAGAAGGAATTTTCTCTATATTTCTTGATCCTCTCATACCTAACTCAGATGCTATGTAGAGTAAAACTTAATAGATGCTTAATGAGGATCATGATGACAGCCAGTTAGGGCAGCCCCTTCCAGGCAGATCTAATTTAATCTGCTGAAATTTAAGTTGTCATGGGAACCCATCATCACCTAGTAGCACTGGCCCCTGCTTATTTCACCTAGTATGTGAAACGAAAGCTTTCTGTTTCCTGTAAGTGAAAAAAGATTCAAATTACTGTGAGTCATAGAGTCGTAGAGTTAAAGGGATTCTAGAAACACTGTATAGTGTAAGGGCAGAAAGATGACTTTTGGTGTCAGAGCTGAATGCTCATCCTGATTCTTCTCTTTACCAGATGCAAGTTTTCGGATCCTAATTTTGTCAGGTTGTGAAAGGGGGATGATACCAGCCATTTGCAGTGATGTGGAGATTTAAAATAAAATTATCTAATACAGGGAAGATACTCAATAGAAAGATATACTATTTGTTGTGTTATTATTATTTTATGACCTTAAGCAAATCTAGTTTCCTCAGAGAAGAGGACTTAATATTAATTACAATATGCCAGGCATTTTCCTGAGCACTGTTCATATGTGTTATCCCTTTTAGTACAGATCTAGAACCTAGACTTTGTCCCAGTCTAGTTTCTTTCTACTGTCTGCTCTTCTAAAAGTTCCATGCTAGTCTCCCTGGTCTTTTTTAACCTTTGTCTTCCTCCTAATTCCTATAAGCATATAAAAAGGTAATGATTTGCACGTGTAAAAATTGTTTGAGAAACCCCAAGGCAGAGCTTTTTTTTTCCTAACACAGCAGGAAGGATAAATAATAACCATCTGTCTAGTCTGCCAGTTGAAGATTTGCACTGGAGGAAATAAGCCAAGCTGGCTTCTAGAGATTTCCAGGTGTTGGAAGGGCCAGGTTTTACAGGGCTTCCAGTGGATTCTGACAGCTATACAGCCAAGGCTCCCATCTCCCCGCCCTTTCCCCCACTAATGACTTGAAAACAGGGGTCTTCAGTGCTGGCTGCTAATATGCTTTCATCTGGGGAACTTTAAAGATTACCAATGCCTAGGTATAACACCAGACCAATTAAACCTGAATCTCTAGGGCCCAGCTCAGGATATCTGAAGAATTCCCGAGGTAATTCTAAAGTGACGCTAGGGTAGATAATGTCTGATTTAAATAATGGCTTCTGGCCACTGAAGCTTTTTTGAGAAGGAAACTAATATGTATTAAATATCTATATATGCCAGAAATTTCCCACATCTTGTCTTAATCTAAAGAATAACTGTGTGAGATAGAAACTACCTCCATTTGACAGATGTGGAAACCGAGGCAATGACAATTTCAGTTACCTGCTTATGACAACAGAGGTAGGGTTAACTCTGGGATTCATTCATTCGACAATTATTTGTTAAGTGCTTATCATATGCTAGGCACTTTTCTAGGCACTATGATGTGACAATGAATAAGACAACTTTCTTATGGAGTGTGCAACCCAGTGGGGAGGGCAAATAAATAGGTACGTAAAATAATGTAAAGTAGTAATAAATGCTATAAACAACTAAAACAAATTATGGGCATAGGAAGTAATAGCAGTTGATATTTTGGATAAGAAATTAGCTAAAGCCCTCTCTGAAATGACATTGAAATAGAACCATGAGTGGAGAAACAAGGGAGAAAGCCATGCAAATGTCCAAGGAAAGAGCATTCCAGGAAGAAGCTATGGTGGAGGCAAAGATCTTCAGGGAGGATTGTTTGGTGCATTCAAGTAGTAGCTGAGAAGAGAGCCTAGAAGAGAGTAGCTGAGAAGAGAGAAGTGGGTTAAATATTCACGGAACTGAAGGACTCCTGGGCCATGCGTGTGACTGGAGTTGATTTTTTTTTTTTTTTTTTGGCTTCCCAGCATTCATTCCTTCTCTGATATTACTCCTTTCATTATCCCCTATAGTGATAACGGCTATATTTTGCTTTGCGCGGACCATTCTTCCCCATCTCAATGCTGTGATTTGGTAGGAATGACCCCCAGTTCCAGCTCCAAGCTTAGTTTCAATGAGTTAGAGATTAGGTGGGCCTTAAATCCAATAAAGAGTGGTGTCTTTATATGAAAAAGGAGAGGGTAATTTAGAAACAGATGCAAAAGAGACAGAGGAAGGAAGGCCATGTGAAGATAGAGGCAGGGTTTTAAGTTAGGCAAACACAAGCCACCCAAAGCTGGAAGGAGAGTGGGGCCCGGCGCCTCTCAAAGCTGGAAGAGGCCAGGAAGAATTATTTTTTAGAGCCTTTACAGGGAATATGGCACTGCTGACATGATTGACTTCAGATTTCTAAAACTGCGAGAGAACAAATTCCTATTCTTTTAAGCCACCCAGTTTGTGGTCATTTTTAACAGTAGCCCTAAGGAAATGAAAACAGAACCAATCCCTCAGTTCTCTGCCGTAAATTCCATTTGATATACCTAGTAATTTTTCTGTTTTTTCTGCTGCAATACAAACTGATATACTGCCTCCCCGCAAACTCTCAGTACCTTGCATTTTGATGCAAAAGGTAATCAGTAAATGGTTGGTAGATACAGTAAATAGAGAAATTGTAACAGCAGATTAATATCAATGCATATTTTTTCACCTGTAATATTTACAATGCTAATTGCTAGATATTTTGCCCAACTCATTCTTATAATTTCACTTAATATATCTTGTAAATCTTCCTGTATCAGGCCAGCTTTATTATTTTACAGCTGCACAGTTTTATCAACTGGATAAACTGTAATGTAATTAAATGGTTCCTGAAAGATCTTTTTATTTTTTCCATTTTAAAAACATTAAAAATTTCTGCAATAAACATATATATAAATCTTGGAGAGTTTTTTGTTAGATATCAGTAGGATAATTACCTGGTTAAGGGACTGTGCAGCCGAAGTTCTAATAAATAGCACCAACTTCTACAAGTGTGTTACATTCACCATAAAGGGCTATCACTAGACAATGCTTCATGATGTAATAAAACTTGAAGAGTTATGTCTTTTATGATCCAACTGGCCTAAAAGAATAGCCATTAAGGTAATTCTCACTCTCATTTTTTTTCACTGGTGATCCATTTACATTTCTGGGAGCAATGAAATCAAACCCAACAAACAGCTTGAGTTAAGCAGCAGAGTCAACAGTAGTTCTGGGAAATGGGAGGTCCCTTGAGGAACGATATTACTGAACTTACCTATAGGCAAATCAGATGACAAATCAAAGGAAGCTCTGCTCAACAACTCAACAAAATTCTGCCATCTGTGCAAGAAAAGGAGACATAGTATTGGTGGTCAATACCATTGCTTTGAAAGAATGTGCAATGAAACTCGAAATTTATATTGATAATTTTGAAGAGACTTTTTGGTACGTATATCATTTGGGAAGCAACGCAGGTAACAAAAGCTCCTTTATATATCTCTACGAGTAAGGTCTTTAATATAAGAAATTAGGTACCCACAAAATGACTTCAAGGGCCAGCAGAAGGGAGGTTGATGTCTGCTGCTAGTTTTAAGGTCAGGCCTCAGTAGATATAGTCCAGAAACCAGGGAACTACAGGAAATACTGGCTGATGTGTCAGTTGCCCCTGGCCATGAAGTTGGTAACTATGCAGTAAAAAGTGCATTTTGGCCACTGGGAGGGTCTGACATTACTGCAGGAAAATAAATAAATACTTAAAGTCTCTCTGTCCCCCTTCCTACCCTCTTCTGTCTTACAAATCTCATACAATTGCATCTCACTGATGGAACTTAAATCAATTCCAGGACCTTAGTGTCAAGGGAGTTTTGGAAGTGTTCTTTTTAGCCTTCCCAAGTATGAGAAGTATTGCAACACAGGAAAGAACATAGGGGATAGAAATGAGTGCTGAGTACAAACAGACATTAATTTAGCAAAGTCCCCAAGCAGAAATTGCACTGAGCAGTATGTCTGCATGTGACAATCAGGGAGTCATTTAAAGCTTACAAGTACTTTAGGAACGCTTCGGTAGTGAAAAATCACTTTTATTTGCTTGCCCCAGCATCTATTCATCCTCTGTTTATATATAAAAATGTTCTTCTCTGGGGTAATGGACTGCAATCAAGGTCCCATACCTTTTCCTAGCCAGTGACCCACCTTGTCTAATTAATCTCAGTCTATTACTTTATTCATCCCTCCCTCTCTCCCTTCCTCTGTCTCCCACTCTTTGTCTCGGTATCCGCCATAATTTTGAATTTGGTAGTTTCTGAAGTTTTATTTTTTTGTAATTTTGTATGTCATTCCATATCCTTTCAAAATATTTAATTTGCTATGTTAGCAAAAGGCAGTTTCTGTTGCTAGCAACTGAATTGTAACTGATAAGAATTTTTATCTCCATCTTGCCTATCAGAAGTTAAACAAAAATAAAGTGCAAGTTATGAGATCTGTCCTGGGTTTTCTAGAAGAGTTCTAATGTCATGTGATTTTATTCTCTTTAAATAAAAATTCATTAGATATGTAACTAGTTTGTTTTGCTTATATCTCATAAAACTTTTCTTGTACATGGTATCACAAATCAACAAAGTTCTTTGGTACAGAAAATATGGTTTCTGGAGCTTCATTCATTTTTAGGCACATGAATAGATGAGGCACAGGTATGTAGAACCACAAGCCAGATAGGCTAATGATTACATCAGCTGCTGAAGGCATAGGCAGGGAAGAGAAGTTGGGGAAGCAACACTCTCAAGAAGTATTAATAATCATATAAGGATCTGATATTAGCATAGTTCTAGAAATTAATTGCAATAGAAGTAGCTCCTGTTTTCTACACGTCCTGCAGTTTATTTCCAAACCCTCTTAGGAGGGCCAGGGCTGTGCCTAGAGCATCTGCTGACTCTTTGAAAAACAACGTGACAACAAAACACCATATCCATTGACACTTCCACGTTGCATAACATTTATTTTCAGAACTGTTAGGAATTATAAAATATGAGATAAGGCCTCTGGACAAAATGCACTGGAAACTCTCTTGCCCTTTCTTGATTATATGCTGCTAGTAAGGTAAGGAGATTGTGGGAAAATTTTCTAAGTATTGAGCTTGGACATTGTCTGATTTAAATGGTATTTAGTACTGCTATGGCAATACAATTCTTAAGATCTTTCAGTTAAAATATTTTCTTTTTTCCATATTTGTTATCCTAAAACCTTCAAAAAGCCATTGATAACTTAAATGTGAGAATGGGTTCTGCTTGCTATAATAGACACTATGATTCTAATCACAGAAGCAGGTGCTAAACTTCCAAAATCAAGTCAAAGAAATGAGGACTGGAGGACAAAGTCTGTGAGCCCGATTCTATATTCAGACAGATCTGAGTTCAGTTTCTAACTTAACTGAATTTATCAAGTTAAATGACTTCAGCGAACATTCTGAGTACTTAACGTGCATTATCTCACTTAATTAAAACACCCACTTTATGAAACATGTGAATAACTTGCCCAAGAACACTGATTAATGGGGCAGCCAGGATTTAAACTCTGGCTGTCTGAGTCCAAATTTTGTGCCCTTGACCATTGTACTACATGGCCTTACAAATGAATATAATATAACTTGGCTTCAGTTATAATTTTTCACCTTTGGAATTTCATGAACACAGCTCCACTGTCTTCTGACATTTATTATTGCAGAAATTTGAGATCAGTCTGGTTTCTGTTCATTTATAATTAATTTTTTCCTTTATTTACTTTGGTTTAATTTAATCTTGGCTATATAATAGTATAATAATATAATAATTTTTTTGTATTTGAAATAAAAAAGTTTTGTCGGGATTGACATGGATACATTTTTTCTTAATTTAGTTTAGATCATAATTAATCCTTTCTTTTTGTACAGAGGAGTTTTTCTTCCATCTATGCAAAGTTTCTTCAGTTGTAACTTTTGTTGTTTACTTCTTGTCCCATTTTTCTATTTTTTGATTCTACAATACCAAGATTTCTTGAGTTCAATCTCTATTCTTATTCTTCGAAATCTACTGTATTTTCTTCTCTGTTCTTTTTCTCTAGATTTCATGGGAAACCCTCAAAATTGACTGTATATATTAGATTTTTTTTTAGTGTTAATTTTGTTTTTACCAATTCCTGGTTGCCTCTTTTTTTTTTTTTTGGCTAATATTTTATTGGAGCATAACCACAGCCATCAGTTATGTGTTGTTTATGACTGCTTTGAGTAGTTGCAACAACTGTGGACCCACAAAGCCTAAAACATTTGCTATCCGGCCCTTTATAGAAAAGGTTTGCTTATGTAAACATTTAACATAAATGCCTTCATATCCTCAAATATCTACTGGTATTTAAATTTCCTTGATTATTTCATATTTTTTATTGAGATATAATTTACATAACATTATAGTAGTTTTAGGTTTAGAACGAAATGATGTGTTTATATATTGTGAAATGATCACAGTAAGTCTAGTGAACATACACTACCATATACTAGTTAGAATCCTGGTTACCTCTTCATTCTGCTATAGAAGTTTTTGTTTCCTTGAAACTATCTAGATTTCCCCAAGGTTTTTCTAATTTCTTCTATTCACTTTTTGTGCTTTTTAAATTTCATTTTTATAGCCTTTTAATTTCATTATGCTTATTACTTTCCAATTCATTTCAGTAGAGGACCTGGCTTCTTATACCTTATAGAGAACACTGATGGTTTTCTAAATGTTCTCTAGTTTCTAAAATAAATAATTTTCAAAAGTCTGTTGTTACTTGAAGTTGCCAGAATCATAATTCCCTCTTCATGTTTGTAGTATTTTATTTTTTAAAATTAGGCCTAATATGTTGGGTTTTCTCTTTATTCAGGGTCAATGGAATTGTTCTCATTCGGCACAACACAACAGATAACTTGTGTAGATTTCCCTTGGCCCTACCCTCTGCTCATTTAGCTGCACAGTTAAAGGGCCGGTGGCAACTGACACCGATACCTTGATGCCTGATGCCTTTTAGTTGTGACTACCTAAGAGGTGGGATTTTCTCACCATACCTGCTGGATATCAGACACCGAATTGTTATAGTACATCATAATCAATATACTCCTTAGCGTATACAATTACTAGGGATCTCTCCCTCTGCTCCAATCCACACAATTTTATTTTCAGCAATTATGCTTCACCAGATACAAACCACAGCCAGCTTTTTCCCTTCCTGCCTTTCTTACTGAGCTCTGCCATTTCTGAGAGGTGTACTCTCTGAATAGGTACAGAAAGCAGTGTGTGGTATTAATCCTGAGAAGCAATTACCTGCCTAGAAGGACTCCTTGTGGTTAATTGGGTTGAAATTCATAACCACTGCCTAACAGCCATTGCCTGTGGAGGGTTTTCATGCCTGCTGTATTTCAGGGAAAAAGCCACTGACTGAGCTGCCAAGCCTCCTGCACTGTGTACCTGCCAGCTGAGCTGACCTTTATAAGGGAACTGTATTTCTGCCAATAGGCTAAGAGCTGACTTGTCCAATTGGAACTGCAGTTATATCCTCATTTGCATCTTTACTGACGGATCAGAGCAGCTCCAAAATGACCAATCAGAATGCACAATTCTGACCAATCAGGACAGAGCTCTTTGGACCAATCAGACTGTGCACATTTGGATTCCTCATTTGCATAGAAATGGACCAATCAGGGACCAAGACGGAAAGTTTCTCTATATAAGTGGGCCTTCCTTTTATCTCAGCAGGGAGCTCTATCAGTTTCCTTTGGAGAATGTGTTTCTTTGTTTTGCAAACTTTACCAGAATTAAGTTTTTTTGTTTTTTACTGCACCCAAGACTGAGGACTCCTGCTGACAGTGGACTGGGGGCAGTGACCCTTTGCTGACTGTGGGTAAGTGTAATGTGTGTATCCCAAGGTGGGTAAAGGAGAGGAGGGAGCAGTACTCAGGCTGCTAGAGAAAGCAGCACCTGTGTTATTTTCTGGTTGGTTAAGACTTCGGACCTCCAAATCAAGGGGAAGGAACAAAGTATTTTTTTGTCTCTTGCATTTTTTCGGTTTGTTTTTTTTTTTTTTGTTGTTGTTGTTTTTTAGGTAAGTAGGGCAAATCTTGGGGAACTAACTTAATTATTTTTCCAAATTCCATTTATAGGTAGTAGAGATTCCTTCTAGATTCTGGCATTAGAATGAATGAGTTCTTGTTACCAGTGTGTTTTTTTGCCTATTTGTTCACTATAATTTTAATTAGGGGTTTGAAGCAGATGACATTTTGTTCAAAAAATCTTATATATCAAAGCAAAATAAAACAAAAACCTAAACAGACCAAACGCAAAATGTAGGCTATTTCATAGAAACTCCCTTGTAATCTTGATGAAGTTAATTACAGGTGACAAGTTTCTCTGAGCTTTATACAGGCTTAAATCAAAGATGTGCTGGTGCATACTTTCCAAGCCTATTACCTTTCTCTACCTTTTGAAATGTTTGCTCAGGTCATAACAGTTTGTAGTTCTCCAAACTTGTTACGTTTTTGCTCTTTTTTTTTTTTTTGTCTTGTCACACAATACTCCTTTCTCTCTGAAATGCTCTTCTCCATCTCTCATCTGGTTAGTTTCTACAAGTCCCACCAAGCTCAGCTGAGACACAGTGTAGAACGCTGCTAAAGAGCAGGCTCTATTAAGACTGCTAGACTCAGGTTCAGTCCCATGATTTGAGGAGTTAAAGCATTCTAGCTATTTCCTTGAGAATCCTGTAATGTACTCCAACTGAGAGGATACGAAATAGAAGGAAGAAGGCAGGAAGGAAACTGTGAAGAAGACTGTTAGCCTTCAGGAGCTGTATAGTTTGTTTGGGCTACCATAGCAAAATACCACAGACTGAGTGGTTTAAACAACAGAAATTTATTTCTCACAGTTATGGAGGCTGGAAGTTCAAGATCAAAGTGTCAGCAGGTTTGGGTTCTTTGACTTGTAGATAGCAGCCTTCTTGCTGTGTCCTCACATGGTCTTTTCTCTATGTGTCCAAATTTTCTCTTTTTATAAAGATACCAGTCAGATTGGATTAGGGTCTACCCTAATGACCTCATTTTAATTTAATAAACTATATAAAGGCCTTAGCTCCAAATATAGTCATAGTCTGAGGTCCTGGGGGCTGTGGCTTCAATATAAGAATCAGAGAGGGGGTAGGGATGCAGTTCACTCCACAACAGGAAAAAGATTCAAAGAACTCCAGCTTTTGAAACAATTTGCTTAAGATCTCTGAACCTCAGTTTACTCATCTGTGAAGTGAGTATAAATATAACTTATGGGGCTGTTGGGAGTATGAAAAGAGATAAGTCATATAGACCATATATCCCATGCCTGGGATGTTAGTTGCACATGCATCAATCCCTTACACCCTCAGGTCGGGAGGTTATTTGATTTTTATATAACTCAGCTGCTGGGGTGCTCATTTAACTGTATCTTCCTCAGCTTTCACCTTCTTGGTCATGTAACCTAAATAGCATTCTTCTCCCTTTCCAATTAACTCTGAGGAGGAGCACAGAACATCCTGATATACAGGTGAAAAACTCTCAATTTAGACAAAAGGATTCTTTTTCCATTGACAGATGGAAATTAAGGTTAAGAAAAATTAGTTACTTGCCCAGGTTCCCAAAGCCAGTACATTTCAGAGCTAGGATTTCCATCTAGGCCTATATGATTCTGGAGCTCGTGCTGCCTTTCCATGTGGATGAGGGCCGAAGGGATAGTGGAAGTTGTAAACTGGGGAGAAGTTACCTGCAAGCCACGGGCTTCTTTGGATCATATCTACTTCTAGAACTTAAAAGCCTCCCCACTTTTATATCTGTATCCCACACCTCTACAGGGTCTTAGAGGAGAGGGCAAGAGATACTAAGCTTCTCAAATCCAGAACTGTGCTGAGCATCAAGCCCAAAGATGAAGCCTGTTATGGAACTCAGGCAGTTTGCCTAAAGCCCCTGTGCCTAGCCACCATTCTATAAACTTCTGAGTTTCATAGGATTTGTAGGAGAGTAATTATAATGTATTACGAGCTGAGACCCTGAGGCTAGAGAGTCTGTATTTGACTTAGCCTTATTGATGAATTAATTTATCAGTTACATATTGATTTTAGCCCCTCTGTGCCTCAGTTTCCTCATTTGAAAAATAATAGTACCTACCTCTTGGGGGCACTTGCAAAGATTAAAACAGTAATATTTATAAAGCACTTAAAACATTGCTTAGAACATAGTAAACACAATAAAAATGTTGGCTATTAATAATAACAATAGCTTATTGTTGTTTATTATCATCCTCACCCCATATGAATTATGGGCTTCTGGGAGAGAAGACTGGAATTAATGAACTGTTAAAAGCCAGCCAGATTCAGTTTCCAAGACCGAACCAATGGGTAGATCCAAACCCATCTCTAATAGCTTGCTGCCTAACCATTTTCCTATTCTCATTAAAAAGTAATTGCTGAATCAGACACCTCATGTTTCCTTTATCTCCTGAAATCCTCTGGTTGTTTCTGGGATTATCAAACCAGTCCTTTTCAACCTAATTGCACTCTCAATAATGGGCCAGATGTGTATGATAAGTCCTACTTGTGGCTGTGTCAATTGCTCCACTCTATTTACGAAGCTGCCATAGCAGCTTCATTATTTATCCCCTACCTCAACACAATTTGGCGTGTGTGCCTGTGTTTTAAACTGGGTTTGAAGCATTTAATTTTGCCAATACAATTTTAGAGTATTAGTTTGCCTCCTGTTCTCTCTCTGCCCTCCTTAATTACCATTTATTGCAAAGTCACACAGAAACATTAAATGCTAATTCTGACTTACATATTCCTGGCCAAGAACAGGGATAATAATTTCCATCTAACACAACCTGAACTCATTTTAAATAAGGGTGATTCAGAGTAGAGATTGGAAATCGTAATCAAGTCTTTCTCAAAATCGCCTTACCCTGGCAGTCATTCTCTAATGTCTCTGCTAATTGGTAAGCAAATGGCAAAAAAACAAAATCTCAATGTTACAAAAAAAACTCACACAAAAAGCAACTTTGCAACAGCATTCACGAAATTGCTCCTCTCATCAGCTCTTACAACGTGACAATTTAAGAAGAGAACACAACTCATTTTATTTGGTTAGATGGGGCTAATCCCACATCACCATAATCCCTCCTGATGTTTTATTGATTCTAAAGGACATTTAATCAGGAAGCAGCTCAGCACTAGAATCCTGCTAATTAGCAAGCAGCCACATTCAAAATGGGTTCCCAATTGAACAGCAGATTAATGGACAATATGTACCAAAATAATGTTTCGAGCATTTAGCTCCTAAAATGTGTGTCTAAATTGCATCTTTAATCTCTTAAGGATATAGGTTTGCATACAAAGCCCTTAACGGAATGGATTTAATTCAACAGAAGCAGTCTTAGCCAATGACTGTTTAAGGATGAAACAGGTTTATTACTTATACTTGCTATTCTTTACTGGTTTTCATGGTTTTGATGTCCTTGAACAGTCAAAGGTCAAAGATAGGTGAATAAAGAAATCAGTTTGCTTCTCTGATAAGCACATAGAGCAATGGAAAATAAGAATATTGATATAATTTTAAGTAGCCTAACCTCATTTACTCCCCATTCACTCTTTTTCTCATATCTCTGATTCTTGGAACCTTGGTTCTGAATCAACTTTAATCAAATATACTATATACCTGATATAATATGAGCTTTGATGCTTGCACTGTCTCCTTTTATATTGTTGCCTTTTTGGAACTCCCAATTTTAGCTTATTAGTTTTCTACTAGGCTCTTAGCCCACATCTCTGGTTTTGATGTTTAACCACTTTTCCTCACTCTCATCCAACCACCCCCAAGGCTTCAGAGAAGGGAATCTCCCATGTCCAGAGCTGGTCTGGTGGAAATTCACTGGCTAAGCTCAGCCTCCCATCATCCTTTATTTATCAATTGACATTTCCCATAACCACTACCCTTCTTTGTTTTTCTGTATTGTGATGTCACATATTCTATCTTATTTCCCTCCTTCATTAGATACAAGCTTCATGAGGGAGCTGGCTTTATTTTATTCATATCTATATTCCCAATTACTAGAGTGGTGATTGGTATACAGTAGATGCTCGATAAATGTTTGTTAAATAAATGAGTTAATCAAATATTTACCATATACCTGCCATGTGCCAAGTACCAGCCTACAAGAGAATATAACGCGAGGAAAATAGTCATTTTCTTTGCCAGCGTGGAGATCACTATCTAGACATAAACTAATAAATCACACAAATAAATACATAATTACAAATAGTGATAAGTGCAGGAAATATAATGACAAGGAACTTGATTTCGATGAGGTGGTTAGGGAAGGCCTTCTTCAATTTGACCGTGAGCTAAGGACTGGGCAGAATTTGTGTATCTATATCCTTAAGAGTATTTTGAGACTATTCCTCCTCTAGTTAATTCCATTGTTTTGAATACCTACTATGTTCCAAGCATTGCTCTAGACACTTGAAATACATCAATGAATAAAACAAAGATTCTGCCTGCCCTATGGCACTATAGTCTATAATCTTATCAGAAATAAATATCAGAGCGACATCAGCAAATTACCAAATATGTTAGAAGTTGATAACTGTATAGAAGAAAGCAAAAAGAAAGCACATTATAGGAAAGAATGGGTAGGGTATTGTACTTTGAAACAGAGTGGTTAGTGTAGGCTTCATTGACAAGGTGACATTTGAGCGAAATTTGAAGGTGAAGAAGTTAGTATGAAGATATCTGGGGAAAGAGCCTTTCAGGTAAAGGAAATCTTTAGAGGATAGGTGTTAAGGTGGTTGTGTGCCTGGTGTGTTTGAGGAAGACAAGGAGCATAGTGTGACTAAAACATAATGAGCAAAGCAATTGCAGATAGAGCCAGAGTAGTGATCGGGGAGAGCAGTGATAAGGAAGCAGATCACTACTCTGGCTCCTGTAGAACCCTATATGACAACTTTGAGTAAAATAAGATGCTCTTGCAGTGTTATGAGCAAAACAAACAAACAAACAAAAAACAAAAAAAAACTTTTAGGTTTTAAACGGTCATGCAGCTATGTTAAGGATAAACTAGGGACAAGGGGTAAATGGAGTTCAGTTAGAAGACTAGTAAAGTAATACAGGAGAAAGATAACGGTAGCTTGGATGGAGTATAGTTAAATAACAATAGACGTGGTGAGAAGTGACCGGATTCTGGACATATTCTGAACATAGAGTGGATTTACTAATGGATTACAGATGGATTAGATATAAAATGTGAGGAAAAAAGGATTACTGGTATGTTATATTTTTATTTTAATTTAGTTTAATATATTTTCTAATTTCTCTTGTGATTTTTCTCCTAATAAAATACATTTCCTGCTTTTCATGCCTGCCAATTTTTGTACAAATGCCAGAAATTGTGAATTTTATATTTTTGATTTGAGATTTTGTGTTTCTTAGAAGTTTTGGGGATATAGTCACGTTGGAAATGGTTTGATCATTTTAAGCTTTATTGGGGTTCTTAAAATTTGTTAATTTGTCTAGGGTAACTTGGCCTCACTATAGCACAATACTCTCCTGAGGACTCAGTGACTGCCACATGTATTCCTCTTTGATATCTGAGAATATGAACTATTCCCAAACCTGTATGAGATCTGAGTATTTTCTGCCTTTTTCTTTTGGTGTTTCTTTCTCTGGCCTTGGTAGTTTCCTCAAATACATACGTTAGCCTGTACTCACATGAAGAATTGAGGGCAACTCTTTGGAAAACTACAGAAAGAACTCCCTGGGTATCTCTCCTTTATGCTACTCTGTACTGTATATTCTAGCCTCCTTGGCCTTCCTGAACTCTGAATTCTATCTCTCTAGCTCAAGGAGAATTCTGGGTTCAGTTTGGATTCCCATTTCTTGTTTAATAAGCTAAGCTTACCTCATTTTTCTCTCAAGAATCACTGCTGCCTCTTGTCCAATATCTAAAAACCATTGCTTCATAGAGTTTGCCATATGTCTTAGTTATTTAAGATAGAATGGTAAATTTGATTGTTGACAGTCTATAATGGCTGGAAATGAAGTTTACTGCTTTTATTTTTCTATGGTTAAGAAGATCCTTTGGTCTTAATATAGTCAGACATTTCTTAACTCTTTCTTTAGGTGATGAAATTGATTGTTTCACACATATCTGTGTTTAGTACCTTTTAGAGGATTATATGAATAAAAAATTCACTTACTTTATTTCATCTTGGTAACCCAAATCTTGATGACTAAGCAATGTTTCCAGGAGGCTCAAAGTCAGATATAATCCATGTTTCCCACATATAGCCCTGACCTGCAAATAAAACACAATTTGAAAATTTTCACTGTGATAAAATAAAAATTTGAATTTTTCTTTCATAATTAGAACATATATGATCTTGACAAAGAATTAATACCCAGGAATGCATTGTACCATTAGGATACCATTCATGACAATGATGTCCAAATGAATTCTCATCAACAGCAGTTTCTTATTTGGTTGACAGAGGTATAGTTTATTATCCAGAAGTCACTTAACTTTGAAATTCTGATCTTACATTTTTGTCAGCCATAGAATTGGTGGTGGTCAAGGCCTAGAAATTATATACACTTACTGCAAAGTAATTTTGTATATCTACTTTGATTTATAAGATAAGCCTATTATGTTACCATGGTTAATATTACTGTCTGCATTTTACATATGAGGAAACCAAGACGTAGATTATGTGATCTAATGTCATGCAGTTAATCAGTTATGGAACTTAGTCTAGAAACCAGATCCTCAATAAATATTTTTGGATGAATGAATGAAGTATCACTGCAGTTTTCCAAATACTTAATATTTTATGAGTCTAACTGACAAACTAGTTCAGCTTTCAGGTTGATGGGTGGGTAATACTTAGATTTAAATATGTCAGACTTTTAGGGGTGCAATAGCATATGTTGTATGGTTAGCATAATGTTTAAGCATACAGATTTTGGAATGAAACAGGACTTATTCTGAACACCAGATCTGCTGCCTGTGATCTGTGTGACCTCAGAAAGTTATTTAACCTTTCTATGCCCAATTACTTCGTCTACTAAATAAGACTAGTATTTTATACTTCTCAGGATTCTGTGAAGATTACATGATAAACAGAATAGTGCCTGGCTTTTAGTAGACATTAGATTAATATCTATTGAATGAAGAAAATGGAGAGAGAGGAAGAAAAAAGAGGGAAAAGAAAGAGAAGAGGAAAGGAAAGGGAGTGGGGAGAGAGAGAACCAGGGGGAGAGTGAGGGTGAGAGAAAGGAAGGGAGAGAAAATAGAAGAAAAAAAGAAAAAAGGGAGGATGGGACAAAGAACTTCAAAATGTCTAATAATGTAGTGTTTGGCTAAACAGTAGCAACTAAACAGTAGCTAGTATTATTATTTTGAGAGGAAGTTCATTATAGTAACTGCATTAAACATGTCTTTTTATTCCGATGCTTTGATAACATAGGGGCCTTGCTGACCCTGGAGAGATTGCTCTTCCCAGGGCTAGCCAGTTCCTAGATAAAGCAAAGGACTGGCTTGAGAGAGTGCTTTTTCATATGCAAACCAACCATCATCTTTATCGGGGCTCTTACACTTGGGCCACTATTTCCCTGCGGTAATCTCCCCAGGACCGAATATCAAGCAACGAGGGACATACCATATGCCTCAGAGCCCCCAAATTATTCAAACAACCCAATCCTAAACCTGCTTATTCTGCCTAGCTCATTCCACAAAGAAGGCTCTTATCCACCTTTTCCCCTCATCCTCTGCCTCCTGACAGCCCCTGGTGCTTCCCTGTGTGGCCTGTGTGACATGCCACACCCCCTTCTTGGAAACTATAACAAACTGTTTTTTTCAGTGGCAGTCATCTCCTGATCTGTTAGTCTCACCAGACCTGAATAATAATAAAACCTAGACTTTAAAACAGTGACAAAATAATTTTCACTTGTCTTTATGTAAGGAAACAAACAACAAATCTGGGTTTGAAAGTTGCAAATGTTACTAGGTGTAAAGGAGTGGCATCAGGGAAACTTAATAACAAAAAAGGTCAGTTTGAAACATGAAAAACGAATAAGTTTGCCAGAAGAAAAAGGGATTGGGTAGACTTCTAAACAGAATAAAAGCATGTACAAATAATGGGTGAGGAAGAACGTAGTGCTTTTTAGAAACTGCATATATTCTGATGTCCACTCAACTCTAGTTTTATACCACTTTCCAAGCTGGGCAGTAATTATTTGTTCATTAGTACTTCTTTACAAGACAGTGGCTTACTAAGGGTTGGAATTGTGTTTCATTTTCCTATCGCCATTGCCTAACACAATGCTAAAAAATAAGAGATTAATAATTATTGAATAATTGAATACATGGATTAATGAGGAAGTGGTTGAATGAGGAAGTGGATGAATGAGTTGAATACACTAAAGAGTAGAGTATGTATGGACAGAGGTTGGCAGAAAAATTTAGAGAGGTAGAAATTAGACACGTTATGCCATTTTATTACCTAAATAAGAATTGATTCATCCTTATGATTAGAGCATATTAATGTATTTTTAAACATCAATAGTAAGAGGTTATTCTAAAAACAGTTTATTTACTTCTGGCAATATTGAGTTTTGCTGTAGGCTAAAATGAACAGCAGATTAGAAATAGTACATCAGAGTTCCTAGAAGCAGATTGATTGATAGCTGCTAAGAACTGACTGCTGACAGTTGTAAAGGAGTAATAGAAACATCTACCAGAAAATCTTGGCAATTTAGTGTTATTCAGGATTATTATTAAAATTCTTTAAAGCCTGAATATTCATAATGATGACCCTTGTTCAATTAGAAAGCATTTGATTATGTGAAGTTTTTTTTCTGTTTAATAAGGAATTTTTAAAATCAAATGTACATAATCTATATTATTTAGAAAATGACATGTGAAATTAAATGTTTATTTCCCCAAAATGCCCCTTGAAAGAGTGGTGCACAGATGCTCTCTTAACATTCTTATTTCCCATAATGGCTCCATTTTTATTTTACCTAGTCACTATACCACTATTCTTAAACTGTGTTTACCAAGTCACTAGTAACCTCCATGTGTTTCAAAATGCTTTTCAGTCCTAATTATAAATGGTCTCTTCACAGCATGTGACATAGCTGATCACACCATCATTCTATACATCTCTTCCGTTGGCTATTTTTGCTATTCCTACCACTCTTTTGATTATTCGTAGTCTCCTTTGTTGACTTCTCTCTGTCTACCTATCCCTTAACATTGAGCACCCTCCTCAACTTTCCCTTCTCACTTTTCATTATGTCCTTAGTAATCCCAACTACTTCCATGACTTCAACTCCATGTTGAAGATTCTTAAATCATTATTTAGTTTTAACCTTGCAACACAGATCAACATGTTCAAAAGAACTCATCATTGCTTCTTCTACTCCTCCAAACTGCTTCTTTTCTGTTTCCTGTCTCAGAGATGGTACCATCTACCAAGTTGCCAAAGCTAGAACCTCAAGAGTCACTTTTGATTCTTCTTAATTCAGGGTCCACATCCAATTAGTCACTAAGAACTACTTTTGTATCTCAGTAATGAGACACCTTCTTGATAATAATGAGAACATTGCATGAGGATGAAGCAAAACGTAATGAGAAGCATAGCCGCCTGTGTTGTAGTTAGCTTCTTCTGGAAGGATGATCTGGGAGTAGTTTGAGATGTAAAGTGGAAAGAGGATGAGTTAAAGAGATGAAGATTATAAATTATGTTATAAAAGGGTCAAAGTGAACCTGCATGCTTGAGGGCATCTTAGGTTCTACAGACCTATTGAATCTATTTAGGTTATGGTCAGGCTGGTTAATAAATATATGTGAATCCATGGTGCCTCAGCAGTCCTTCCATTGCATTAAAGACATGCCATCATTGCACCAAAGACGTGCTAGAGGAACAGGATGAGTGAGTCCTTAGAATGAGGATGACAGGTATTCGATGTGTTTTCATACTGTTTTTTGACAGTGGTCAAAATTCTATTAATTTGAGTGACAAGACTCAGAGTATTTGTCAAGACTAAATTTATCTGAGGAGATACAAATGACCCGTGAACCCTCTGAAATGTTGGTTGTGAGGATGTGCCTCAGCACCCCCACCCCCGCCCAGCACAGGGTGTGTAGATTTTATGAGAAACTTAAAGAGTCTGTAATTCTCTCTCATGCATCCCAACAAGATTTAGTACTGGTCAGAAAGAAAAACCCTTCCAACTCAGATGATCTTTCCCAGTCCACTTTAAAGTCCTGTGTCCAGGAGCAAGGATTTTGGTGTGGAACCACTGCTGCATTCTATATCTAATGTCCCTTGGTTCCCAATTTGTCTCACATTCTGGGGAAACAGAATTCTATTTTACATGCCTCCCAGAACTGTAATATACTTTGAGTGACTTCCAGATGTCTTAAGAGATACCAGATGGCCCATGAAATACAGACCAGCTTTAAGGAAAATGTGCCCCATTTCCTTGGATATGAACCACAAATTTAAGCTGTTAGGGCCAGCTGTTGGGGGAGAAGTTCAAGGCCTTTTCTGATAACTAGTGCTCAGTGTGGCCATCAATGTCCCCAGGAAAGCTCTTCCTTCCTTAGGCTGTTTTGAAGTGATACTTTCACCAAACACTGATTTTTTAATAAAGTAAACTAATATTTACTGAGTGCCTCATATACCTGACTGTGTAAAGTGCCTTCACATACTTACCTTGTTTAATCCTCACAGTAGACATGGGTGGTAAATATTTGGAACCCAGTTTTTCCACATGAAAAATCTCAGATGCAAAGAGTTTAAGCAAATTTATTTTGATTTTCAAGTCACTTATGTTCAATCCTATGAGTATTATCTGAGAACATTCAAGCTTCACTGATGGTGATAGTTTCTAGTAACAAAGAATTGGTTCTTCTTTATTTCTACTGATCTATTCCTGACATGATAAAAGATGTTTATGATGTGTGGAATCTCCTGTAGTGTTCTCTCTCTCTAGTGAAACATGCTTTCATGTGTAATATTCACATACACACACATAATATCACGAGTTTTGCCTTTGCATACTTGGTTGACTGTATAAATAAAAGTGTAGAGAAAGCCACTTCTATTCTAGAATAAGAACCCACTTTCAGCATATCATGTCCTTGCTTTCTTAGTGAACATAATTTGTTCTTTTAGATTCTCTAACTCTCAATTCTAACCCATGTTTACCTAGATGAAAGGTATTTTCTAATCTTTTCAATGGGACTTCCCCCTTCCATAATTTCTAATTCTTTCTACTCCTGGAATTCTAACTCTTGTATCTGGGTTCAATGGAATCTTCTAGATATCTTCTGTATAATGAAGTTCCAATTCTAGCTCTTAATTTTCAGTTCTCTTTTGTACTTAGAATTCTGCCTCTGCCAATCACTAGCTATGGCCCTTGGGTAATTCAACTGGCCTGAGACTCAGTTTTTAAAATTTATTAAATATGTATTATAACACCTATTTAGACTTTTGTAGTTATCTGTAAGTGTTAAGTGAGATGATGTAAGTAAGGCATCTAGTACGGTACTTGGCACTTAGTAAGAACTCAAAGCTTGGTGGTTGTTAATGGAATTATAGAAATAGCGGCAATTATTATTTCACCTGTATCCTGGGGTTTATAATTAATATTGTTCTGGACCTTCTCCAATGAAACACATCTGCACTATTAATTAATGCTTTGAAACAGGATACTATTCTCTATCAGCAATAAATTATATTCGTTTCTAAAATTTGGTGTTCCTGAGGAATGGGATACCACATGCTAACCTCACTGGAAGCTGGTAGAAGATGTGAGAAATGACCATTTGTCCTTGGCAAAATATTTGTTTTCAATTGTAAAATATTATTTTAGTATGGTTATATTCTTTATTGTTAACATAAAGGGGCCTGATGTAACTAATTTGTGGATCAATTTTGCACATTTCACAATCCTTTTCTATTTTTTACCTCTCTAGCACAGAAAACAAACAAAACAAAACTGTAATGTAATCCACAGGCAGAACACAGATCATAACTGTGCTTTTTAACAATAAACCCAAAGACCCGAGGTAGCCTTTTAGAGACGAACAAATCTGAAATTTAATTTTATTTACCTTGGGTGGGGATAGGTAGCCAGAGAATGAGCGATCTTCTTTTCGAAAACTCAGGTTAAGGCTCTCTATGTTGAGTTTGCCATTTGTTGTTCTTAGTGCCATCTTCAAGATTTCCAACAGGCTCTTTTTCATCTCTGACTGCAAATTGGTGTTTGGAGGGGCAGTATCACTTGGAGGGGCAGAGGAAAGGCTGTGAAAAGATGATTCACTGAAAGCCACTGTATTTTTTTATATTATGTCACTCACCCTTATTATACACCATGGCTCCAGAGAACCCACCCAGCAAGGCCTTTTAAATTTCTATAACCTGGTCATGGGACTACAATTTGTGATTTCATAGATTAATTCAAATCTGTTCCATTCTAGAGAGCACTACAGTCTCTTCCAGGATTCAACTAGAACATAAACCAAACTTTGTATTCTACTCTCTCAATTTTCAAGGTTGAGAGAAAAAAGTTCTAGTGACATAGTAGTTTACCTGCTTGATCTTACTTTATTAAAGCCCAGGATAATCAAATTTCTAAACGGTACATTGTCACAAGCAAAGCAGACCCTGTTAGAGCACTGTAGCCAAGGAACCTATATAGAAGGAAATTTTAAACCAGGTGAACTTCCTGCATTATCCGTAACTCTGCTGTTTGTATCTGGAAAACCCAGAAAATATTTGAGAGTAATTATTTACTTACCATGTGTCATGTTAATGCATGTAATTATTCAGACAGTTTATCTGACTATTGTTACTTTATATAGCAGGTGAAAAATAACAGGGTGATAAAATGTTAGTCATTTATTTTATAAAACTAGTTTGAGATATTTACTCATTTAACATTCAAAGATATGTGTCTTTCCAGATTTGGCTGACTTGTCTTCTCTACAGGGAAGCTTTTTGTAATTTCCATTATCTCAACTTAAGCACCATTTCCCTAGAGGAACATTCTATGACATCCTCCATCCTCCACTCATATAAATCAGTTTGCTTTCAGTGTGTTCTTGGTAAAACTCTAACAACCAGCAATTCAAGATGAAGTCCTAACTCGGAGCATTACTGATTTTCATGTATAAATACGCCCACCATGGCTGATTTCAAGCTACCAATATGTTACTGAATTAGGACTTGGGAACTGATGCTCACAGTAGGTCCTCATGGTGCTCTAGCACCCTCTGCTTGATAAACTCTCATAATTGCTTGTTCTTTTCCTTATGTCTCCCTTGAGTTGTGGT
The DNA here is from genome assembly GCA_028627145.1 of Eidolon dupreanum. NCBI lineage: Eukaryota > Metazoa > Chordata > Mammalia > Chiroptera > Pteropodidae > Eidolon > Eidolon dupreanum. The sequence goes on from CM053502.1 coordinate 36,146,659, forward strand.
TGCCTCTTTATTTCTTTAGTCATTGTTTCATGTCTGACTTCCGTAGCAGACTGTTCCATAAGAAGTGGGTCGAATCTGTTTTGTTCCTTACTATTTCCAGACCTTGTACAGTATGTGTAATTGATTATTTTTAGATGTATTTAACTTTTCCTAAAGGTTGTATTGTATTTTCTTTTTCTTCTGTGACTCTTACTTGATTTTTGGCTCTAAACTTTACCATTCTGTACTATTTAATAATAGCGAATATTTTCTGAAAGCACGATACAGGAAAGGAGAAGTGGCTATCTTTGTTTTGGTTATCTAGCTCTGCACCCTTCTTTCTTTCAGGGAGTTCCCCAGCTCAGGAGTCTGCCTCTTACTTCAGCAGAGGAAAATACTAGCTATTTGCTTACCAGCTTTTCTTTGCTGCTTAGGGTATATGACTCTGGCCTTGCCAATCAGGTGTACCCGTCCCAGATTTGAATCAGAAGTGTTTCTTCCTCTTTCCTTTTCTCACACCAGTTTTTGGAGATAGGAGTTCATTAGTCTCTGGCCCCCAGCTCAGTACAATGAATACTGAATGGGCAGGTGTTGTATGAATCCCATATACTGCATTTGGTGGGGTTTCTTAGAAAACCTGCTGCAGGAGTCGATTTCATCTGGTCCAACTTAGGTGGTGGGAACTGTTGCCACTCCTGCTCCCACTGGTGATGCTTTTTAAACATCATGGAGCTGCCTCATTAAAGGTTCTACCTGACAGAAATGAGAGGGCATTTTCCCGAGCAGCACATTAATTAAAAAAGAGCCTGGATTCATTACAGGCCATCAGTCCTGCACTTCTTACACATACACACTGTCTGGTTTGTGTAAAGCAGCACCTTCTCTGATGAGTTCAAAATGATCTCTTTATGTACCTTTTTATAGGCTAGATATCCAGATGTCCTTTCATGTGAAATGACACAAGCTCTTTGAATAACTGGAAGTGCCAATTGCATTTAATAAATGTTTATTGAACATTTCCCATGTGTCAGGAACTATGCTAGAACTATGCTAGATACTGAGTTGTCCAGGACAGACACTATTCCTGACCTCAAATGTCAAATAAATAATTATAAATACAATGTCTGTTATGAAAGGGAAAGACTATGGAACCATTCAGCAAAGAGATATATTCTAGCCTAGGGCTCAGGACAGGATTCTTGTCTAGGAATCATAAGACCCATATCTGCCAGCGAGTGGCCATATTTTCCAGTGCATAGTGTATTAGCTCTCAAGGGCCAAATCTCATAATCTGTATTATACAGTGTGATTGTTGATTATTAAAAATGTATAGGACTTTATGGCTCTTAGTAGGACAATTACTTCTAGAGTGAGATTTGCCTGGCATATCCACATGGCAGTATCACTTTCTTTGGAGTGTGAGCCCTTAAAGGAGAGACTGGGCCTTGCCAACCTCTGAATTCACTGTGCCCAGCAAAGTGTGCCTGGCAAACAGCTGTTGAACGAAGTACCAGAATCAAAAAGGGCACTCTGGAGGAGGGAATGAAGTCTAACATTTGGCATAGGGACATTTTCCAGAAAACTACCTTTTCCCTAGAGTAAAGATATAAACTCCTATGCCATGGCTCTTAGTCATTATGTCACATATGTAACTGAAAAAAGTGTCTTCTGGAAAGGTAGTTTAAAAATAGTAACAAATACTTACATAGCATTTACTATGAACCAGGCACTGTTTTTAAGAACTTTGTATTAATTAACTCAGTCATTGTTACAAATCTCTGGAGTTCAGTGAATTTTATTATTATTCCCATTTTACGATTTTTCTTAGAATGGAAGTACAGAGAGAGTAAGTGACTAGTCTAAAGTTATAAAACTACTTTATACAGAGATATGGATTGAGCCCAGACTTCTGGCAATGAGGTTATGCTCCTAACCACTGCACTTTTGTCATTTTTCTTAGAGAATGCAGAAACTATCGTGCTTTACAGTGTCTCATCTCTAAAGATAATCCTCACATCCTATTTTTACTTTTGGTCATTTATTTCCCCAAGATTATGTAAAGGAATGATTGATTCTCGCACCTCAAACATTTGTTGGCTAGTACTTGTAGCCCAGGAGTTCACTGTGTGAACATATTTCTGGAATCACACTCTAGATTAGATCTGCACCAGTACGCAATTATTTCTTATTTCATAATGAGGTTTTTCATTTTCACATGACAACTGCATAAAAAAAGACACATTTGCTGTTAAGAAACACATGCCATTTCTGCAAATAATTTTCTATGCCGACCTATGTATAACAGAGAAAGAGAACTACAAGTAGAAGCCAGTGTAGGTGAAGAGCAAAGTGGATCTGCATTGGATGGGCTTTTAGAGTAATTGGCTTCCAAGATCCCTGCCAGCTCTGGAAGTCTAGGGATAATATGCCCACAAAGAGGGAGAAAGTACCTTTTGCTGTGATGGCTACCACCCTCAGTTTTCTTCAGGTTGCTGTCCACAACTTGTTTGCTTTGCTGTGGATCATCTGAAGCTGCAACTTTTAAAAACCTGAGTAGCTTTCCATAATTCACCTGAAAATTAAATATGCTCATTTAATTTACATGTAAGGGAAAGAGGTCTGCTGAGATAAAATGTATTTGGAAATTTATTAGTGCTTCTTACCAAATAGTCCTATTATTCGCTTTTCTGGACAGATGGTGAAATTGTATTCCTGGTTGGATAGGGCCATGTGACCAGTTCTAGCCTATGAGTTGTGAGCAGAAGTGACATGTGCTACTTCTGGTTAAGGATTAAACTCACATGAGACCCTCCAGAACTCTCGTTTTTCCTCTCTGCCATCATATCCAAAAATATTTCAGAGTGTCTGTTTCATCAGTGCCTGAGTTTTGGAACTATGACAGTGACAGCACTGAGAAGAACCTGGGGCTAACTCATTACAGAAATGTAAATGAAAAATAAGCTTTTGTTGTTTTAAGCAACTGAGACTTTGAGACTGTTACTACATCATAACCTAGCCTCTAGCCTCTCTCTCTCTCTCACTCACATCTATTACACACTTTATATAACATATGCTTATATTTAGATATATGCAGCATGTATATTCAGATTATTTGGGGACAAGGCTTTATCAAGCTAAATGAAAAAAATCTCAAGGCCTTTTTTTTATATAGGGAAGGACTGAGGAATGTCATCCATTTCCATTGGTGAGCTGGTTGATATCCTAGGAACAGTGATGGACAGACAACTCCAGAGCAGTGGAAGGGGTGGCAGTGGAGGAGATATAGGATCTCCAAAATAAGTAGGTTTCAGGGTAGAAAATTTGATTGAACTGAGTAGTCATAGAGGTTGTGTTAATAATAAGTTAGCATTGTGTTGCTAAATACTTCTATTACTAAATCCTTAGCCTATCTCCATGAGGTTGGTTTTGGTCTAACTTTTTTTGTCTAGTTTTCTATCAATACATGCTCACTAATTATTTACCCATTGATATTACTTCTTCCTATTTTAGGATATTTTCCTCTAGCTCCCTGAATTTGCCTACACTTGGTCCATTCTTTTTGTTCACTCACAAGTGTGGGAAGTACAATCAGAGAAAGAATACTGCCTTTGTATTGGGAGTCTCATGTCTGCCCTGAGTCTTCCATTAATTTTTCTGGGTGCCCTGAGAAAGTTCCTTAACCCTTCTGGGTCTCAGTTTCCTAGTGAGTTCTATTTCAAAGATACCTCCCATCTCTCATGCTTTATGATATATCTTAGTCAAGTTCTCCATTCTTTTCTTGAAATTTACAGATGGATTAGCTTGCAAGTGGACTTAAGTGTGTCCATTATCTTGAATCTGTAACTATTCCAATAATGTTAAGAGTGGACAATGAAAGTTGAGATAGGAAAGCCCTTTAAAGAGAAATTAAACAGGACTTAGAGACCTACATGTATTTTATATTCTGGTCTATTCAGACCAGATATTTCCACAACTGAATGTAAATAAGCTTTGTATCTTAGGAGTCAATAGTAAAGGTTATAGTCAAGAAAGAAACTTGTTTTTTAATTCTATTAATTTGGTTGGTTCAAGTAAAATAAACAAAAGGAACCCACATTTAAAATAGCAAGATGGCCATACCATTTCAGGAGAGCCCCTTCTAGAAAATCTCTGGCAGAGGATCTTGGTTGTTGGTAACTGTAGAGGGACTTCATGCCTCAAGAAGAGGTGGCTAAGCTGATGTTGAAGAAGAAATCCTGAAGCGGTAGGATCTAGGATCTTCAGCTCTTTCTCAAGCGCGTCTAATAAGCCAGAACTCAAAGAGCATGCCTTGAGTTCTCTTCTGACCAGGGCAAGAAGAAAAGTATCTTCTTTAGTCATTCCAGTTGACCTCTGGCCAATATCCTGACACAACAACAACAACAACAACAAATTAACTAGGCTCTAAAATAGGATGGCTGTAGGCTACTATAAGGAAGCAGAAGCCTAGAAGGGCTGGTATCATCCACTTTCAGGTCTATACTAGAATAAGATGAGTTAGTAACACCTAAAGGTAAGTATTTGAGTGTATTTATTAGTTTTCAGTACCCCAGGACCTTCTTCAGGAGAATATCACTTCAAAGTACATAACTCTGTTAGAAGGCTCTTTAAGGTATATATCATCTATTGTTTACAAAATAACTTTTTGATTATAAGAGAATTTAGAATAAGAAATCTTAAATATCCATTGGATATGAGAGGAGGAATATGGGAGGAAGAAGACAAGTTTAGTTGAGATATTTGAGAACCTTCCTGGAGATACTTCCTGGAAAGCTGGTAGGACATAAGGAGTCTGGTATCCACTAGTTCATTCTCACTATCTTATTATCTGCTCTACATCAAAATACACAGTCAATAAATAATATCCTTCATCCACAATAGGAAACCACCCACCAACTCTAAGTATACACACCTCTGGTTGGTCAGAGCCATCCCTTGCCATCTGTTCCAAGGACCAATCTCTAAAGTTTCTCCTGGGAAGGCCATGGATGTAGGACAGGGATTGGTCTCCAGTTGGTACAGAGATGCAATGGACATTTGCCTAGTTGGGAATTTTAAAGAAACAAAGAAATAGTGGTAAGACTCAGAAAGGGAGAGGGGGAGAGAAAGAGGAAAAAAGAGAAAGTATGAGCAAGCCAGCCAATTTCTTAAAACATTCCCAGTTCCAAATGACTTCAGCCCATGTAGTCATTGGATCATTGAGTCTCCAAAGAAGGAAGCTTGCCTCAACATCAATTTCAGCATTATATAATTAACACATTTGACAAATATATTAACAATTACCATTTCATTTGTACAAGACAGATGTACAAAGGAAAAGCAGAATGTGAGGTGTTTGTAGGCAAATATAGGGTTCTTATTAATGATAAGGATACCCTTAGGCTGTTTTAGAGGAAGGGCAGCAAAGGTAATTGTGAGCTCTGTTAAGAATGGAATAGAAGTGTTTAAATTTAAAAACCCAGACTATGATATCCACAGAGCAATGTTATTAAAGATTATAATAGAATAAATGATGGAACAAGGGCCAATAATGAAATCCCATTTCCTCTTGACATGGAATATGGTGTATTAATCACAGTTTTTATTTTCTGTGTTTTCTGATGGTCAGCTGCCTGCTAATATACTGTTCATATGCAAACCGACCAATCCTAAGTCTATATATCTCCAACCACCACCTTTATCTAACTCTCACACACAAAACCAATATTTCCTTCGTTGAAATCAACCCAAGTCCAGAAAGCAGACAACTAGGGACAACCCATATGCCCAAAGTCTCCTGGAATTATTCAAACTAGGCAGTCCTAATCTGTTTACTCTGTCCTGTCTCCCTCAGGGAAACCCCAGTAAAGACTTGGGCCTATGCTTTCCCCTCACTTCCACCTCTTGATTGACCTTAGTGCTTCCCTATGTGGCCCTGTGCAATGTCATATACCCCCTTTTCCTAAGGAATGTAAACAATCAACTCTTCTTTCAAAGGCAGTTGCCTCTATATCTGTCAACTTGCCATAACTGATTAATATAAAATTCCAGGTACAAATCAAGACACATGGTTATTTTTAATATCAGATAATTAAAAGGAGACATTATCAGAAAGACTCACTGAAAACTGAGTGTACTCAATTGGTAGCCATGTTGAGTAACCTATCAGTGTGGATAGCAACCTACAGCTGCTTTATAGTCATGAAGCATGAGAAAAATCAAGAGGCTCTCTAGGGTTGGCAGAGTGAGAAAGAGGGGCAGAGAGTTCTAGAATAGACATAAGAATAATAAGACTTAAAATTTTGGGGACATACTCTTTACAAGGCACCATATGAGTGCTTTGTCTATGTAATTCAATTTAATCCTTACAACAACCCTATAATGTAGGTACTGTTAGCACCCTTTTATATTTGGAAAGCCAAAGCTTACAGAAGTTAAGTAACTTTATTCCTTCATTTAGGAAATACTTGTTTCACCTAGTCTAGGCCAGCCACTGTGATAGGCCCTACAGTGAACAAAACATCTGGCCACTGTGCTCACAGAGCTTACAGATAGAGGCACAGCAAGCAACTGTGACAATGCAATATGGAAAGAGGGCCACTATCTGAACAGTTCACAGGGCCACCTAACCTGAACTTTCGTGGTCCAAGTCTAGAAGCAATGATATTTAAGTCTAGGCTTGAATTATGAGTTAGATACCAATTTGAATAGGCTAATTGTGTGGTAAGGGAGGAGAAGAGTACAAGAAAAGGAAACTGAACATTGAAAATCTTATAGATAGCACATGGGCTTAATAGAGGGTTGGGTGATTTCAGAGCATAGTTTAAGTTTTGAGAAAGGCAAAAGACAAGGCTGCAGGAGGAGGTGAGAGGAACGGTGGTGAATAGACTTAAGTCTTGTTAACATTTGTGCTTTACTTTGAAGGCAAGGGGGAGCCATGGAAACACTTTCAGCAGAGCTATGACTAGGTCAGAATTGTCCAAAATTTACTCCTTAGGAAATTAAGATTTGAACCCTGACTTTTACCACTACGCTAGGGTAAGAGAGATTCCACATTTAGTCCACAGAGAAGTTTCATTTTATAAAGTATTCGGTTAGGTATTTCAGACACATTGTTCTCAGAACAATGTTTCTTTGAAAATTACTTTAAATACAAAATATTTCCATTTCAGCCATATATATTTTTCTGCCCCTGAGAATTTGATACACTTCTATATTAAAGTATTCTAAAGAAGCATTATCAATACTTTATCATTCTAATGGAGTCAAGGTGTTTTTTAGCCCCCTTTCCTCTCATTTAAGCACCAAAATTTATTTATTGAGTATTTTTATTTTCAGCTCTGCAGGTACAAGTGAACAAGACAAGTATCATTCTTGCCCTCAAGATCTTTTGGCCTAGATATTACAGACTAAGTTTTATGGACTCACCTATGAAAGGGAAAAATATATTTTACTCCCAGGACTGATGTGAAGAATGAGTATTACAACGTATTTTAGAACTTTTACAAATTCTAAAACTGTAATATATTTCTTTTTTAATTTTTTGTGTATCTCCCTCCAACAGAGTATGAACTTTATATAGGCCAGGGCTGTCTTTATATCCTGCTGACTCCCAGCATTAAGAACAGCACCAAATTTGAAAACTAATAAACAGTGTCAGAATGGTGATGTCTTGTTCAGGCCAAGTGCATGCTAGCTTCAGATTTGTCCCTTCAGTGATATAAATCATTTATATAAATCAGCGATATAAATCACCTTGGTTATTATTTTTCAAAAGCAAAAGGTATTCCCAAAGTGTCAAAGAAAATAAAATGAAAAATTTTGATTAAGAATCACCACGTTTCTGAGCTCAGGAGTTGCCAAAATATCTGTAAAATCTCTGATGCTAGCAGTTTCTCTCATTTGCTTTACTTCACATCACAAAATACTGCTTGGGGATGACACAATAGTTTGAAATGACTTCCGAGCAATGCTAGTTTTATGATGTTTGCCTAAAAGAATTGGTACAAATGAAGCTCAGAAATTAAACACAGATTTAGTAACTCTTTTTGGGTTATTGGAACTTGCATATTGGTAGTATAAACAAGTCTTTTTAAAAGATTGCTTATAAATAAAACTATTTTGAAGTAGTTACTTTGTGGAAGTCAAATGTATATTTGAAAAGTCCTATTGCTTTTATAATGAATAGTATTCCATTGTATGCATATATATTTTACTCATTCTTCTGTTGATGGACATTTGGGTTGCTTCTCTCTTTTAGTTACTCTGAATAATGCTGCTATGAACATGGGTGTACAAATATCTCTTTGAGACCCTCCTTTTAATTCTTTTGAGTACATGCCCAGAAGTGGTATAGTTGGATCATCAGGTAGTTCTATTTTTAATTTTTTTGAGAAATTGTCATGCTCTTTTCCACAGTGGCTATAACTATTTTGCATTCCTACCAAAAGTGCACAAGTGTTTCAATTCAGTTCACATCCTTGCTAACATTTGTTAATTTGTTTTTGTTTTTTAAATAGTTATTCTGTTCTAGTAGGTTGTATCTGTGAGGTTGTATCTCATTGTAGTTTTGATTTGCATTCCCCTAATGAGTAGTTATATTGACTATCTTTTCATTTGCTTATTGGCCATTTATTTATTTTCTTTGGAGAAATGTCTATTCAATTCCTTTGCTCATTTTTGAATTGGAATGTTTGTTTTCTTATTGAGGTTTAGAAGTTTTCTCTATATTCTGGATAATAACTTCTTATTTTGTATATGAGTCCTCTCATTCTGTGGGCTGCCTTTTTACTCTGTTGATAGTATATTTTGATGCACAACACTTAAAAATTTTCATGAAGTCCGATTTTTAAATGTTGGTTCCTATGCCTTTGGGGTGACAACTAAGAAATTACTGCCAGGTCTAATGTAAAGATTTTGCCCTATTTTTTTTTCTAAGAGTTTTATAATTTTAATCTTACATTTAAGTCATAGATCCATTTAAGTTATTTATTTTTTTGTATATGTTAGGTAAGGGTCTAACTACATGCTTCTGCATGTGGATATTTAGTTTTCCTAGTACCATTTGCTGAAAAGACCATCTTTTACCATTGAATCATGACACCCTTGTAAAAAATCATTCAGCCATTTATGTGAGGTTTTATTTTTGGACTCCTTATTCTATTTCATTGGTCTATGTGTCTATCTTTATGCCAATACTATACTGTTTTAATTATTGTAAACTTTATAGTTATTTTTGAAATCAGAAAATGTAAGACCTCCAGCTTTGTTCTTCTTTTTCAGGGACACTTGAGATGAGTTTTTGTATTTCAGCAAAAAAAAATCTTTGAGATTTTGATAAGAGATTGATGATGTTAACTTCTTCTGTATAAGAACATAGCATGACTTTTCATTGTTCAAATCTCTTGTGTCTTTCAGGAGTATTTTGCATTTTTTCTCATAAAGGTCTGAACATTCCTTAAGTTTATGTCTGGACATTTGACTTATCTATATGTATGAAGGCATTGACTTGTGTATATTGATGTTATAACTGTTTTGTCAAATTCTCTTAATTTTAGTAGTTTCATCATTAGCTGTTTTGAGATTTTATATGCATAGTCTTATCATATGAAAACAATTTTTCTCTTCCTCTCTATTGTGCCTATAATTGCTTTCTCTTGTTTAATTACATTGGCTAATACCTCCAACGTAGTATTAAGAACCAGTAGAAATAATAATATACTTGACTTCCTCCAGACTCTAATATGAAAGCCTCTAGCATTACTCCATTAAATAAGACATTGGATTTGGGTTACTCTGTAGAGAGAGAGTTTTAGAAACAACAAAGAACAATACATTCTTATTCTCATGGAACTTTAAGACTTGTTGAAGGAGATACACAAGGAAACAGCCTATTTCAATAATATAACAACATTCACTATAGGGTTAAACACAGATTGTTTTAGAAGTACATTAGGAAAAGCACCTCAGTCTTGATGATGAGACCATGATGCTTCTTGGTAGAACTGATATTTAAGTTGAGACCCCAGGGTAATTAGGAGTTAAATGAAGATGGAGGGAAGAGAATTTCACACATAAAAAGGAATAACATGGAAGAAATATAGGAGATAAAGGAGAACAAAACTCTATTAGGGAAACTGAAGTTTAGTTTAGTGAAAGGTGGGGATGGAAGGGAAGTAGAACATAGACAGAATTGAGTTAAAATAATAAGTCAAGAAGTTTGAATTTTGTACTAGGGCAATGAGAATTAAACAATGGTTTTAAATGTTTCAGTAGGGGTTACACTTGATCAGCTCCTCCTAAAAGAGGCAGCATATATATTCCTGTCTCATTGGTGTTGTGCTTTGCCATGTGGCTTCCTTTGACAATGAGATGTTAGTGGATATGACACAAGCAAAGACAAAAAATGTACTCGTGGTTGAGTAATGTGGTTGAGTTTGTACTCTTAAAATGTTTTCATTACCTTAAGAAGAACTTGCCTTGAAGAGCCCGCTGTTTCGGAACAATAAGGAAAACACAGAGCAGACCTGAACCAAATTTACAGTCTGGAGCCAAGCCTAGGAATGTGCAAGTGAAATGAGTAAATACTGCCTTAGCTCACATCTGCAGATGTGATCATAAATTATTGTTATTATAAACCACTGAGTATTGGGGTAATTTGTTACACAGAAATTTTATTATAATAGCTGACCAATATAGAGAGGAAAGCATAGAAAAGGTAAACTAGTTTGAAGATAATTAAAATCTCCCTGCCAAGGTATTATGGTGGTCTGATTAGGATTGTGGCAGAGGATACATAAGAGGGCATTTTTGAGAGACAGAAGAAAGTATAATTTAAAGGGCTCAGGGATTAGTTGCATATTAGAGTTAGGGAGAGGTAAAGGAAGAAATCTTGCCCAGGTTTCTTGCTGGTGCAACTTGGAGAGCTGTGAGACCATTCTGTGAGACACAGACCACAAGAAGAAGATCAGGATCACAGTTTCTGCTTTGAATATGTTGAATTTGAGCCGCTAATGTATAGCCAAGTGGTAATGTCCTTGACATCTGTCTGTTCATCTATTAAATGAGAAAACATCATGTGCCTCCATCTACCTCACAGGGCTATTGTGGAGTATAAGCAAGATCAAACACACAAAAGAACACACTACCAATCGATTGTGATAATTATTAAAATTAAAGCACTAACACTTTCATTTTCATGCTGCCAGATACGAAAAGCACATTCTAATTTTACTTTTGAAACTGCTGCGTTTGTTGTTAGTCACACATTCATTCTTTTTTATTTTCTGAGAGAAGGCAGGGCTGATGATCCTAAGAAACAATGTAAACAACATATATATTTTCAAAGACACTTAAGAAGCAGAATTTGGAGACAGAAAGATCCTAGAGCTGGTAGTAAGAAGAGCCAGGCTCTTGTGAGACCTTGAACCAAATCATTAAGCTCTCTGGGCCTCTCGTGCTTCATTTGTGTAATGAAGGTTTGTACTTGTTGATTTCTATGATATCTTACTGTTCTCACATATGTGAAATGATGGATTTGCTTAACATTTTCAGCTTTACTTACCTCCTACTAATGATACTCTTCAAAGCTGATCTGTAATTTAGAAAAGATTTTTATACTTGCCTATCCTCACCCATATTAGCTTAGTCTTTATCAGCAATTTTTCTTTTGGAGCAAATACAGCTAGTCCAGATTGTCTATTATTTCCCAGGCAGAAAAGCTTATTTTCATCTATGTGTGATGGTTGAGGCTCTAGAAGGAGTTCTGATTGGTTTGCTTTTTTCACTGAGGCAGGACTCCATTTACCGCATAGTCAAGGTGGTAATGAGGGTCTCTGTACCAGGCAACTGGGCTGCCATCTGGCAAGCCACTGCCACACACTTGGCAGACAGAACCAATTAGGCCCTGCACCTCCCATGAGACCTTGCTGTGTTTGGTGGCTAGGTGTTAAACCTGCTGAGTCTCTTACAAGAAACTTTGTTGAATTTTGGGAGAGGAGGAGCATGTCATCTCCTTCTGGCTCTACAGAGCTAGCAAAGAATCCAGAATATGGTGGCTTTAGAACGCTTACCCAGTGAACATTCTGCCCATTATAATATAGACTAATGCAGAGTCTGCACCAGGAATGGGCAGCTTGATATGGTAGAGAGGAGTGTTAAACAAATTTCTATTTATAAGAGAAAACCTAAAAATGACTTAAATCCCCATCAATAAGGAATTAGTTAAATGAGCCATGTTATCTCTCTATAAAGGAATAAATATAGTTTGGAGATTAAGGACATAGAACTTGGGCTTCAGGTGTGACTCTGTTACTTCTCAGCCTTATGACCCAGGCAAGGCACTTGAACTCTGTTTCTCAGTTCTTTCATCTATGAATGGAAGATGATAAGAGTTCTTACTTCATTGGGTGTTTGGGAATAGTAAATTAATTATGTAAAGAGCTTCGAATAGAGGCTGGAACATAGTAAATGTTATTTAAGTGTTCTGATTGTGACTCTTATCAAGTCATTAAAGACGATGCTTAGGCTGAATTTTTTGAAGCCAAGGGGAGAATTCTCAGTAAGGGATGAATCAAGCAGCATAACAAAGAGTGTACATATCACGACTCTCATTCTATATCTATACATGAAGGAAAGAAGAAAATATACAACTATTTTTTCTTAGTTGAGTTTTATTTTCTTATATTCTCTATTTCCCAAAATTTCTACATGAGTATGTAGTATTTTATAATTAAGAAGATCAATAAAAAATTTAAGAAGAAAAAAACCTGGGAAAGCATATTATCTGCACACTTATGAGTCACTTTAACTTTTCTGAGTCTCAGTTTTATCGTTTATACCACAGTCATAGAAAAAACCTCACAGGTTAATTCCAAGAAGCAAATGATAAAATTTACCTGAAAGCAATCAGCAATAATAAAATGTTTTATAACTATAGTATTCTTATCAAGGTCATCCATGGGGAGCAACAACAACAAATATATTAGTGCCAGTGTCAAAATTAGGTAAAAACTCAGAGATCTTCAGAAATTCATAATAGATTATGTCACTTCTGCAGATGTATTATGTTCTGTTCCAAGCAGGCCCTAAATTCAAGGACTCTTTATGAGAAAGCCAAAAGAACATATTAACTGGGGATTAGGAAGCCCAAGTTCCGGTGTAGGTTATGCCTCTGACGTTTTAGGCAAGTCACTTTTATTTCTGGACCCCAGTATTCAAGTAGACCTTGCAGAATATGGTCTGAGGTCCATTGGTGGGTTGTGAATCACTCAATTATTTCTTTTAGAGTTCTTATGAGCAAAAGATCACAAATCCATAGGCTTTTATTTTCTCACAGGACTAAAAACTAGCTAGTATCTGATTTAGTAGAGGCTATTAAAATTATAAACTAAAAATAGTTATGGTTGAGTTTACTGCAGACTCCAAGTCAGTACTCTACTAAAATATTTGGCTGTCACTTAATGCTTGGCAGCACTGCAAAACTCCTGCTCTATGTATCCGTTTAATTGCAATTTCTGAAATTTTTTTGGAGATGGTACTTTATCAGTGAATTGTTCGTTTTGTCTTGATTTGTATCCAGTTTTCAATTGCTGCTATTCTTGTTTTTAAAGCACAAATTACTAGTCATTTAAATTCATCATTATCAAGTTAGTTTGTTGTGGATTGTTGATTCTTAACAGAGTATAGTCATACATGTTTCTATCCAGATAGTTTGGGGCTGATAAATTTTTGATATCTATATTGTTGCACTGGATTTTGAAATTAAATAATCTCTCCCTAGAAAATTAAAGCAGACAGGCCCTCCCCCTCCAATATACCACAAATTTCCATGTATGATGGCAATAACCACTATATGACCGTCACTGAGTTAGCCACAGATAGACTAGGTTGACCAACTCAATTGGTGGTCAGTAAAGGTGCAATATACGAAATGACCTCAAAATTCATTTTCAGATTGAAAAATTCTACGTTATGTGAAATATATTAATTACCATTAGTTTGTGTGTGTCTTAGTATAAATCTGTGTTTCTATCTTAACTCTGAATTTTCCTGACTAGTCAATTACCAAGAAAAGCTCAGGTGTTTGTCACTCACTTTGCCATCCAGAAATCTGCTACTGAGTGCTCCCATCCGAAGTTTCTGGTTTTCTGGTTTCTGGTTATTCTCCTGGTGTTTGCTGTCTGCCACATCATCTGGGTCATGATTAATTTGATGATCAGAGGAACTATTAGGAGCTGGGGGGTCTTTGCTCATCTGCCTTGCATTACCAGTCACAGATTTCTGGAGTGCTCTTTGAATTTCTGCCTTCACATTCTCATTCTCCTTGCTGTGAAGAAACAGTTTTATACTTTGTTACTCACAAGGCAGATCTACATTCAATAGGCTACATAAGAAATGGAAGGTGTTTGTTGGTGTGAACAGCAGTAACTCAGCACGGTGGAATGAAGAAGTAGACATTGGTTATTTGCCTATGGATCATTTACCATAGAGAAACCATGTTATTATCTTCTCAGGCTTTATTTTCCCTTCCTGTAAGTAATGGCAGTGTCAAAAACAAACCCTAAAGGTTATCGTATATTTTACTTACAAGTTTAACAGGTGTTTTCAGTGTTTGCAACTGGGAAAAAAAAAAGCCAACGCAATTTGCCAGCACCAGTTCTGCTCTATGTCTCTCCTCAACTCCTCACCTTGAGACTTCTTTTTCTCTCAGTAGTTATCCACTTAAGTTTAATATTTAATGGAGAAAATAAAAGGAAAAAATAATGTAGGAATGATTCAAAGAAATGCAAACAATAAAAATTTAAAAATTATTCAACTTTAATTACTAAAGACAAGTCAAAACAATTACAAGGTATCATTTTAAATACAGAAAACTTTTGAAAATAAAAAACTCAGATACTAATGTCTACATAAATAGATATAATTAATAAAGTGGGTGATCTGACAAAACGTGTCAAGTGTCAGAAACTTTAAACTCTTTAACCTAGTAAATCAATTTTTAAGATGGTATATTATGGAAAAAATGTAGAAAAATTAAAAAGTATTTAGTAATGGGTGGATATGTTGAATTATTTTATTCTGTGTTTATTGATAGAATGTATAGAGCCATTAAAATGGCTTGGAATAATTTTAATGACACAAGAAAATGTACAGTTATATGAATAAGTGAAAAATTATCTCGACTATATAAAATGCATGTATATAATATGTGTTTATGTGTGAGGGTATATAGTATATTTATAAGGAAATATACCAGAATAAACAATAAGTAATCTCTGGGTAGTAGAACTCAGGATATTCCAATATACTCTATTACATTATATTATATCACATTATATCTTATAAAACTATTTAAAATTTTCTGTATGAGAAAATATTTTATAATCAGGAAAAATAAATTTAAAAATAGTTATGCCTTATGTCTAGAAGGCATTCTATAAATTCTAGCTCTTATTGATACAATGAAAAGGATCCATTTTAAAGCATGTCATGTTACCAGAGCATAAAACGGTTGCTCCAGTACTTGTTGATTTGAACACAGCCAAAGCATGGGCAATGATTTAAATGTATGTATATATTTCTTACAGTAAACCTCTTGGTTGTGGCAGCATGAGAAGGAAAGCAGGCCTAGGAAAGAACTCTTGAGGGACACCCACATTTATTCCAGAGAGGAAGCATGGTCTACAGCATTAGGTACTCCTGAGAAAGGTAAGCTCTGAAAAGTGGCCATTGAATTAAACCATAAGGATATCGTCAGGAATCTTGAATACAGGAGCTTCAGTGAGATAATGAAGGTGGTTGCTGTACTAGAGTGGATTGAGGAAAGAGAGGAGAGAAGAAACTTAAGAAGTATAAAGACTTCTATGAAGAAGTTTGCTTTTAAGAGGGGAGGGATGGGGTACAATATAGATTTCAGATAGGGCTTGGTTATTACCTTGTTGAAAGATAGTAGGGACTTTAACACACATAAATCCTAATGGTAAAGAGCCAACTGAGTGAGAGAAATGGAGATAATATCATTGATAAAATAACATGAACTCTGACAAAGTGAAATGGGATATCACTGAGAGAACAGAGGCAGAAATGAAACCTGAGTTGGCTAGTAGGGAGATAGATGAGAAAGTAAGCAAATTCACTTTTGTACTTGGTGACAGGACATTGATCAAATTGCTGACAACTTGAATTTTCTCTTTGATATATACAATATAGTTACCTGTTGGCTCTCAAGGTAGAAATCCTGGGGTAGGAAGTCTGAGTAAGGGTAGCTGGCTTGAAAAAGCTCCAATAAAGAGCGGAAGACTGGTGATGAGAAAAAGAAGAAAGGTTGACTGGGCAAAAGTGATCATTAAAGGCTGGAGACTACATACAATTTTGTGACATCAATCTAAAAGGATGCATACTCTCCTCTGGGATTGCCCAGTAATCCTTGTGGAGATGCAAACAAGACAGACAGTGGGGCACACATTCAGAGCTGGGGCTTTGTCAGATAGGTGCAGGTGAATGACAATAGAGCAAGATAGTAGAAGAAAAGTGCATATTTAACAAATAGTTTTTGCAGTGAGAGAAGATGTATAACATGTGGTCCTTGACCTCAAGAAACTTAATTTCATTTGACTATCCAAAAATAACACATATAATAAAGTTAACAACTGGTATGAACTTGTTTCTCAAAGTCAGATAGATAGCTTCTGGATAGTGGTTACTTTTTTCAGGGAGTTGTAGAGCCCCGAAGGGAATGTTGGAGGACTTCTGGAATATTGGTGCTATTCTGTTTTTTGATCTGGTTGTTTGTTGCATGGGTGTATTACATTTGTGAAAATTCAGTGAGAGTATACTTATGATATGCATATATACATATATGTTTCTATAAAGTATTTAAAGAAATTGACATAAGAT
The DNA here is from genome assembly GCA_028627145.1 of Eidolon dupreanum. NCBI lineage: Eukaryota > Metazoa > Chordata > Mammalia > Chiroptera > Pteropodidae > Eidolon > Eidolon dupreanum. The sequence goes on from CM053502.1 coordinate 36,163,531, forward strand.
TTATATAAATAATATGGAACATACCTAATTAGATGAATGTTACAAAGAATCAGTTTTTTTGAAGTTCATAAGAGAAATAATTGTAATAAGTCAGATGAAGAGATATACAAATACCATATAATTTCACTTATGTGTGGAATCTAAAAATAAAACACGAACAAAACAAAACAATAACTTATAGATACAAAGAACAGAATGATGGTTACCAGAAGGGAAGGGGGTTGAGAGGGAGGGTAAAAGGGTTAAAGAGATCAATTATGGTGATAGATGGTTACTAGACTTACAGTAGTGAACACTGTGGTATATACAAATATGGAATTTTAATGTGGTACACTTGAAATATATATAATTTTATATACCAATTTTATCGCATTAAAAAATTAAAAAAAAAGAAGTAACTATGTTTTGCAGTGGTTGCAAAAATAACGATATTACTGAACATTTAACCCATGACAGGCACACTATAGCCATTCTTATACAGTTGTTTATTTAATCATCAGTTCAACCCTACAGGTAGGTGCCTATATTATTCTCATTTTAGGATGAAGGAATTAAGGGTCAAAGAATTTGATTTGTCTATTCTACATGGATTTTCAATACTGGAGCCAGAATTTAAACCTGATTGCATCTAAGTTCCTACTGCCAGTAGAGGAGTCTGGAGAGGATTCATGGAAGTTTGGAATTATGTGAGAAGCAGATAATAGAGGAGGAAGCAACTAAAGCAGGAAGTGCAGGATTCAAAGGCAAAATACATGGGGATAGAAGAGAGTTAACTTCTAGATGAAGGCAAGGGAGATGAATTATCTTTGCTTTAACCATGTCAAATCTTTCCATGGGCAGTCTCAGGATGGAACTATATGGGAAATGTGAAATGTATCTGCCTGTCTGTTAAAGCAGCCACAGTAGATATAAAACCAAAAATAACCTGTTAAATCTGTTCAAAGTAAAAGCTGTTTTTAAAAAAAAAAACATACATAGCAGTTTAAAATTATCATGAAAATGACTCCCCAGCTGAGAAACGGCATGTGTCTGTTGTTAACACAAACATTTCATCAACACACACTGGTTGTTATGCTGTTCACAGAACTCACAGTTCTTTCTTCTACACTTGTGTGCTATTTACCTGCAGTACTGAAAATAGAAATCTGCCATTTCAAAAGAATAAAGAAAATGCTATCAATACTGTCTTGGAAGCAAGACACATTTAGCTTCCTCATATGTACTTCTGACCTCAGCTGCTGCTCTCAGGGACGCTAGAGAGCTTAGTGTCACTTGGGAACTACAGCAATTAGGGAAGGTAACTATTGCTGAAAGATAAATAAACATAGAGAAAACTAACCAATTGTTCACTTTCTCACACTGGACTCTTCCTGCAAACCAGCCTTTTATTATCACTCCCTACTACTGCTCAGAGTCTCAGGTTAGAAATATTACAAAGGCATCTAGAAGCATCCTCTGCCCAAAGCAGTGTGGAGATTCCCCCTTTGGCTCCACCTCCCGTGAAACTCCAACTCACCAGATCTCACATTTGATTTGGATTACACCCCTGCAGAGAACATCAAATCTCAAACGGAGGACCCAAGGGGCTCAGCAAAAAGGTCACCAGATGCCATCTTAAAGGTCTGCCAGCCTTGGCAGTGACTCAACACCACCAATTTCCAACTGTGCACCATCTAACAGGCCCCAAACCCTCTGGAGAAGATGATGTATACTGTGCCAACACAGTGAATGGAGATCTAATTCCAGTAAATGAAAGCATGTTCTTATTTGGAAATAATAACAGATAATCAACACAACCAGACTTTTCTTATTTAAAAAAGACAACAACAAAATAAAAAATAAAATTAGACTGGGGTGGGGAGTGCAAATGAAAATCTCACCAAAGTCCATGGGGAAGTTATAATGTGAAGCCTGTGTTAATGTAGCAAATGTTATTGTGATGATGTATGAGGATTTTCTTTTCTTTCTTTATTTTTTATGCCATGAAGCCATTCCATGTATTTTTATCATAGAAATTTAGCTTTAGAAAGATTTAAAAGCAATTTAACTCCCAAACCTATGCCTGAATCATTTCTTTATCATTGGAATTATATGAGCTAACATGTTCTAAATACTTCTGTGTATCAGCTATCATATACAAGTTTGCCTAAGTTCTTTCATGTTATCCAATAATAATTCAATTGGTTGAATTTAATAATAATTCAGAAAGTAGGGATTATTATCACCATTGGACAGGTGAGACAATGAATGATCAGAGAGGTTAAATAAATTGCCCAAGGTCATCTTCCTAGTAAGTACAGATCTAAGACTCATACCCAGGTCTGTATGGCTCCAAAGCATATGCTCCTTCCTCTATATTAATCATCAGTTTTACTCCCGTAATATACAAACTGTCTATTTTAAACAACAGATTGTGATCCTTTTAAAATATTAATAAAAAAAGTAACATATAAAGACATGTAGTCAACTTTCCCACTTAGACCTAAAGTCCCTCTAAATAACACTAAAGTGGTCATCATTCAGGTTTGGTTTGTAACCTTTCCAGGGACAAGGAATTCAATACATTCCAAAGTTATTCCCAAAATACCCTATTTTTTTCTTTATAACATTGAGTCAAATCCTGACATCAGTGAATATAACCAAAGTTTATTTTTCATGGGATTTGCACTACACTATTTCACCGAATAACAAAAATGATTTTTCAAATTAGGGTCATTTTGGCTGCAAAATTAGCTACCAATTGAACCAGCAATTGTTCTTTGGTGTGATATACTTTTAACTCACAAAAAATGATATCCCAACATACCTACTCTTCTGCAGCCTTCTTCACTTTTATATACAATTCTACAGCATTAGATATTATTACATTATGGGTGTTTTCTTCTGTTGATTCAGCTATGCATTACTACCTTCTTAGTCGAGATTGTAGTGTGCATACAATCCACTCATTGTCTTCGGACTGTGTTGTCTTTAAATTTGTAAAAATAGGTGAGAACTGAAAAAATAAAGTATATAAAAAAAGATATGGGACCACAGAGGAATTTCAAGGCAGATCTGTTTAAGGAGGATGGAAATGACACCATGAAGGAATTGACATATAAAATAGAAGTTGAAAGAAAAAAGAGATGAAAAAATATTCCAAATAGGGTGAAGGGCTTGTTCTTGGAGAAAATGACAGTGATTCCTAACTATTGAACCTCAGACCACCTAAGATGGCTGGATTATAAAACAGATACTTGGATCACTCTGAAATTATTAAATCGGAATTAAACAGGACAGGAAAATCTGTATTCTTAGCAAACATCTCAAGTGATTTTTATGCCCATTAAAATTTGAGGAACAACATCATATGGAGTGACAAAAGAAAATCTTTTCCATAACTGTGCAAAAGTTACCCATAATTTCAGGTAATATAGTGGTTAAAGACATTGACTTTATGTCCCATAATACTGATTTTGACATAACTTGCTGCATGACTTTTGGCAAGTTAGTTATCTCTGATTTTCAGGCTCTCATCTGTGAGATTTAAAAAATAATACTTATCAAGATAAGATGTATAAAATATTTAGCACAGAGTCTGGCGCTCACTCAGTCAGCCCTTGACAAATAATAAGTTTACTTTAGTCATAAGTTAAAGTGCTATCTCCTTTATCAACATTTCCCCGTTACCCAAGTACAGAAGGATTGTTCCTTTCTTTAGACACCCAAACCTTTTTTTATTGACAGGCAAAACAAAAGTTCAAAATACCAAAGTTGTATGGTACATAGAAACTGAGGAAAGTCTATTTAAATAGATAAAAAGAGAGTTAGTATAATCTGACTACCCTGTTATTTACTAATAACAATAAATACGAGCATTAGAAATCACCCGCTTAAAAAAAACAGATTAATTAATATTAAAAAAAGATCTCTGATAAAGAACAATTCTTCAGAACTCTTGATTTTACAGAAAAGAATACCAAAGCATTGCTTCATCACTATGTTCTCAGGTGGATTATACCCAGGAGCTTTGCAGACTGTGCTGCTTTTAAACCTTTGAGCCAACCTTTATCAGCTTGAAATTTAGTGTCCTTTGCAGTTACATTCTCCCCTGTTTTGCTTTTGCAAGTCTAAGCAAAATGATTGTGTAATTGCCTGGCCTCTTCACCAGTTATCTCAGTGCTTTAAGACATAGTTTCTGAGCCAGGTCTTCTGTTCATACTGTGAAAAGATGCAGCACAAACAGATCTCCTCTCTCTATGCCACTCTCTGTATACGTCCATATAGTCTATGGGATTGGGGAACAGTAATTATTCCTATATTATTTTCATTAATTAGGTTGATCTAAATCAGGGGTATGTAAAGAGATCATGGATTTTAAAAAGTACTGTCAGAAAGGAGGAGAGAGATGAATAGATGGAGCACAGGATTTTTAGGGCAGTGAAACTACTCTATATGATATCATAATGATGGATACATGTCATTATACATTTATCCAAACCCATAGAATGTGCAACACCAAGAGTGAAGCTTAAGTTAAATTATAGACTTTGCATGATTACATCGTGTCAGTCTAGATTCATCAGTTGTAATAAATGTACCCCTCTGGTGGGGGATGTTGAAAATGGGGGAGGCTATGTATATGTAGGGGAAAAGAGTATATGTGCTATCTCTGTACTTCTCTCTCAATTTTGCTGTAAATGTAGAATTGCTTTAAGAAAATCAAGTCCTAAAAAAGTGTCCTATACAAATATAAATCTGTGCTTTCTTAAAATTATAAATTATTAAACTAAATGTGGCAAGGTATTTATCTCTTTATAGAAATTTTCCAAACACATACAATGAACTTATTTTGTTTTGCTTTTAAACCAAAATAGAATTACACAATTTTGTAATCTTTAAAAAAATTCCTGTCAACAATATAATGAGGTATCTTTAAACATCAATACTTATGGCACTGAAAGAACATTTTAAATGTCTAAATAGTATTTCATTATGTACATATGAGAGTTTAACTAGTCCTATATTGTTGAATGTTCATTGTTTCCCAATTTTTTCCAGTTTAAATATTGTTGCTCTGCTAGATTTCTTTGCTCTTAGTTCCTTGCCTCCTTCTCCCCCCCGCAGAAATCTGACCTGTGTGGACTTATCAGCTGATTAGCTCCCATATCCTCTGATTCTGGCTGATTTTGGCCAATAAATAGTCCTGGCAGGAGATGGCTTTCCCCCCAGCAAAATTGCCTCAAGATACTTGTGTCTCCTGCCCAAAGATCACTACTTTTCTCAAGGTGGCCTGAGCTACCCTCTTTTCATCTCCGCAGGGTTGGTAACAACTTTGAATCTGCTAGCCCATGGTTCCTGCACTGTACCTTACACTTCTCTGACTTCTATAAACAAACCCTCCTCAAATCATCCTAATCTGAGTTATATAATCTGTTTCTTACTGGACCTAGACTTAAACATTTTTGTGTAAGTTTTGGAAACCAAAACATTACATCCACCCATAATTGTTGCCACAGAATTGATTCATAGCTGGAAAATTTTAGCCAAAATACATGCACTTTTAAGGCTTTTAATAAGTATACTTAGAAAACAGTAGCATATGAGTTCTCTTTTTTCCTAAATCCTTGTCAACTCTGAGTATTTCCATTATAGAAATATTTCTAATTTGATTGGTAAGAATAATACCCTTTTGCTGTTTAAAGTTCTTGTATTACCACTCGGATTGAGTCCCCTAGCTTCTCCTCCCACCCTTAACACACATATCTAGTGTTCATTTTTTTTCCTTTTGTAATTTGCCTATCTTGACCTTTGGCCAATTTTTGAAACTGAGCTGCTTATCTTTTTTCTATTGATTTGTAAGAGACCTTTATACATTAAAAGGATTAAGTTTTTACTATCACATATATTGTCAATAGTGTTTTGTTTTTACTTTTTAAAATTTTTATTGTATTTTTTTGATATATAGAGTTTCACATAATAAAGTAACAACTTTTACCTCATAGTCTCAATATTTAGGATCAGTGGGCACCTATTTTTTATAACATTGATTTGTCATTCATTCATATTATGCTATATTCTTTTACTTAAAATGTTATACCTATGTCTTGTGCTAGAGGCATATGTCCAGAACAGTATCTCATGCTTCTTTATATTCCTCACAGTGCCTAGAAAAATAATAGTAATAATAATAATAAATCCATTGTAGGAGATTACTAAAGAAATATTTTAATGCAGTGGAAAGGGCATAGGAGAAGTGTGCTTTTAGCATATTACTTCATCACTTTGAACTTGTAAAAATGGAGATAATAGTGTGTGCTCTGATATCATTCTATTTTGAAGAGACTGAGTTTATAAATATTAAGATATTCTGTAGATTATATATCAAGAAAAGTAACAAACAAAAGGTATTAGGAGAAATAGGTTACTTGACTTTTTAAATCACAAAGTTTATCCAGGTTATATACAGGGACTATAAAATTGGTCATTGCTACCATCTCCTGAGTAGATTATCATCATGACTTCCTAAATGGTATCTCTCTTCCAGGTTATCACCCACACAGCAACAAGAAATATCCTTTGGAAAGCATAAATTCCACTCCATCCTTCACCGCTCTCAATTCTACATAGAACATTATATTCTACATAGAAAAAATCCAGAATTCCTGCCATGGTTCACATGGCCTATGATCTGAGCTCTGCTGGCCTCTCTGACCTCATTTTCTGCCCCCTCTTCCCTTGTTCACTCTGTTCCACCAACATTGGCTTCCTTGCTCCCCCTTGAGGACTTTATGTGTTCCCTCAGCCCAGAATGTTCTTTCCTCAGATATTTGCATGATTTACTCTCTATTTAGATCTGTGGAGGCATGGTGGTGACAACCTGTGGTGTCACTTGGTATAGGCTGGACCTCATGGGTAAGAAAGCAGCAGCTAGATGGGTAATCTGATCTCTGGGCACTGTGCTCCCAGAAAGTGATGCTGTACCACTTTTTATGAAGCAAGCATTAGGCAGCCTTGCACAAAAAAATCTGCTTAGGTTCCAAGTGGTCAGCTTTAGGTGCAGTTTGTTGTAGTTGCTAGGAAAGTCAATATCTGGAGAATTTGGGGCCTATGGGAAGTTGCAGCCTCTTCTGAGGCAAGAGAAAGTTTTATGGAAAGTTGGAATCTGGTGAGCTACACCCACCGGTATAAAGTTAGGCCAGTCTTAGTCAGCTCACTGCTAGCTAACCATGGATAACTCCTATTGGATAATTTCTGGTTCTTATCTCCACTTAATCTCAGTTAAAATGTCACTTATACAAGAGGCCTTCTGGGAACACCCCTTATAACTTGATATACCTTTATAATTCTTTTTTTTTTTTTCTTAACTGCACTATTGGTCATTGTTTATCTGTATGTTGTGTGTTTACCATCACTAGAAACTTAGGTACACTGCTGTATCCCTCAAGGCTTGGCACTCAGTAAGTGCTCAATTAATGTTTGTGAAAAGAATGTTGATGGACTTCCATATATACATTAATTCCTATAACTGTTAGTGTTAACTCTTTTAAAAAGTTCAAGGTAGTAAAATATGTATCCATATGAAGGGCTTTGAGGGACTGAAAAATGATAAGATATGAGCACCAAGAAAATCACATGGGAAAATAACATTTATTTGCTATAAATATCAATTTACATTATTACAGATATTTGCTACTTTTTCCCATAAAACTTGTAGTCAGCTTCTCCTGTGCTTAATAATGCTGTACCAACAGCAATGTAACTATGGATGAAGTGCTTTGGGTCATTGATTCTTGGCATTGGAAGGAACTCTGGAGGCCAACTTTATTCACTGGAAGTATCTCAACTCACAAGTGTTTCTTGAAACAAACCCAATTCCACTTTTATTTAACAACTCAATCCCCAGATTCTATAAATATTCCTCTAGGCCAGCAGTCCCAACCTTTTTGGCACCAGGGGCCAGTGCTCCTATGAAAATCTAATGCCTAATGATCTGAGGTGGAGCTGAGGTGGTGATGCTAGCACTGGGGAGTGGCTGCAAATATAGATGAAGCTTCGCTTGCTCACCTGCTGCTCACCTCCTGCTGCGTTGCCCTGTTCCTAACAGGCCACGGACTGGTGCCAGTCTGTGGCCTGGGAGTTGGGGACCCCTGCTCTAGGCCACATTTCATACCCTGGATCTTCCATAATGCTATGTCTTTAGTACCCCAGGGTCCCTCCTAAAATGTGGCATCCAGAGTGGAGCATAGTACTATATAGGTGACATGTCCAATTCCGAATATAGTAGGCCTCTCACATCCCTCTTATCTGGATATTCTCAGCTCATGGTGAACTCAAACACAAGTGTAACAGGGAAACACTCTATTTTATCTTCTATTACTACCACACAGTTCTGGTCACCAAATATGTGGGGTTTTCTTCATACCTAGGATTTCTCCCACACCAGCAAGGTGTCCTGCAATTCAATTAAGTTCTGACGCTATCTACATGGAGTTACTGCAGATCTCACAGGTTAAGGCCTCAGTCTCACAAGACTGCCCCACCTCATTCAGATGTCAATCACGAGCCCAGGTTGTTACCTGCGTTTCTAACAGTGGGGCTGTAAATCAGGGTTCCCCTGACCACCTTCTCCAGTTTGATTAATTTGTTAGAGTGGCTCAGAGAACTAAGGAAAACGGTTTACTTACTAGGTTACTGGTTTATTATAGAAAGAGTGAACTCAGGAATAGCCAGATGTATGAGATGCAGAGGGCAAAGTATGTGGGAAGGGCCATGGAACTTCCATGCCCTCTCCGGGCACAACTACCCTCCCAGCACACAGAGGTGTTCAGCAACCCAGAAGCAATCTGAATTCTATGCTTTTGGGCTTTTTATGTAGGCTTCATCACATAGTTATGATCAATCATTAATTCAATTTCCAGTCCCTCTCCAGTTCTGGGAGAATGTGGCTGCGGGTAAAAGTTCCAAGCTTTTAATTATGCTCTGGTCTTTCTGGTGAGCAGCCTCCACCCTAGAGCAATCCAGGAACCTAATGAGAGTATCCTCTTTTAAAACAAAATATACACCATCACCCAGAAAATTTCAAGGGATTTAGGAGCTCTGTGTCAGAAACCAAGGTCAAAGACCAAATATTAAAAATATTCCTAGTGCTCTTATATCTTAGGAAATTGCGAGGGTTTTAGGAGCTTCATGCCAGGAACTGGTAGCAGAGACCAATATATATATTTTCTATTAGTTCACATCAAGTAAAACCCAAATATTCCATATAATCATTTACATGTACTCTTAACTAAAAACAAACTTTGTATATATCTCTGTAAATTTAGCTCATTTTCCTTCCAAGGCTTCCCAGCATTCTATGACCTTCATGTTTACTGAAGTGATTTGTCTGTCTCCCTTCAGTTGTGGTTTGAAAAATGTTGACTAAGAACAAGGGTAATACACAAAACCTCTCCACCTTCTTACCTCCAACATGTAGTATTTACATCAGTTGTTCATGTTGGCATGTCATCTATCTTAATACTATGCAGTCCGGAATTAATTCTCTGCCTTATTTCAAGATTTTGTGAGAGAAATGTGCCTAATGACTCGCTGAAATTAACAAATACTATGTCTTTACCATTACTTCATTTGGACAGCAGTTACTTCATCAATAAAGAAAATGGGACCAGTTTGGCATAATCTCTTTTTAGTCAACATGTACCATCTCTTTGTGTTTTGTTTCCGCAACTAAGGTATTTAATTCTGTGGCCTGTAATTTTGCCAGGGATTATCTATAAGCCTCAAGTTCTGTGGTTTTGTAACCCACCTTTATCTTATTAGAAAATGAAGATATTTTTCTCCTGTCACCTGCCATATCTTCTCAAAGAGCTATCAAAGATTACTCATCAGGGTTCCATAGTAACAGCTGCATATTATTTTAGCAACATGGGTCTTGGATTTAAAGCAAGTAACTACTATATTTATAGAACTTAACTCTTCCTAGTATCCATTTTGCTCCAATTTATCAGATTTTCAAAATGTACAGGACTTTGTATTCAGTACTAATGGTACAGTTGTGCTCATAGAGTGTACAGTTAAATCAGAGAGACAGAAATGCATAGGAAATTGTCATAGAATGTCATAATTCCTAAGGGAGTGATGCAAGTCCACAGTGAGAGGAGGCCAGTGAATCTGGGGCTGGTGGTGGCAGCACCTGACTAGACTTGTATTTTAGAAAGATGACACTGGCTATACTTGAGAATTGGGCTTCACTGTAATGTTGCATAGGAGTCACCTTGGGAGTGGACTAAAATGAATATTCTGAATCAATATGTCTAGAGAGGGGCTCAAGATTCTGTATTTTTAACAAAGTCCCTGGTGGTAGTTCCTGTACTACACTTTAAGAAGCAAGGCTTTAGTGAGCATATTGAAGAATGAGAAGATTAGAGGCAGAGAGTTAGGTTGGAAGGCTAGTGTAGTGATCTAGGAGGAAAATGATGACAGCACAAACTAGGGGACACTTGTTTTACTCTTTAAAGCCTATTATAGTTTGATTTCCTTTGGAAAAAATATCCAACTAGGTAGTGAATATTTTCTTTTCATCTGTGAATAATTGTACAAGCTAAATTATGGAAAGAGGGAGAGACCTCAATTCCAGTCTTATAAATAATAATAACTGGCCTCACTTTAAGCCCACCAAGGCCTCAGTTGTCTCATCTATAAAATGGAAGACTGGTTTTTATAGGTTGAGTTGTGGTTTCCCTCACCAATTTGTATGTTTAAATTTTAACTCCTAGTACCTCAGAATGTTACTGTATTTGGAAATAGGGTGATTGCAGATGTAATTAGTTAAGATGAGGTCATGGTAGAATAGGATGGGTCCCTAATCCAAATGACTAGTGTGCTTTTAAAGGAAGAAATTTGTGCACAGACACATATACCATACATGCCATGTGAAGCTTAGAGTTATGCTGCTACAAACACAAGGAAATACCAGAAGCAAGGAGAGAGACCTGGAACAGATAGATCCTTACAAGGTAACTTCAGAGAGGGCACAGCTCTACCAACACCTTGATTTCAGACTTCTAGCCTCTAGAACTGTAAGACAATACGTTTCTGTTGGTCTCAGCCACCCGGTTTGTGGTACTTTGATAATAGCAGCCCTAGCAAATTAATATACCAATTTACACATTTAACATAATTTTTAGGTCTAACATACTATTCCATATTCTCCACATATTTTATAGGAAATCTGAACTAAATGTAATCATACTGGAAGATTCCTGTTTTTCCGTCCATTATTAATTTGTGATTTTTCTTTTTAATTCAGATTCTCCTTTTAGAGATTTCTCCCCCCTCCCCCTTTTTTCTGGCTTTATGTTCTTATGTAGATTTTTTTTTTTACTAATAGGCTCAACTGATTCAACCCAAAGAAAATACCCTCTTGAGACCCTGCTAAAGGGTAGATGTAGCATAATGGAAATGCTTCAGAGATAGATTTTGGGATATGTATGACATGATAGTGGTGGGTCTGTCCTTACCTCAACTATAAGAAGACTTTTCAGAATTGTTTATATTTGAACCACACATTGAAGCAAAACTAACATCAAGCCCATAGAAAACAATCAGAAAAATCTGTATCAATATTTAAAAAAACAACTTTTTTTTTTTAAGTTGTCATGGAAGAAACAACTATATCTTTAATTTCACAATTAATGTAGCTGAATCAATGTACTCTTTTATTTTCTGGATTCTGAAGTTTAAAGAATAAAGAAGAAAAATAAAAGTCACCTTCTTATAAGACAAAGAAAATTTTTCCTTATTTAAAAGGATAGGATCCTTCCCCTACCAACCCATTTAGGAACATTTTAGACTCTGATAACCTTAGAAAATAGAAGGGATTTGAGATTGTTAACGAACAATCTCAGAGAAGAATGGAATTAGTAGAGCAGTAATGTCACCTTCTGGGTAGAAGGAGAACTGAGCAGGGTGTCCAAACTGATCTTACTTAATTTCCTTGACAATGACTGGCATGTGATAGGAGATCTTACAATAATGTCTCAGTTTCTCATTTACAAAAAAAAAAGGTAACTTGCCTCCTAGGCATAGAATATAAAAGGGATAGAAACATTTTGTAGAAAAGATTTGATTTTTCATTAAATGTCTTATACCCATGGAAAGATTTGCCTCAATAATAGCAGAACCATTTATTAAGCATGCTGAATATACTATTAGAGACAGGAAAGATGTTTTGCAAATTTTTCTCACTTGATCCTCACAACAACCCTACTAGATAGATTGTTTTTATCTCCACTTGATAGATTATAGAATCTGAGGCCAGAGATGTTAATTAACTTTCTCAATGTCAAAAGGCCAGAAGGGCACAGAGCCAAGATCCAAACTTTCATCTTTCAGCTCTGTAGGGATCCCAAATGCATGACTCATGTGCTGCAAACCTCTATGCCTGTGCTATGGCAGACATTACTAATTGATTATAGCATGCACTTTGGAATCTCTTGGGGCTGTCAGTACTGCTGGTGGAGAAGTAAAACCAATTTGCTCTTCTAAAATCTGTACTCTGTAACAGTGGTCCTGATGGCCTCATCTTCAGAGACTCTGATTCAATAGATCTTGGGTTGGACCCAAAATCTTTATTTTTAAGGTCTCTCCAGGTGATTCTGATGATAGTCACATTTGGTCTCCACTGCTTTCTGTGCCAGTGCTTAGTGATTGCAGACCTTTTTTCTGTTAGTGCCTTTGTTTGGTCTGTGGATTTCTGAAGTAGACACAAGAGCTATGGAAATCATCTTAGGAGGGAAAGACAGTTATTAACTAGCTACTGTTCATGGGATGACTACTAGATGAAAGGTAGGTCTAGTACCTTCTTTTTCTCTTGTGAAACACCACAAGTCTGGAGGGAAGATAGTCATACCCGTCATTACCAAACATCTAGTGAATTTTAGAGATACTAGTGTCCTTCCTTAAATGTGACTGTGATGAGCTTGGAAGGGAAGAAAGACTTCTTAGTTATGCTCTGAGAAGCTCCTGCTTGGAGAAATATTGAATAATAAAAAGAATAAATAAAATCTTATAATATATTATTAAAACCATTCCTTTAATTTACAACAAATCGACTAACAACTTCTCTTCCTTCTTCCCCCTAAAAATTACTGCATGTGGTAGACCTGATGAGGAGAAGCAGTGGTACTGCATTAATATTTATAAATGTCTCAATGCTTATATTTCCCATCTATTTGGAAAATCAGCCCAAGTAATTAAGGAATATGAGGAGTTATAAAGATGAAAAATATCAAGAAAATAGTACACATGGAAAGTATCAACAATATTTTATTTCTACTGTTATATCTTAATGATTTAATTTTCCATAGATGGCATTGTTAAACTGTGATTAAAAAAAATACCCAAACTTCATTATCATCCAGGCAAAACAGATATTTTTCAAACAGTAAACTTACGTCTTTGGCTTCTCCACAAGGTACTGAAAGTGTTTACTTCCAATGATTTTCACCACCATCTCAGGCATTGCATCTGCTGCACGGGGATTCTTCCGTACTGAAGACATGATTCTTCTCAAAACCCTTTCAAATCCTTGGGGGTGGAAAATAAGTAAATATCTTCTTCTTGACTTTCCAATAGGCAACTGTAGCATCCTTGTCAATAACAACAGTGATAAAAATAACAGACCAAGTGCTTTACCTGTATTATCTCATTTAATGCTCCCAATATAGATATGAGTTAAATACTCCTATTTACTATTATTCTTGTTTTATGTTGAAGGAACAGGTATAATGTAGTTATGTAACTAAGCATCAAAAATGTAGTTAGCAATGTTGGGATTCCCACCTAAGAAGTTTGTACAACTAGTCTACTGAGCCATTTGGCAACTCTGCCTCCCTGATTTCAGATGGCATTCTTGAGAGGTCAGAGTGGGAGCCAGGACTTTAATGGGACATATGAATATCTTATATTCAGCTCTGATGCTCAGTTTCTGCTTTTATGAAACCTGGATAATTCTTCTCTTCTCAGACATGTAGGGTGAATCCAACAAGATAATGTATCTGAAAGAGTACCAGACATAGGAGTTTTGTTGTAGTTGTAATTGTTATGGCTGACCTGTTTTTGCAACAAGCCAATGAATCTGAAATTGAGATCTTGCACTAGATAAGCAACAGGTGTTTAAACAGATCTGATGCTAAGGGAAACTTAGAAGTTCTGTAAACTCTGCCCTAGTCTGACCACTCCCTTTCAAAGCCTCTTAGATTGAAAGGCTTTTAGAAGTAATTCTAATCCATATGCAGGCTTTACAGACTGGGAAACTGAGGCCCAGAGAGGGTGTGTTATTTTACCAGTGTCTCACAGCGAGTGAGAGCATATCTGTTTCTAGTGCTCGGGTCTAACAGCTAGACCAGCATTTTTCCCAGCTTCACTTAGTATATGGTCAGCATTAGGAGCTGCTCAATGAGGGAGCCCTATCCAGCGGGACCTGCAACCTCTTCGATGCTTTCTGGAAACATTAAGGACCAGAACTTAATGCTTGTGGTGTCCCTTCTCTGCCCAGCAGCTGCGTGTCAGTCCTGGGCCCCTTCTAGGGAGAGAACAGAGGGAATGGCCTTACCGCCGAGGCTGCGTTTCACCACCCGGGCAGCTCAGGGGTGCGTTGTCTGTGTTCTCCCGAGAAACCAGCTGCTGAAGCCCCTTGGGAGCAGGGTTGGGCAGGGGATTGGAGCCCAGGAGTCTGGCCAATCACAGGGCCCGGCGCGGGCGGAGGCTGCTCCCGCCCTGATTGTTAAGGACTCTGAGGTCTGTTGCTGGGCGGGACCAAGTTTCTTTCCACCTGCAGGAGGCAAGGGACCTCCACCACAGGTGCCCAGGCAGTGGCTGCTGACAGGCTTAGATGTTCATAAATCTGTGTTTTGGGGCTTCCTCAATGATCTGTGAGCGGTTTTCTTGAAGCTCATGTAGCTCACCTGCTGTGGTCACACCTGTCCCTCTCTTTTCCTTAAGTTTCTTTTCTCTTTATGAGATTTGCATGTAGTTGGAAATCCTACACTTGTCGCTTTAAATCCAGGCTTTGAATAAATCCCTTCTGCTCCCCAAGATTCAGTCTTCTCATCTGTAAAATGGAGAAAAGTAATAACACACACACCTAAAGGTAAGTTGGTGATGAAATTAAGGATATAAAAAAATTTTTTGAGTGGTAATGATATGCCAGATCCCTCATTCGAGCCAGATAACTATTACCTTGTAAGTTAACAATTACCAATAAAACAATTTTATTTCTAATTTAAAGATTAAGGAAACAAGGCTTGGCCTGTTGAGAAATTACCCAAGACCCCACAGAAGCAATTGACAGAGCCAAGAATTGAATATAAAGCTAAACAGTCCAAATTTCCAGGCACTCTTTACTGTGGTGTAGCCTTCAGCACATTTGGATAAAGGCAATTTAAACTGACTCCAAAAATGGTGTTCTTTCATCATTAGTAGCAAGATCCAGGATCCATACCACCTTCCTCTTTCCCTCTAGCTGAACCATGTTTTGTGGTTTATTGTACTATCAGCTGGCACATGCAGCCAGAGATACAATCATTTCCCCTCTAGTGTTCATACTCTAGTGGGCAAGACACATGGGCACATTCTATGACATACAAAGTGCCATGAGTTTACAGAAGAGGAGCCAGTACCCTCTCACTCCTCCAGACCAGCCTTCACATTGTCTTCAGATCAGTCCTCCCAAGGCTCAGCTGGGATAGCCCCCTCTTATAGTCCAATGTTTTGAAGGGCTCCCATCAGCCATGGAGGTTGTCCATGGTTTCAAAGTCTTCTTAAAGACCTCATTCTTGATCTCTAGATTGATTTCCTACCACTTCTCTCAGCCTTGATATACTTCATCCAACCCAGTCTACTTGCTTTAATCTGCCTTTCATTTTTCTGCTTCTGTGCCTTTGTTCATTTCATTTTGTTCCCTCTGTACGCCCCCTTCTTAAGTATATTTTAAAAAAAAAAACATTAGTTTTAAGTGTAGAGCATAGTGGTTCAATATCTATATACTTTATGAAGTGATCACCATGATAGTTCTAGTAACTGTCACCATACAAAGTTATTATGATATTATTGACTATATTCTCTATGCTGGACATTGCATCCCCATGACTTATTTATTTTTTAACTGGAAATGTGTACCTCTTAATCCTTCACCTTTTGCCCATCCCCCACCTCTGTCCATCTCAAATGGTCACAAGTACATGCCTGGGAATCATATACTTTGGGTTCAAAGCTCTGCTAGTTCATTGTGATATTGGGCAAGTCACTTAAAATCTTTGTACCTTAGTTTCCTCTTCTATAAAATGAGGATGCCTTTTTGTGAAGATTAATTGAGTTATATAAGTAAGGTACTTAAAACAATGCTTGATTATAATGAACAACATCAATGTTTGCTATCATCATCATTATAATTATCTATCAAGAAGCCAAACCAGATCCCAGAAGCTGAAAAGTTCCTTCATTCTTTATATAATTTGTGGTTTCTCTCTTATAAAATGTGTCTTTTCTTGCCTGAGAGTAAGACTATTTGTTTGCATCAGTTGTCATACCTTCTTGGAATATGCTTGTGACAGGCTAACTAATGACCCCCAGAGTTCACTTCCTAATCTCTGGAACCTATTAACGTTACCTTCTGTGGCAAAAGGGACTTTTCAGATGTGATTAAATTAAAGATCTTGAGATGGGGACGTTATCCTGGATTATCCAGGTGGGTCCTAAATATAATTACAGATGTCCTTAGAAGAGGAAGGCAGAGGCAGATTTGACAGAAGAGGACATAGGAGATGTGACCATGGGAGCAAGAGGTTATAGTGATTTAAGGAAGGTTTCCTGAGTCAAAGAATGCAGGTGGCCTCCAGAAATTAGAAAAGGCAAAGAAATGATTCTATTCTAGAGTCTCCAGAAGGAAACAGACCCTATTCACCCCTTGACTTTAGCCCAGTGAGGCTGCCTTTGGGCATCTAGCATCCAAAATTGTAAGAGAATAAATTTGCATTGTTATAAACCGCCAAGTTTGTGATAATTTGTCACAGCAGCCATAGGAAATTAATGCAATGTGATTGAAGGATCCACTTCATAGTCCTGATCACACTCTAAGCCTTAAGTAGGCCAAACTAAATTTTTATTAATGACCAGTGTACAGATATTGAAGAAAAAAGAAGTCTTCTTTCTGTTGGGGTTATTAAATTGTGAGAATAAGGTGTTGAAGCTGTTGGCAGATATGTACATCAACAGCTATTGCCTTTTTTCAGTAGAATAAGAGGAAGCCAGGTCAGAGCTGAAAATATAGCCAGTGTGAGGAAGGGGGACAAGAACAAAGAGGCTGGATTTAGCTATGCCAGGAATTTTAGGTTGTAAAATTCCCAAAAAGAATTGGGATGAATTTCCCTTTCACTTAAGTTATTTTGAGATGGGCTTCATTAATCTTTACCCAAAGAGGCCTGACTATTAAAAGGCTCTTAAACTTCAGTTGCTAAGGTTTATATATATCAGGTGCAGTTAACCAAATGGCATTTCAAGTTTTACTGTAAATTCTGTGATAAAGCTTGAAGGAGTAAATTAATTTTGATCAAATCAGATATTCAACTAAAGACTATCCTTTGACTTTATCTTGACCTAAAAGTTTTATAAATGCCAGCTTGAAACATAATGACATTGGAGGGAGTCTTTCCATTGTGCAGTACTTCCATCAGTTTGAAGGTATTTAGATGAAATTTGATATAATTTTTCAGACCCAAGGGAACCTTTACTAAGACATTTCCTAGCCAAAAGACTTTGGAAAAGCAGTTTAACCCTTTTATCTTTAAGGTAGAAGCAAACAATAATTATCCTGAAGACTGATATCAGAATTAGAGATAACATGCTTAGTGCCCCTGAATGGAATAATAGGCTTCCAATAAATGGTATTCTTGTTTATAACAATAGTAGCCAACATTTAGTGAATATTTATTATGTGCCAGACATTTTGCTAAAAGCTTTTCTTTCAATATCTCATTTAATCTTCCTACGAATTTTATGAAATAAGGACTATTAATATCCCTTAGAGATGAGGAACCTGAAGCTGAGTGAACATAAATAACTTTCTCAAAGGAACATATTTAGAAGAGTCAGCTGCAGTGAAAATCCAGGTGTGTGTGACTCTAGAGGCAGCCTTTGTAGCCAGTACTCCACATCTCCTCTGTGGATGCTAGTTAGCCATTGTTATTATTATTATGACTGTTACTATTAATTTTGTCAGTAGCAGCATTGTTTTAAGGCTCTAGGACCCTTAGAGAATGCAAATATTATTCTATGACAGGATCCTTAAGGAGGAGTAGCCTTTTCTTATCCGAGATTTTCAACTTCACACTCTGCTTTATGAAATGACATAACCAGGAAACATCTCTCCAGTGGTTTATATTAAACAGGGCAAAACAAAAAGCTATGCAATAAATGTCTCCATAAGATTAAATACTGTGGTTAAAACTGCATTCCTTGAATTCAACAGCTTTAGATTACGAGTCACCAGAGAAAGATTCCAGAGAAACATCTTCATCCAATAGAGTAAGCTCTCTCTCTCTTTTTTTTCCCAAAGAAAGATGAATAGCTGTAATAAGGGAACCAAAGAATGCTCTCTCCTAAAACGCCATGATTTTACATTTACTGTTGAACAGAGTAAGGAAGAGAAAAAAAATTGTTTCCAATGTTTTGTTTTTGCTTGTGTAAGTCAAAATAGCAATAAAGCACTGCTCTTTTGAACAGTTTAATCATAGATCTATAAAAATGAGACATTTTTTCAGTGAAGTCCTTATCTAAAAAGAGAATGCACAAATACTGATGTTAAATTGAGCTGTATTGCAAAGAATATAGGGCAATAAACTCTACCTCTGCCCCACCGTCCCCCAAGTAACATACAGGAGCCAAGCCATGATCTTTATGACCGATGGGGAACTTTAGGTAAAAATATGAGCAAGGGCAGGGTGATTGATTTTACAATAGAATACAAATATGGCCAAGTTTCTTTCCTCTTTAAAATGCTCTCATGGCTTTGGAAAAATAGGATTGTATAGCATACTGATTAGATAGACCAATTTCGGGTCCTATATTAGTTTACTAGGGTTGCCATAACAGTTCTATGTAGGGAAATGAAGCAGATATTTATGGTTTAAGAGTTTAGAGGCTAGACTTCTGAGAAGGTATCAGCAGGATTGTTGCCTTCTGGGGAGGGTGAGGAAGAATCTGTTCCATGCCTCTGTCTTTGCTTCTGGTGATTTACTGACCATGTTTGACATTCTATGGCTTGTAGAACTCTGCTTTCATGTTCACATAGTATTCTCCCTGTGTATATGTCCATGTCCAGATTTTTCTTCTTTATAAGGATGCAAATCGTATTACATTGGAGACATACTCTACTCCAGTGTGACTTTACTTTAACTAATTTTATCTGCAATCACTCTATTTCCATATAGGGTCGCATTCTGAGATACTGAGAGTTAAGAATTCAGCATACAAATTTTTTGGGAGCACAGTTTGCTATCAACTGAATGTTCATGCATCTCCCCCTCCCCCATTCTTATGTTGATGCTCTGCTCCAATGTGATGGTATTTGGAGGTGTTAAGGCCTTTTGGAGGTAATTAGATGAGGTTTAGATAAGGTCAAGAGGGTAGAGCCCCCGTGATTGGATTAGTGCCCTTATAAAGAAATGAAGAGACCTGAGCTTCCTCTCTTTAGCCTGCAAAGATACTACAAGAAGGTATATCCATGAAAACTAGGAAGAGGGCTCTCTCCAGGAACCACATTGACTGGAACCTTGATCATGGACTTCCCAGACTTCAAAGTTTGTTGTTTAAGGCACTCAATCTATAGTGTTTTTATTATAGCAACCCAACTTTAGACACATTTCAACTTACAACAGGCCCCTGCTGCTTGAGTCTAAAACTTGGCTCTACACTTAATGTGGTGTTATTTAAGCAAACTACTTTGCCTTTCTGGAACTTTATTTCTTCTAGGATAATAACAGGACCTACATCATGTAAGGAGAAAATGAATTAACAAATGTTTAGATTTGTGTTTGGTATATTGAAAAAGTTCATTGCCATTAGCCTTATACCTTCCTAGGATAATACATTAGTTCTTTATTCTAGCCTCCTTAATTACTGACTTCTCCAATCTCACTTCCCTCTCTTTCTCTCCCCACTAATTAACTGAAGATGAACCAGTTTACCTGTAGTTCCTTAAACCTTCTTTGGAGTTCTTTACCTCATGTATTTGAAGAGGTTGTTATTTTTACTTAAAATGTCTTCTCATGGTCCTGTTTCTAACTTTCAAGATCAAATGTGACCAACTCCATGAAGCTTCCTCATGGATAGGTCCCCAGATGGATAGGTCGGCTCCCTTCAGCAAACCACACTTACCACTCTCAACTGTAACTACTGGTTTAATATCTTTCTCCCCTGCTCAATTACTCCCATTGAAGGTAAATACTATGTCTTATTCATCATATAGCCAATTCCAAGCACAGTGCTGGCACATAGTATGTGATCATCAATATATGTTAAATACATGGAAGAAAACAAAAATATGTTGGATAATTTATATTAATATAATAATAGTAATTATAACTAAACAGTATTTAACAAAGGATTGCTTATATTATTTATTTAAGGTTTACTATGTGCCTGTCATTTGGTATCTTATCTCATTTAATTTCAATAGTGGTCTTATAAGAAATATATTATTTTCTTTGTTCTACTGGTGGAGAATCTGGTCTCAGAGTGCTGGAGTGGATTAGATAGGACTCCTGATGTTGAATAATATAAAGTCGACTGAAATCAACTCTAGCAAAAGGGGTATTTACTATGGAACCCAAGTATAGAGATGAACCCAGGCCTCTGGAACAGTTAGGGACATGGAAGGGAATTTTCTTTCACTAGCCCTTATCTCTGTGTTTTTTTTTCCCCCTGTGTGTCAGCCTCATTCATTCTTCTCTCTGCTATACTTTGGTGTCTTCTGATCCCACAGACCATGAGAAAGGAAATCACCATCAGCATTCATGAGTTTACATCATTTCCATTCAAGAGACTAGCGAACCTAGAATTTTTAGTCCCCTTCACTAGGGATAACCATTTACTATGGTTGGCTTAGTTTATGTTAGGAGATATCTGAACCAATGAATTGTTACACTAGGGGAAAGGAGATAATAGCAGAAATATTTCGGTAAGAGCCTTTAGTTATGGGGAAGGACAGAACTGAGAAAGTTATAAGATTCAGGATCCTGGGAGAGGTTAATCTGATAGGAGGTCAAATAACTTGCCTGAGGTCTTATAGCAAATAAGTCATAGAGCAATTATTCAAATTCACATCTGGTTGACTCTAAAGCATTGCATTTTCTCCTTGGACTGAATGATTTTAACTTTTGCAGTATGATAAAAGAGGCCTGGAAAAAAGGTTATAATAAAAAGTTCTAGAGAGTGACTACAGAATAAAAAGTTCTAAACCAAAGAAAGACCATTTTATACACTTCTGGATCCTTAAAAACCTTACTCGCTTTTAAGTTTTAACATCTATAAATCACAGAACCTCAGAGTTGAAAGGAACCTCACAAGTTATGGTATGTAGCCATTCTTCTACCCAGCCAGATGATGCATAGAAATTCTTTGTAACATTCTTGTACTCTGAAGCCTCGAAGAGGTTGAATTAAGAGCATTGACTCTGAGGCCAAAAGGCTTGGGTTCAAATCTCAACTGTGCCACTTACTTGCATGTCCTTGGGCAATGGGCTTAGCATTTATGCCTTAGAATCCTAATCTGTAAAAGGAGAATAATAAAAATAACCATGCCACTCATTTTTTTTTTTCAAAGCAACATTTATTGTGCATTTATCATGTGTGGACCCTCTTCTAAGTATTTTATTTACCAACATATTTAACATCATAATAATTCTATGAGGTATGGAATATTATTCTTAATTTAAAAAACCGAGGCCGAGGGAAGTGAAGTACCTTGTCCTAGATCTCACAATTTAGTTAGTGGTAGGGCTGGGATTTAAACACATGCACTCTGGTTACAGAGCTTTTGTATTACCCACTATGTTATACCATCTCCCTGCTATTCTTGAGAAGAGTGAGTGATAAAATATATGTAAAGCACTTAGCACTGGTCCTGGCATACTCAACATTCTCAATAAATATCAATGCTATTGCCGCTACTCTTCTCCTAGTTCCAGTCTTTTTACTACCAGCTACTAAGCCCAAGTGCCATAAACTCCTCAGTTTCTGAATTTTCTGGTAAAAGAGGGAAACCTGCTCTATTTCCTAATACTGCTTCTTGGATTAGAAGAGGAACCTCGTGCAGATGTAGGACTTTTCAATGCCCAGTATCCCTACTCACTACTATACATGGCCTGGTTAGGATAATGGTCCCTCTTTTTTTTTGGGGGGGGGGTGGGAACAATAAGAAAATAGTTGAGAAAAGAAATGCTTCTTGACAGCATCCTCAAGTGGCCTAAATTTATTTATGATAAAACTTACTATATTACTATCACTGATATATCTATATTAAATATTTATCAAGCATAATTTTAAAGCACTGGGATGAGTTGCTGAAGATAAAATGGTGAGTCAGATTTGAATGCCCCTCAAGATTACCAATAGAAGAGGTAAAATGTGTTCATAAATAACTATAATACAGGACATAAAGTAAAAAGGATTAACAAAAAATAAAAATTTGAAGAAAAGAGGAATTCAGAAAAGTGGGATTGGAAAAGATTTCATGGAAGATTTAGCATATAATTTGGGTCTTTAAAAAAATAACTAGTAATTTGACACATGGAAAAGAAAAAGATAATATGCTATGCAGAGGGAATAACATAATTAGAGGTGAAAAATGAAAAATTTTGAGATGTGGTCAAGGAATACTGTCTAGTTTCATTTGGAAAATGGTGAAAGACAAAATTGGGATGGTAAGTTTGGGCCAGATTGTAGAAGACCTTGAGTATCAGATTAAGTGCATGCATTATTTTTGATTAGGACAGAGAGATGTGTATACTATTTTAGAGTGTGAATGAAATTACCTCACAGAGAGAATCCAAGTTATGCTGTGGTAAGAGACAACACCTAAATTTTAGTAGTTTAAGAAAATGAAAGGCTATTTTTATTCATGCAAACTTTGCTGTGGTTTTGGGGTATTCTGTTGGGTGATTATCTTCTCTATGTTGCCCCAGCAGAGTAGTGTCTGTAAACACTATGACACCTCTATTTCAACATATCCTTCCATGATGGTTGTAACAAAAGAAGGAAGTTCTAGAAGACTATCCACTTCAAACTTGGTACTTTGTTCTAGAAGTCACACATGCACTGCTTTGCTAATAGCCCATTGGCCAGAAGAGTAACATGTCTCTACCTAATAAAAATGGGGGCTGAAAAGTATGGTCTCTGTGAGCCTGGAAAGGGAGAAAGAGTAGATACTGATGAGCCCTAGTAATGTCTACCACACCCAAACTTGCAGAAAAGTCACTATGATTTAGAACATGATTACATTTACAAACAAAATAGAGATACGTAAGATTTCTAATATACAATTAACAGAAAATTACCTATCTGTTGCATTTACCACTCTCAAATGAAGAAAATGTTTATGGTTTATCCATACACAGCACATAATGAAAGAAATATATCCACTTATTTCAGTAATCTGCCTGTTATTATCTCTAGAGTAGCATAAATTGGTATACATTATGTGTGACGTAGGCTCTGCTAACACACAGCTGACACCTCGTTTTACTTCAGTTGCAAGCTGCAATCTGTTGTAGATCACAGTTTCCAAAGGAACACCTTGTCAGAATGTGAGAGAGAAACCTGTACTTAAGAAATGAAGAACACTTACATAATGTACATACACACAGATGCCTATATGTTTTATTAACATGTTAGGTGGTCTCAAAATCTTTAACATAAAGTAGAATGTAGAACTTAGAGTGGGAGGTACAGCTGGGGTATGGTTTAATCAAATAAAGTGCCTGAGCTTAGGAATCAGAGAAAGATAAGTTCCTAACTCTATGAACTAATTGATCTGTGACTTTTGAGACTTAGTTTCTTCATTTTAAAAAGAACATTAATAACAGCAGTTGTCAAAAATGTTTTCACGATAATAGCTATAATTAATTGAGAGCTTGATGTATGTCAAGTATTTTACATATGATATTTTATCATATCTTTATATCATCTATCATCAACATACATAAGGACACTGATTCAATTCATATGTAGTGGGATTTAGATGTATCTGATGAATCGAACTGGTAAGTAAGTCCTCAGGTAGTGGGTTTGCATGAAGAATTTTTTCAGGGGTGGAGAGGAGTTGCTGAAGGAAAAACAATAAAATGGTTTCATTTGGGTGTCTAGGATTGAGACTGAAATAAGATGGACAATCTAGAATTTGCCTAAAATTTGGGTGTTCCACCCATTACCCAAGTCTGTACATAACTATAAGTAGATGATGAAGGGAATGATGTGAGGAGACACAGAGACATAAGCAACACTTGTTTGGTGAGCAGGTGAAGAAAAAAAAAACACCATGAGAATCAGAATGTAGCTGTGCTAAAGTCTCTTGAGGGTGTGATGCTTTGAGTGCTCTGGACCACAGCATCCTTGGCAGGCAATCAACATCCTCCTGGAGGGCACCCTCATCTGTGACTGTGGCAAGATTGTGTTATCTTCAAGGGACTTGCTGGCTAGTTTCTATATCCTCAAAGGGAAAAAAGAAAATCGACAAAAGTACAGTGCTGGTATGTTGGTAAGAATTCATGAAATACCCACTGGGATCTTTTGACATTTATGGGAAGCTGTGTCTTTAATATCACATTCATAGATTCTAATCCAGGGTCTGACATGAAGGAGCTTGGAAAATTATCAAAGAATGAAAGAAGGAATAAAGAATTGTCCTAATGCCCAGTGAATGCTGTTTCTCTGTGAAGACACATTTGGCATTCTGAATGGAACATTCTTTATTGTGCAAAATTGTCTAGATAATTGATGGACATTTAGCAAGCCTAACCCCTGAGCACTAGATTCCATTAGTATACTCCATTGTGACAATAAAAATATACACTCCACCCCCATTTAAAATGCTCATTGTGAGGATGCTACTCCCTGATGTTGCAAATCACTGATCTAATGGGACTCAATTTACTGTGTAGCCCTAGAACCAATATTTCTGTGGAAACCCATAGAGCCTCTGTAGAATGGGACTTTTCTATGCTCAGTACATTGTGACTGGGACTTTCTCTTTCTTCCTTTGCTAGGTGCCCTAGAAGTCTCCTAGAAAGGAGCTCAATTTGACATCCAGTGTGCATGTCCAAGGCAATAAATCTGCCAAGGTCGGCCCAGTATTCTGCTGAGGAACCAATCGTGGCTCCTCAATACCGGTAACTTCTTGGTCTCTGTTGTCAGAAGACTAGAAGGTTCTCTGTATTGCACTTCAATGTTAGAAATTTTGGAAAGAGGAGTCAAGTGGGAGTAAAAATATTAGCTTTGTTAATGTTCTGGTGGGTATTAAAGGATTTGGGACCTTTTCTATGTCATAAGCCATATCAGTACTAGAACCTTATAGATACAACTGTAATGTTGTATGTGTAGAAGGAGTTATTTGGGTAGGGAAAGTGAAATGAGTGAGGCAGGAGAGAAAGATGCCTATCAGAGTCATTTGTTTATGTCATACTTAAAAAAATCTTTCACCTTCTGGAACTCCAGCAGCAAAACTGCCGGTTCTAACATACATCACTAGGTGGCAGTAAAACAGAAATGTCTGCAAAGAAAGCAGAAATCCCTTCAGAATTGTAATGTTTTATAGACCAAGACAACTGCAGTTGTAAAACATTATGATGTATCAATTGGCATGTTTGCTGATCAAATCTTTACAAGGTTCGAATAGGCTCATAAATACTGGGTTCTTTAGTTTGGCCTATTCAGGCTTCATGGTTCTGCTTAAGACATTTTGGAGGACTCGAAATTCACCAAATGGTTGAAATATCAAAGCAATATGCCACTGACAATTTGTTTTCCTATGATTGAGGGAAAATATATATATGCCTCGATTAAAAGCTCTATCCAAACAAGCAGAATCTGCTACATTCAAAGATGAGCTCATTTCTTATGCAAAGCAGAGCCCAGGCTGGAGTAAACCAACAGCTAAATCGTTTTGCTACTTGATTTTTATAAGTGAGTTCCAATTTCCTTACCATTTCTACAAGAGTCTTATTATGCAGGGATGTTTCCATTTTTTTATAAGTGGTAACTGGCTGATGATAAAATCGGGCTTTATGATAAATGCATAAAACCATAGGGCGGAGGTAACACCAAAACTCTTCTTTCCTTAAATTGTTAGTCTCGTGTGGATGATTGAAAAGAAGGGTGATCTGGTTTATGACTTTCAACATTTAACAATGGGGAAACTGAGGCCTAGATGTTAAGCTATTCGCTTAAAGACATATGACTGGTAAGTTGATTTAGCCAGACTGTGAATTCAGATTTCCCATAAGTTATTGGATGGGCTTTGTAACTGGTTACCTTGAAAGACCAATTTAAGTTGAGCAGCTAAGCCTGTCTCTGCTTTCTTTTTGTAGATGTGTACACAGATTGTTTCAGAAAAAAAGAGTGCAATTCCCTGGAAAGAATGACCTTCATCATGTGATGACTGCTTATCTTATATTATTAGATAAAGATCTTATCTCTGGCCAGTGAGTTCCTACATATTTTGACAAGGGATATCTTTTAGTGTCTTCCTCAAAGCTAATGCATGCATGCCCTTTGCTTTATCTAGAGTCTTTTTTTTTTCACCTGGCTAAATTCTGTTGAGGATGAGTTTGGTGGCCCTTTGATGTGTTCCCCCAGCTATTTTCTCTAGGTGCTTTCCCCAGGATGAGCAACTCTTTTTTATAATTGCTTGAACTTTTACTAGGTATAGAGTGGAGAGCACATCTGTTTTGCTGGTAGCTAGAGGCATGGAAGTGCTTGGCACAGAGGAGGTTCTTAAATAATTATTACGTGAAAGAATAGAGTGATCCTATCCCTGGCTTTGACAGAATGATATTCATTTCAAAGAGGGAATATTTATTCAAGAATTTGAAATAATAGAGCATAAAATGTTTACTGTATATTGCATATTATATATCATTTGTAACTAAATAACTGAAAGTTATATTGCCATAATTATATATACATATAATTATATCTATAATATCATCTATATATATATCTATTTATCAAATATTTATATACAGACTTAGTTGTTTATTTTGCTATAGGGAAAAAGAAACTAATAATTATCGATCCTTCTTCTGTGCCAGGCACTATATTAGGTCTTTGTACATACTGATACCATTTAATCTTCAAATATAAGCAGCTGAAGTGATGAAATTAGAGCTCAGAAAATTATATAACTTGCCATGCACTTAAAATATAGGAGAACTGGATTCATACCCAGACCTACCTCTCTCAGAAGTTCATAGTGTTTCCACTCTTCAGAAGTAAATGGGACCCAGAGAGTCACCTTCCTAACATCAGACAGCTAGTCAGTGGCAGAACTAAGTGGCAGAATCTGGGACTATGACCTTTAACTAGATGAGAACTCTCTTCTGCATCAGACTTTCTGCTGTGTATAATGAGAAAAGAAGGTAAGAACTTATTTTTATGCAGTTGGAGTAATTTGGCAGATTTCAAGATTTCACGAGGCCCAGACTTTTCATTGGTTCTGTTTATATTGAGAAATGCATTCATTTGGCAACTGCCTGGAACCCATGTGAACAGCTGCTAACTTGTGGTGTTAGCTAGTTCACAGATTCCTTGGTCCTCTTGAGCTTCCGCAGAAGTTGAGGATTGGGAAACACAGATTTTATAATTTATTTGTACATAAAAATGCATTTTCCAGCTCTCTCCTTCCTTAGTCATTCTCTTCCTAAGCCATCTTGCTGTGCATCTGTCAAAGAACTTTGCCATTTTTAATTTGGAGACAACAAGTCAAGTCAGAGAAAGCTAAGTACCAGTATTAATGAAAAAATATATTAGAAATAGTTTAAAAATGGGAATGACTGTATTTGTTCTATAACAAGCAGAGCATTTAAAAAAATCAATAAGAACAACTAATGGTGATAATGTCTTCCCTGACTCATAGGGATATTTAAAAGTAAAATGATGTAATTGATGGGAAACACTTTGAAAAATAAAAGCACCATGCAGCACAAGGCATTACGATTATTATACGATTGGCCTTAAGCACAGCTAAAAGTGAGCTTTTTCTCCCTCAGGACCAGATGTCATCATTGATAAATCATTTGTATAATTCCCAGAGTACAAATGATGTCTGCAGGGCTCTAAGCTCTTGTACTTGTTGTTATGATCTCGTCATCAGAGTATTCAATGGATGTGGCCAAGGGCAAGTCACGAGCTTTCTGGGACTCTGTTCCCATGTCTTTGAGATGGGGATTAAAGTTATTACTAATGGCTACCATCTACAGAGCAATGTCCAAGGTACAAAGCATTTTGGGTTTATTATTTCATTCACTGTTTACAAATGACCCTATTTTATAGATATGGAAAATGAAAAGGTAAAATATCTAGGCTTAGATCATATAAAGAGTATCTTAAGATATCTGTAGAAATTCACAGATCTTAAGTGTATTTTGTATAGTGGATTGTGCAGATTTGACTCTCTGGCATGCTTTCCTCTATCCCCTTTTCTTTGGAGAATCTCCTCTCCCAAAGAACATCTTCCACAGAAACCTGATAGGGCTGCTAATTCCATGTACCCTTATATGTCATCATAGGGTAAAAGTGTGACCAGGCCTAGTAAGTCACAATAACTCTCTCAGTCTAGTCCCATTAATTGACTCAAGGGGTGGGTACAGGGTGAAAGCCTGGCAAATCAGAATCCCTGAGATTTATATATACAAAATTGAATAGGGAGAGACTTTTTCTCCTGTAGGGTTGTCAATTAGGATGAGGCAAGAAGACTCAAGAAGACTATTTTATAGTAGGAAAGAATGAAGTCAACAGAGTATCAAAGTCAAGAGATGGGAAACATTTAGATTACATCATTAAACCCCATAGGTCCATCAGTGTGTGAGGTAAGATCTACCCGTTCTAGTCATTAGAGTCAGTAAATATCTTTAAAAAAAGAAAGAAAAGAAAACAGGCTTTCTTTTAGAGCAGTTTTAAATTCACCAAAAAGTTGAAAAATACACACATTTCCTATATCCTCCTGCCCCCATAAATGCAAGTACAGGTTACATCAATGATTCAGATACCTAGCATAACAGAGGTTGCCCAAGGTGTAACATTCCTCGCTATATTGTGGCATTGGCCTCTACCTCCTTCTTCCTATATCCTCCTGCCCCCATAAATGCAAGTACAGGTTACATCAGTGATTCAGATACCTAGCATAACAGAGGTTGCCCAAGGTGTAACATTCCTCGCTATATTGTGGCATTGGCCTCTACCTCCTTCTTTCATTTCCTTTCCTTTCCACCAGTCTTTATCTACATTGTATATTTCTTTCTTTCTATGGGTCTTTATCAAACATCTCTTGATCATTTGCCATGTTCCTACAACTGAATAATCAAAACTTGTTTACAGAGTATTTCCATGTATATTCATTTTGCTTTTACATATTTTTATTTTTACAAAGTACATTAATATACATGTGTTTTATTTCAGTACATTTTATTTATCTATGATGTATGTTCAGACAATTGCAAAAATCAAAAGTGATTAACTAATTTTACAAAGTACATGCGCCTATGTAGCCAGCATGAACATCAAGGAAGAGAACATTTCCTTTACCCTAGAAATCCCCTAATGCCTCTTCCTAATTTAAGGTAACTGCTGTTCTGACTTCCAAAATCTTATGTCAGTTTTTGAACTTTATTAAGTGGAATCATGTATTATATATTCTTTTATGTATGCATTATTTCTCTCAATTATGTGTGTAAGATTCATGCATGCTCTTGAATGTAGCAATAATTTGCTCTTTCTTTTTGCTGTATAGTATTTTTTCATGACACCATTAATAGACATTTGAGTTGTT